>SSNS01000031.1:2814449-2932981 GCA_006937985.1 Aphyosemion australe | reverse complement strand
ATCACAATATTCTCTTAGAAAGGCTTGAACATGTTGTAGGGATCAAAGGAACAGCGCTAGGCTGGTTTAAATCTTATTTATCTGACAGATTTCAGTTTGTTCATGTACATGAGAAATCTTCTTCATACTCTAGAGTTACTTGTGGAGTACCACAGGGTTCAGTACTTGGACCAATTCTTTTCACTATATATATGCTTCCAATTGGTAAAATCATTAGACAACATGGGATAAACTTCCACTGTTATGCTGATGATACTCAGTTATATTTATCCATAAACCCTGATGAACCTAATCAGTTAGGTAGATTACAGGCTTGTCTTGAAGACATAAAAATCTGGATGACTCTAAACTTTCTGCTGTTAAATCCAGACAAGACTGAAGTTATCATCTTTGGACCAGAACCTCAGAAAAGGAAACTGCTTAGTCAATCACCTAATCTAAACGGTATTAAATTAGCCTCCGAGAACAAAGTAAAGAACCTCGGTGTAATCTTTGACCAGGACATGTCATTCAAATCCCACGTTAAACAGGTTTGTAGGATTTCCTTTTTCCACCTTCGGAATATTGCTAAGATTAGAAGCATCCTTTCCAGGAGTGATGCTGAAAAACTGGTTCATGCATTCATTACCTCAAGGTTGGATTACTGCAATTCATTACTATCAGGAGGTCCACAGAATGTAGTCAAAAGTCTTCAGCTGGTCCAAAATGCTGCAGCTAGAGTTCTGATGAGAATTAAAAAGAGAGACCACATCTCTCCTGTTTTAGCTTCCCTACATTGGCTGCCTGTTAAATTCAGAATAGATTTTAAGATCCTCCTTCTCACATATAAAGCTCTTAATAATCAAGCTCCATCATACATCAGTGATCTGATTGTTCCATATGTTCCTAACAGAGCACTTCGCTCTCAGACTGCAGGTTTACTGGTGGTTCCTAGAATATCTAAAAGTAGGATGGGAGGCAGATCTTTTAGCTATCAGGCTCCTCTACTGTGGAACCAGCTCCCAGCATTAGTGCGTGAGGCAGACACCTTGTCTACTTTTAAGACTAGGCTCAAAACTTTTCTATTTGATAGGGCTTATGGTTAAATTCTGATGTTAGCCCAGGTTTAGACGAGTGGGGAGCAGAGGGAGGTGGAGTGTACAGAGGGGACTACTGTCGTTAAAGACTTCTCCCTGGCCCTGCCTCCCACATGCCTCCATCTAAAAGGCTAGGTTATCCTGAGTTATCTCTGTAGTTATGCTGCTATAGGCTTAGACTGCTGGAGGACATACTGACCACTTTCCACACTCTGCTACTCTCTTCTACCACCACTCTCTAACTGCATTATTTCCTGTTATTCCAGCTGTTAACTTTATTTTCTCTCTAAGTGTTTTTCTCCCCAGAAGAAGCTACACTGGCGTTCTGCTGAGCTGTGGTGGCCTCATGGAGGGGGCCATCGGCTGGCACACTGCTGCCAACCACCTAACATTCTCCCTTTCCTGATATTACATCTTACTTTCTTTAACATAGAATGTGCTACTATTAGTTCACCTATTGAATTAATTATAGATTCACTCAGATAAAGACAATAAAGTTTCTCTTACTCTTACTAAATAGAACTTCTACTAAGAAATCACAGTGTAGCCATAGAAACACTACTTGATATATGTGGTGTGTGTGTGTGTGTGTGTGTGTGTGTGTGTGTGTGTGTGTGGGTGCGGGGTGTGCCTGTGCCTGCTCTGTCTTCTCAACCCCCAGTGAGCCGTAGCGGATGGCTGCTCATACTGAGCCAGGATCCTCTGGAGGTTTCTTCCTGTTAAAAGGGAGTTTTCCTTCCCACTGTCGCTAAATGCTTGCTTAGTATGAGGATTGTACCAACACAATGACACTAGTCAGTGTCTTGATGCAATCTGCTGGGTCCCTTATATAGGAAACTTTTTTACTGATTGGCTTATGAACTGAACTGTATTGGAATGTTTACTTTGTGAAGTGCCTTGAGACGACTCTTGTCGTGATCTGGCGCTATATAAATAAACTGAATTGAATTGAATTGAATTATTTATTTATTATTTAATCAGTACAATAAATAACGAAAAATTCACTATTCAAACAATAACATTTTGCATTGATATTTTCTTGAATATTAGACAATTACATTGTCTCATATATTCAAATTTCCTGAGTTTCTTTTCATTTTATTTCTATCCCTCTTTATTGATTCTGTTACTCTATTGAAATTTCAAAAGTTATTTTCAACTTATGAATAAAAAGTTAGGAAGTGTAGGGAAAATCACGTGATCCTTAAAAATAAAAAAAATTGTAAAGCCTTGGTTCTGAATGAAAAGTCAAGATTAACCATAATATCGCATTAGTGCATTTTTTTGTGCTCTAACACGAGAATCGTACTTTTTTACAAAATATGACATTACACAAAAACTACAAAGTGAGCAAAAAATATTTTTATGCCCATGTGTGACACTCCAATGCTGTGACAATTCACCCCCAAAACAGGTCATCTGGGCATAACACACCAAAAATGATTTGATTTTTTCTTTTTACATTTTTTCACAATTTCTGGTTTATAAAGGGGTTAAATCTCAAAATCACACAAATATTTTATTATATTTTGTTCGGGCGGAAGTCAAGGATGAAATTCATGTAAAAAAAATGGGACTTATGAAATATTATATAATATTTCTATAGGAAGTTTTGTATGTGCATTTTTTTGTGCACCAACTCAAAAATCGTTAGAAAATTAAAAGGTTATATAACCTTTGATGCATTTAAAGAAAAAAGAAAAAAAATCGGTCTGATTTTAAACAAATTGAAGACTTTAAAGAATCTTAAAGCTTTCAATCAACTATACACTGAAAGAAAGGGTCAGCCAAAAAAAGTAGACTTTTATATTATTTAATTACATGTAAATTTTCTATGTAATTTTATTACATAAAGTCAATGAAAGATCCACTTTTAAGGTAACCACGTCCTAATGTTTATGCTTATTTCACTTGTGTTTAACTATTTTATTAAATAACAGTTGCGATTTTATAAATGTTAGTTTAATCTTTGAAGGTCCTAAAAATGGGATTTAATTAGGTAAGTTTAACTAAACACGCCTGGTTTAGGTTTACACTTGTAACATTTAATTTTTGTTTAACTGTTTTCTTAAATAACAGTTGTGTTTTTGTAAATTTTAGTTAAATCTTATATAATGATATTAGCTAGTGTTTACTTTGGCCGAGAATCAGTTTTTTGAGTGTACAAAGTGCATGAATGACTGAAGCTTTTTTGGCTTTTGTGTTTTGTAATCAGTAATCAAATTTTTGTCTTATTTTGATTTTTGGCATCTCCTCTCAAGTTGTTTATTTTATCTGCTTGATAAACGTTTAATCCTTTTACACACATTTGCTTCCATTCATAATTCCTTGCAACTTGTTTTCTTCTTTGACTGTTGACATTTATATTTTAAATCTGATTTTCTCCTCTTTCTGAAACACCAAATGTTGTTTTGTAAAATTATGTTTTTTAAAGGAAAAAAAGGGACCTCAAAAACATAACATTTTGATTAAAAAATGAAAAATATGGCAAAATCAGCATTATGAATAAATAATATTGGTTGAGTTTGTCTTTATTAGTTTTTTCATAAAAAGTTTTGAGGAAGAAAAGCACCTCTTATTTTATTTTGATGAAACCCTGAAGAAAGAATGAAGTGGTTGTGTTACAGTTTTGCTTAAAATAAAGAAAAAAAGAGAACATTAAAAAAACATGAGTGAGCCAAAAAGAAGAATGAATCCAGTGGTCCTAAAAATATTTATTGATTATATAAAATAGAAAAATACAAAATTCAAACACACACACACACACACACACACACACACACACACACACACACACACACACACACACACACACACTCTCTCTCTCTCTCTCTCTAGGTTGTGCTGGTTGTGTTTTTTATCCCACATAATTCCCTGTAAAAAGCAGAGAGGTAAACATGTTATGAGTGCTCCTGAGAAAATTTTATTCAATTTGATACATTTTTTGTGACTCACCAAGCTTCCTTGTCCGGCTTCACGTGATCACATACCGGGCTGTGTCCCTCCAGAGTCGCTTTCAAAATATCAATTTGCTTTTTCCAGGATTCAGTCTCAGAATTTATTGTTTCTTGGAGCCAAAAACAAAAATAAAACGTCTTTTGAGATTTGTGTTTGACCACATGGTGGCAGCTGAGCATTAGCTATTAAATGTGTTTTGTACCTGTGGTCTTCTTCTGTTCTTCCTCTTTGAACGCCACCTCATTCTTTTTAGTTTGCTAAAGAATAATAAGACAAAATATGGGATAAAACAAACAAACACCCCAAATACGGTTGCTAAAACAAAGTGTATTATGATCTGATGGGTAAAATGGCCCATCAAAGTGTCATACAGCTAAAAAAATGTATGATTATGGCCTGTATTTGTATAGCGCCTTCTTAGGGATCTACAACCCCCCAAGGCGCTTCACAACACAATCAGTCATCCACCCATTCACACGCTGGTGGGGATGAGCTACAACGTAGCTACAGCTGCCCTGGGGCGCACTGACAGAGGCGAGGCTGCCGAGCACTGGCGCCACCAGTCCCTCCGACCACCACCAGCAGGCAAGGCGGGTTAAGTGTCTTGCCCAAGGACACACAGCAGCATTCTCTGGCCGGAGCCGGGATCAAACCTGCAACCTTCCAATTACTGGACAACCCGCTCTACCTCCTGAGCTACTGCTGCCCAGATTATCTGACAGATTTGTGTTAGGCATATGCTGTAACACACGTATGCCAATCTGACAATGTTCTTGTGTGCAGATGTTGATTTTAAAGGTTACTAGCTTTCAGTTCTGCACTGCTCCAGAATGACCTCCTTCTAAACTAATTTGATCAGGAAAAACAACAAAAAAACAAACAAAGAACAAAAAAACTATTTACCACTTCTTCGTGACAGGCATCGTTGTCCTTTGTCTTGCTCTCCAACTGCGGGGACAGTTTGGCCACCGAATCTTCCAAATCCTTCTTGCTCTTTTGTGCTGAAGCCATCAGCGTCTCCAGCGATTGTTTAAACTTGGTTTCATACTGAAGTCTGGTGTACATAGTCTTTGTGAGTGTCGTCATCTCGTCACCCCTCGAGTTTATCATCTCCATCTCTTTGTACTGGCCCATGATTACCATGAGGAGGCCTGCAGACAGCAGGATGGGGAAAATGGACACGATCAAGACAGTCTTCATCGGTGCGCCCGGGTTGCTGCAAAGAAATAAACACAAATAACAACTTTTCCAATGACAACAAACCAGCATGCAGATGTTTACTGTGAACTTTAGGAGGTTTACTATTAGTCAGGCGGTTTACCTGATCTTGACTTTGCATGTTTTTTACCACTACAAATAGAGCAGATCCCTTATGTTTATTCAAATTCCTGTGGTTTTGTAGGTCTTGAAACAAGTCCCTAAATGCCAGCTTACGCCCATTTTTACAATCATTCACAATCTCACAATAAAGATGTCCAATAAAGCTCAGATTAATATGTTCACAATATTCAACAACACAGTATGGAGTCCCACAAGGGCCAAAACAGGAAATAAAAATAAATAGATGATGTGTTTCTGGAACGTTTTGCCATATTGTTTGAAATGCTCTTCACATATGGCAACCAATAAATAAAATGTTTTGTCAAAAAAAGGAATAATTTTAATGGCTTCTTTAATGTGCGATCCTGGAAAAACCTCATCCAATCGTTGTGAATGTCCCGTTCTAAATGATTGGATCCTCATCCAGTTTTCCCTGAATGTTTTGAAGTTGGGTTGGAGCTTTACATTTTTTTTTTCTTTAACCGTATCTTGCTCCAATGACTTTTTCCAAGAGCAACAGGGAAGCAGAAGTCATCACAGCAACGGCTGTGAAGTTCAGCACTTTTTAGTTCCTGTATTTTATTACAGCGTACACGGAACTTGACTGATTTTTCACAAATTCTAAAATATATGTGGATGTTTAAATAAAAACATTATTTTTATATTATTATATGTTAAACCTCTATTGCACCAAATTAAAAAAATGCAAAAATGCAAAATGCAGTTCTTTCTCTTGGTGCGGGGGTTAAAATGGGCATACACTCATCATTTCAATAAATCTGTGGCCTCTAGTACGAACGAATGCCTTGAGAGTAGTTTTCAGTGGAATAAAAGCTCTGGCGCTCCTGTTGTAGGAAGTAGAATTGGGGGTGGGGGTGGGGATTTGGAGTCTTTCTTGTGTAAAAAAGGCATCCTTGATGTGTTACCTCCACAAATAACACACGCCTGAAAACGTTTTGTCATGTTGTGGAGTTGCTAATGCTAATGATTAGCTTCTACTAGCCATGACACACACTGCTCTCTCCTGGCTGCAAAATTCAACACAGCCTCCTTCTGTGGTCGAAAGCCAAAGTGGGTGAGTCCATGAATGCAAATTTTAGCGTGACGTAGAGTTGTCTGGCTTTTTTTGGCCCAAGTGTTTACCCCAAGGGGCAAACTTCGCTTGACAAAAGTGAAGCTAACATGGAACTGACAAAATGTGTAATGATGTAATTAAAGCTTGACATTATGAATAATTGGGGGCGTGTCATTTTGATTGACAGAAAGCAGATGAGCCGTCAACGCTAGCGCTAGCGACTTGCCCCTTGCTTGCTCCAAGGAAAGCCTACACCTTGGCCTCACATTAGAAGTTTACAGCCTTGAAGGCAGCGGGTATAGAGTTACTCAACCGCAGTTTTTTGGCTGAAAGCACCCGCCAACTTCCGTTAGCTTTGGTTAGCTCAGTTAGCTTGTAGCTACATCGTCTCAGAGTTTGTTGGGTGTCAATCACCTGCCTTCACCCTCACAGCCCTGCTCTTATCAGAATTTTTCTATTTTCCAGGAGTGACAAGATGCATAATGCGGCCAAGATGGTGGTGGTGGGAACCGCCCACTGGGCTTTAATTCAACTCTTCAGAAAACGAGTGTGAAACGTAGCGTGACCGATCGTATTATAGATAGTATCATATAGTAATAATTATATGTTTCTCAGTTAACCTGACCTTTAAAGGGATAAAAAAGGTATAACTGCCTAATGCATAAATTTCTACTACAGTCAGTATGAAAGAGGTATCTACAACAGGTGAGACACTCCATAGTGTTTCCACAGAACCCACTACAAAACATTTACTGCTTATAGTTTGTTCCAAAGACTAATCCATGTCCTGAAATCCTGGATATCAACAGTGCAAAACAGGTCAGCTTGACAAAAACAAACTAATTGTACGAACCAGAGAATCCGTTGGGGAGCTCGTTATCTTGGTTTTGCTCCAGAATTCAAATCCAGCCAGGTAGCTTTTAAACGTCTTTAGATTCTGCTTGTAACAATGAACCTGGCAGCCAGGGTGCTTGACTCAGGTCACGAAGTCTTATGGAGTTAATTCAATGCAGGTTGGGTTGGCACATTAGAGATTAGTTACACAGGGAGAGGTTTCCAAGACAAGAGCCAAAACGCCCAAAGGAATAGAAAGACACCTGAGACCCGGACACTTCTAGCTGTTTGGAATAAGGATAAACAGGCAGAGGAAGACTAGAGCACTGAAAGTAACATGCAGGAGACAAAGGTGTGACTAATTAGAAATATAAAAGAGAGGAGGAAGTGGCCAAGATCAAAGTCCAGGTGTTATGCTAATTGGGCATAAAATTTCCAGCACAGAAACTTGTTCATTAAAATATCAGAAAACTCTGATTTCTAAGATTTTTACATCAGAATTCCTTTTTTATGCAGGTCACAACATTTTCTGTCGGGACCATTTTCATTGCTAGTTGCAGGGTATGTAGAACAGAGATGTACCTGTGGAGTTCAGCTTTTGTCTGACAATTTAGTGTTTCTTTCTTTTTTTTATGGTTTATTTGTCCAAAAGTGAAAGCTGGTTTGTTCGTATAATAAGTAAGAGAGGGTTCCAAATCTGGGGTTGCTAAAACGTTATCTTGAGACTCAGAACAAGTTGCATGTGTACTATAAATATAACGTTCATCCTTCAGGATTTTGACCAAAGACATGCACATTTCAATAAATCTACATGATAAAACATTGCGTGACTTATTACAACATTTTGAATGTTTATAAGCATAACTTAACCTAAGGTTAATAACATATTAGGGGATTTATAACAGGTTTAGAACTTAGATTGCTTTAAACATCATAAAAAAGTTTAATCACCTAACATGTTTTAAGCTTGTAAGACTAAAGTAAACTTAATTTGAACATTAAATAAAGATTTTAAATAAAGGGTTTTATTCTCTCTAAAGATGTAAAAAGCAGATAATCCAGCTTTCAGCTTCAAGCTTCATTGTATTTATATATTTTACAGTCTAACATTGCAGTGATGTGACTCATAAAAATAGCTTTATAGTCTATGGATAGTCATGAGCCATTAAAAAGGTTTTGATTATGCACCAAAGACAATAAAAACAAACATACCTGAGTATCTGTGGTGACGCTACCGCTGTGTCGTTAGGAGGATTCTGGGCCCAGAATGGTGTGTCTACCGGTTACTGTTGAAAAGCCTGCCCACATATTTTACAGTCCCCAATCTGGTCTGACCGGAGTTTCTGGTAGAACCGGGACAAAACGAGGAAATGTGAGCGTCTCGTTGAAGTTGCATGTGTAACACAGACGGATATCTTGTTTCTTGGTTTGCATGTGGTTTGATGTGTTCAGTTAATGTTTAAAGAGCTGCACATAAAGTGGTGTGCATCGACAAGTGAAACTCAAAAAATGAGAATATTGTGCAAAAATTGATTTATCAAGGTCAGGTTGATTTCTATAGCACATTTACAGTCACACACGCAACCCCAAAATGCTTAACAAGAGTAAAATAATAAATGGATTAAAAAATAAAACACAATCAAGAAATTGCAGTAAAATCAAGGATAAAATTTATAAAACAAATGTTTCTGACGGGAGTGTAGATGGACAATAACTCACTGATGTATGGCGGAGCCAAGCCATGAAGAGATTTAAAGACAAAGAGGAGGACTTTGAAATGAATCCTGTAGTACACAGGGATCCAATGAAGAGATGCTAATACTGGGGTTATATGGTCACGCTTTCTGGTGCCAGTCAGTAAGCGTGCCGCTGCATTTTGGACCAGCTGGAGTCTATTTAAAGATGACTGATTTATGTCAGTAATTTAACTTAAAAGGTGAAACTAATATGTGAGATAGACTCATTCCATGTAAATCCAGATATTTCAGCCTTTATTTGTTATAATTGTGATGGTTATGGCTCACAGCTGATGAAAACCCCACATTCAGAATCTCAGACAATTAGAATATTGTGAAAAGGTTCAATATTCTAGACTCAAAGTGTCACACTCTAATCAGCTGATGAATCCAGAACACCTGCATATGGTTCCTGAGCCTTTAGATGGTCTCTCAGTCTAAGTTGTATTACTGAAATAAATTAACTTTTGCACCATTTTCTATTTTTTTGAGTTTCACCTGTACTTCCTGTTAACTCTTAATGGGTCAGTCAGTGTTGAATAATGTGTTTTAAGTAGACTGAAGAGTTCTTATTAGGAATTCAGGTTCAAAAATATGTGGCTGACGATGGACGGACTGATGGACAGACGGATGGATGGATGGATGGATGGATGAATAGGTGGATGATGGCTGGATGGATGAATAGGTGGATGATGGCTGGATGATGGATGGATGGATGGATGGATGGATGGATGGATGGATGGATGGATGGATGGATGGATGGATGGATGGATGGATGGATGGATGGATGGATGGATGGATGGATGGATGGATGGATAGGTGGATGATGGCTGGATGGACCCCCAGACAAACTAATGAAACTCAAAGTCTTTACTGGATGTTTGTCAAAAGCTGATAAACGTCTGGAGAGAAGCTAATTAAAGATGGCCGACACAAACATAACTGACCATAACTTAGTCAACTCTAAATATCCGGTGGTTGCTGCTGAGAGTCCTACTCGTCACATTCTCTTGAGTTGAACAGCTTGAATTGGCAGACATGCAAACCTTTTAAAAAAGCACTAAAACTCTATTTTAGCATAGGTTCTACCTGAATCTTTATTGAAGGTTGAGAAACTACAACTTTAATACGTCCAGCTTTATAAAATGTCATACATGTAATGTCAATGTTGGTATTGTTCATTTTATGAATCGAACCCCAGGTCCCCGACCAGTAACCACTTTGGTGGAAACTGATGGGGATCCTTCTAAATAAACAAATAAACAAAATTTCCACTGAAAAGAAATACTAACACTAAAGTGCAATGATGGAAACTATCATGTAGAAATGAAGCAGCTCTTTCTTCTACTTCTCATGTCTGACTCACGTTTACTCAAATTATGGACGTGAGCTGTTAGAATGTGTGTGCTCTGTGACCTCAGCTACTACTCAATGTGAGCAAGATGTGTTGCATCTTTAATTTAAAAACTCATTTTTAAAAGGTAATGGGCTGTGTGGTTGCACAGTTGGACTTTGTGCAAAGCTTGCAAGTTGTAAAGTTATAAATACCAATACAAATATGACTAAAGTGCTTCATTGTAATCACACATTATTATGAAACTGATGTTTTTCTGAGGGCATGCTCTTGGATTTCTCTGAAAACACACCAGAAGGCGACACAATGAAGAGAGAGACTGGATCAAGGTAGCTGATGACATCTAGAGGAAATTATCAGCAGCACAAAAATACAACTTTTTGCAGGTTTTCAAATCCCTTTTTCCAATTTACATTCAGTCAGGATCATGTTAGATGTTTGTCTAAAAAGTTGAACTGAAACATAAAGCGTGCATAATACTGTTTAATTGATAAATTAAAGCTTCTGATCATGAAAAGGGAATAAGATTCCATTTAAAGGGGAAACATCTGACTATTTTGCCTTCTTGTGGGACCTAATCATCTAAATATAAGGCTGTTATTGGCTGAATAAGTAGCAACTTAATCAATAAGCCGTTCTTTCTGTTTTTACATTTTTGTGTGGTGACTAAATTAGGGAGTGGAAGTTTTTCTGCCAGTGCAGGCTTTGTTCCACCCACGCTCTCCGTAGCTAACACCAAACAACATTTTTAGCATTTTTCACGAGTGAAAACCACAAAAACTCTCATGCAGTTTCTGTGGACAGAGGTTAAGGAGTTTACCACCATGTCTGTGGTGTTTTGGGATAAAGATGCCAATCTGAACACTCAGAAAAGATAAGAGCTTGTTTTTCATGCTTTATAAAACAAATTAAAACAAGAGAGCATGCTCATGTCACCTTGGTTATGAAGCTTGTTCTCAGTAAGTCCAAACTCAGGTTGGAATCATGGTGGCTCAGTGGCAGGAAGGTGTTCAGAGTTGGTCGCTCCAGTTTAGCTAAAAAGTAACTTGTTGATCTTCTTTTTGAACAATGTTCAAGCTGCTTTCCCCAAACTTTCCAATGAAATTGATTATTTTAGACATGTTGTAGAAGTTATAATGATTTACCTGAAGGACTGATGAGCTAACAGCTAGTATGAGCACAGACAAAGTGGATTGTTGTTGTTGTGAGATATCTCCAGTCATGGTTCAAGCCAATATGGGTGAGTTTAAATCTGGATTATTGGATATTGTTTGTGGGGTTCCACAGGGTTCTATATTGGGTCCGAAGTTGTTTAATCTATATATAAATGATATATTTACCGTATCTAAATTATTGAAATTAATTTTATTTGCGGATGACACTAATATATTTTATTCTAGTGATACCTATCAAAATTTAATATATATTATAAATACTGAATTAATGAAACTAAAAAGATGGATGGATATCAATAAATTATCCCTGAATTTAGATAAAACTAAAGTAATATTCTTTGGAAATTGTACAGGGAATTTAGACCCAGGAATAAATATAGATGGTATAGTTATAGATGTAGTGTCAGAAATTAAATTCTTAGGAGTGACTGTTGACAGTAAGCTAAGCTGGAAACCACATATCCCGCATATCAATATCAAAATTTCAAAAACTATTTCGATTATAAACAAAACTAAATAAATTTTACTGTGCAGTGCTTTGTATATGTTGTATTGTTCATTGGTGTTGCCTTATACAACCTACTGTATAGAAGTATGGGGAAACAACTACGGTATAAAAGTTCATTAAAACCCCTCTTCATACTCCAAAAACGTGCAGTAAGGATTATTCATAAGGTAGGATTTCGGAATCACACAAATAGTTTATTTCTGCATTCCAAACTATTAAAATTCTTTGACTTGGTGGATTTTGCCAACGCTCAATTGTTATTCAAAGCCAGTAAAGGTTCCTAAAAACATTCAGAAGCTCTTTTCACAGAGAGAAGGGAGTTTGAAGTCTGAGGTTGACGGTGTTTGAGGGTCATGGGGATTGTTCTGAATAACCTTTATTATGGTCAGTTGTTGATAGATATTATTGTTGTTATCATTATTATTATTATCAGTTATTGATAGTTATTACTATTGTTATCAGTTCTGGATAGATATTGTTGTTATCATTATTATTGTTATCAGTTATTGATAGATATTGTTAATAATTATATTGTATTGTTTTTAGTTAAAAAGGGCAGATAAACACAAGTTTTTTCTTCTTTCTGTCCCCTTTTCATTTTGGTTTTAGAAATTGATTTTTGTATATTGATTTTAATGAATAAAACTAAATAAATAAAGGTTAAAAAATGTTTTTATAAACTCTTATTTTGGCTGAAATATTGAGCGATCCCATTAGATTAGACCACTGAGTGTACTGCAGCTGTTACATTTATGTTTGTCTTATGTATGCAAGAAAATATTGATCCACTGAAATGTTTCGTGTTACGATACTGAATTGATATTTAAAAGTAGTTTATTGATGTTTTATTGAGAATTTACATGCAAACATTTACTGGATTTTAGTGCAATTCAAACTCCAACTGCTAGGTGGCAGCAGATTTTACCACCATTCTGACAAACAACGAGATCTTGCGATATAACTGGATGTGTGTTGGAAGCACCATAGACATAATATCAATATCAATATATTATGTCTATGGGAAGCACAGAAATCATATACGTAGACATCCCGTGGACTATTGGCGCTGGCGTAGCAGTGGGCCGCCATCTTGGATGGGTCTCCAGTGCATTTATTTCTACTTAGGATGGGGTTTACCCAACTAAAAAACACATTTTATTAGGCTTTTTAACAAAATTAGACATATGGTATGGGATGATAGTTAAAATATAAATATAATAAAATAAATTTAAATATAAAATCCCAACAGGTTGGCTAGAAAAGTCAATAGTAATCCCACGTGATCTGTTTCAATAGTGCGCCGGTCTTTGCAACCACAAAAACAGGCATTGTTGCTCACTCTGCGGTGACTCTAGTTGGGTTTGGAGAGGGAGGAACCCATCCAATATGGCGGCGACGCTGTTACGCTCTCCAGCTCCCAATGGTTTCTCCGCTTCTCCCTCCTAGTGTTTGAAAGCGGAATTACAACTGTCGTAAACAACCCTGCTGCAGCCTGCTGTAGCTAGCGCTAACGTTACTCTCTTACGTTTAGGCTCCACCATAATGCCAACTAAAAAGCTAACTTCTTCTTCGTTCTCTTGTGCTTTTTATTGATGGCCAGCAAACTGATAAAGCTAACTGCTAGCCTTTACATTAGCTACTGGCACAGTAAACAGCTATTACCGTAAAGCAGAGAGACCTCTCATTAGTGATCCAACCCGAAACACAAAACTGTTAAGTGCAGTTTCTGGTCAGCAGAGGGCTAAGGAGTGTTGTCCAACATGAAGTTGCTCAACTTTCAAGAACCAGTGAAACCAGTTTGAAAGCAATAGCCTAAATTGTTAAAAACTCTTCATTGAGGCTGTAAAGGTTTTGTTTTTATGGTGTCTTGGATACTCCCATGCTTATAATAGACTCTGATTTTTCATATCCGCTGTGATTGCAGACTGACCTTGAACACGTCAGAAAAACAGATGAGTTTTTTATCTGCACAGCTTTTGCCAACACAAACACCACATCCGTCACCCCCTCCACCTCTCATCTCCCACACACCCCTGCTTCTATAAAACGATGGAGGATCTCATCACTCGAGAAGTTAAGAGAGAACCACGGCAGCATCACAGCAACATACAGCCATGACTTCAGCTACAGGCCTCGTGGGATTTTGGATCACTGCACTGATAATTCTTGTTGCAACTGTGACAGCAGGTAATATATTTTTAAACAATTTGTGCAAACATTCAAACTGCATACCTTCTGCTGGTTTTGTTTTTATATGTGTGTTTGATTTCTGCAGAAGCCCAAAGGAGGGGGCCAGACGTCCCATTCCCACCTGGCTGCCCCAATATGAGGAATCTCAATAACATCTGCAACGAGGGTCAAAAACGTCCCAGGTATCCTGACAAGTCCTTCCCCCCCTCTCGTTTCAGCGACTTACGCCGCCGTGGGAAGGCTATAAACCGTCTGGAGTCATGGTACACTGTCTGCTGCCATGGACAAAACGCACCACCAGAGAGTCAGATCCTCTGCTGCACCAAACAAGCTGTGAGTTCCTCATCCCTCCAAATTTTGTTTGCAAAAATGTTCAGATCTAATTTATTTTCCCCTCACAGTGGAAACAAGCCCTGTCTCAGTTCTGCGTGGAGGAATACTCCACCATGTCTGCCGTATACGAGTGCTGTCAATACAAAGATGCCGCTCGGTGGACCTGCTTTGACAGCGAGCTGCCAAACCCAGACTACAACAGCAAACCAGGGTACATTGCTCCTATAATGCCCCAGGAACCAGGATTCACCTTCAACTCAAATGCTTGCTAGACGTTTCAGATCAAAGCTCAATGAAATACATTCATTGGAGTAAGATAAGTCAAGCAAAGAGTATATCTATATCTCGCCTGTGTTCCAGGGAGTCAGAAAAGTAGAAACTGGGTTGATTCAAGGACGTTTAGAGTCCCGGCGCCGTCTGCTCTATATGTTAACCAAGCTTTGTTTAGATAACAGGAAACATTTGTTCACTCGTTTCTCACAAGATGTTTCTTACGTCGGTATCATGACCTTTGATGAAAAATAAACACAAACATGATCCAACATTTCATTTGATGCAATTTGTTACTGGAGAAGCTTTAAGAGGCTGTAACAGTGTTAGGGTGAACTGCATATAAGCCTGGATGTATGTGAACAGTTATGCAAGTGTATTCATTCACAACATGTGCAATAAAAGCCACACATTAAAAAAAAAAAGTATTACAAACATCCTTTCTGAATCATGCTATGATGACATTTTACTGCAGGACTAAGTCCAGACGGAAGAATTTAAAATTCAGCTTCTTGATTTGCGAAGCAATTGTGTAAACGTCTCTTTTTCTCATATATTTGACTTACTTTAGCATTTTTTAGCTACAGCCAATTGTGTAAAAACACCAGATGATCTTTAAGAACAATGTGAAAGCATAAAAATTTAGCAACAAATCATGATTTATTAAGGCTATAATGTGCAAATAAAAACAGATAATAAAACCATTAATGACTTAAATGACTTCCGTTTGCACATTTCTGATGAATGGTCATTGGAAAAGTTTGGGATACTCGACCAATCACAAGTGTTAAGGGCTTCCCCACCACTATGTCCATACCAGGGCCCTTTTCTGGGGTCATTTTCCACCCTGTTATTCAGCTTTTGGCCCTAATTCATGTTGCTTCCTTAATTTAGAGAAGTACATTCAGTGTTTCTGTTTTGAAAGCATGCAGAAATATCATCATTGGGCAGCAAAAATCATATATTGAGAGAGAACAAGTATTTTTTTTAGTGAATTACCTCTTCAGTTTCAGTAATGCTTATATGTTAAATGCGACATAAATTTTATATAAATATGTGTTTTTAGAAACAAATTTGCATGAAGTTCAGTGAAGTAGAGAACTTGTTAAAATTAGAATGAATCCCTTCCTTTTGTTTATTTACACACGCCATAATTTTGCAGGAAACAGCTTCATTGCTGTTACTTGTCAAAATAATATTCTAAAATACATCAGAATGTTACCTGATTTAAATAAGTTTTAGTTTTAGTTCATTATAGAAACACATATTTACATTACTTTACAGGAATTTGGTATTCCAGGCCAAAATACTCATAATAAGCTTCCGATTGTTGTTTTTACCACAAAAGGGTGTTTTATTGTGAAAAACCCGAGAGTGAGCGGAAGTGCTCCACTTGTAGGGAGAGTTTTACAACTGCCGCATCCGCGTTCATTTCTCTCTTGTTTACTTGTTTTTGGTAAAACAAACATTATTTTTAGAAGTAAAGGGAATTTTTCTTTCTCCGGGGAACTCGCAGAAGTTCTTTACAAGATTATTGAGTAAGTTGGGTATTTGTTTGTTTTACGTGTTTTAAAAGTATCAGTTAACATTAAAACTGTTAGCAGCTAGCTTTAGCCGACAAGTCGTTACTTGATCAAATTTAATGTCGGAATCCAGACTCCTTGTTTACAGCAACATTAACCATTTACGGCTTTGTGATCTTATTATTATTATTCAGCGTTTTTGTCCTAGATCCACTTTCTATTCATCAGTTTGGTAACTTGTTAGGAGGAAGTTTTGGCCAAATTATCCCAGCTGAGTCAGTGGCTATTTGTTAAACAGCTAATACTTTGATTTAAAATGATCAGCAATGTGTTTTCTTAATAAAATCCCGTTTTTATTTACAGATTGACACACGTTTACTAGCTGAGTGGCATAAAAACTACATTTAGTTGTTTGTCTGAATGGCCACAGCATCCGAGGAGCCTCCAGGTATTCAGGGTAAGTACTGTGATGTAATAAAACACTATTTATTTAACAATAACAACTAAAGTTTCGGTTTTTATGTTGAAAGTTTAGGATTTTAACACAAATTTCCTGTTAACTAACAAAGCTGATCCTGGATGTGCTTCCAACTTTCTTCTTTTACTTTGATTTAAATTAAATTAAAACATAAATAAAACAAATTCTAATTGTTTTTATACATCCAGCACTCCCAAATATCAGATTAAATAATTCATTTAATCGCCAATCAAGAAATAAGAGTTTACCCTAAATGTCCTTTTTCCTTTATTTTTTCTAGGCAACTTATTTACTCTGTAAGGTATTTACTGTGTGCAGCACTTACCTGGATTGTCTCGTTTAGGCATGCTGCAATGGAACTAAGCTTATTAACATTCAGCTCATAGTTGTGTTTAGATTGTTTACTGTTTTGCTCCGGGGGCTTGCTAATGGGACATTTTTGAAACCAACTTCAAGAAGCTGGATGTTCTACAGTTTTGTTTTCAGGGGAGATTAAGACCCTAATCCCACTGTTTTCCCTAATCTCTGCAATATGCTTGTTTTTATTAGTCTCCTTTATTGCAGCTTTGCACTAGAAACCCTTCAAACTTAATATCTGCTTTGGATCAGTTTGTTGGTAATGTCACCAGAGCTTCATTCTTTAAAGTCCAGGTTTATTTTTAAGTTTTTATTGTGTTTTTTTTATTCAGCTGACTTGCAGGTCAGGGATTAACTCACTAAAGCATAAAAAGGAATCAAACTAAATACTACAATATAGTTTTCACTTTCTACTGTGTTTCCTCATTCCTCGCTGGCTTTATTTGGTCTCAGACCTGCATCGTCACTTTTATCAGACACTGGTTTCACTTAGAGGAGATAAAAAGTGAGATTTGTCAGCATGTTTGTGTCCAAGCTTGGCTGCACTCCCTGATTTCTAGTAAAAGGGGGTGATAGAAGCCGTTTGACATTGCATCCAGTGAAGAAACCGCATTTGCTTGATTGCCTAATTTTCTCTTTCCTGTCAGTAATTTGCATCCCTTTCTGTCTCTCCAGATGCGTCTGGGAACCGTAAAAATGCCCCGCCAGAGGTGAGGGTCGACGTGTGTTTGTGGATCTGTGACGGTTAGGAAACACAGCTTGCAATCACAGTAGCAACAAGGAATTCAGCAAGATTTTTGCTGACATATTATCTTCTCTTTCCTGTTGGGAGAGTGAGAAAGATGCATATTGCTTTAGACTTGTGAAGTCTCTTCCTGTTAGTAATTTTCTGCTGCTTTTTGTGTTTTGGCTGACAGGTTCCGAGCATCGGCATGTCTCAGGCCATGAAAAAAACCATCGGCCATCGTGGAATTGACCCCACAGGAGAGACGACGTACAAAAAGGTGTCGTCATGCCTTTTTTTCTATTTAAATTATAGACAAGGTTTGTAAACCTGTGAGAAATGTTCATCCTAACCTTTTGATTGATCTTGGGCGTCTGTCCACATTATGCTTTCAAATAATCTAAGCTGTCTTGTTCTGTTGGACTTTGGCAGCTTTTAACTCACTGATAGCATCAAACACTCTAAACCTTTCAGCTTAAATCTACGTAACATTTTTCTGCTCTGTTGTTTTCAGACTGATAAACAACTCAGTGTTAAATCCATTTTATCTAAAAAGAAAAGAAAAACAATCCAAATCTGGATTGTGGGTTGATTTTCAGAGAAAAGCACCCTGGAATTCTGCAGGAAATTTCCTAGAATAGAACAAAGAATCACATGGATCCACTTGGCCACACCTCAGACACGTGCACGTCACCGGTAATGGACAGCATGAAGTATGTAATCAGATTTAGTTGTAAGAAAATACAGCACACCGGGTTTTATCCCAATCCTATTATATTAGGAACAGTGACGCAACGAACAGAAGCTGGGATTTTAGATCTTACTGCTGCTGTGTGTCCGGCAGTTTTTATTAATCCACAAGGTCTGTTATTATATGATGGAGTCATTAAATCACAGGTATATTTTAGTCTTTGTATCAACAAATCATTTAACTTTATGATATCTGATCATATTTATTTTCTAGTTTTATTGTTTTAAATAAAATTAAATGAACTCTGTAGCTAAACCAAGGCTCTTGTTCCTATGATGTACTTCTGTCACTTCATTAGAAACTCAATAAGTTTAATGCTCCTCCCTCCTACTGGTTGAAAGCGGAATTACAACTGTTGTGCAACCCTGCTGCAGCTAGCGCTAACGATGAGCTAACGCTAACATGAGCCAACTAATACTAAATAAGCTACGAAGTAAAAAGATCCACGCTGTTGGACAAAAAAACTACTGCTAAGGTCCAGTAGCACCAAAGCTAGGTCGTAGCCTCCTTTAGCTTCCTCTAACTAGTGTAGCCTGAGCCGATGTTCACTCCAGTTTTAGCTCTTTGCTTCACCTCCAAAGACATTACTCTCTTACTTCCAGGCTCCGCCATGATGCCAACAGAAAAAGTTAAATTCTTCTCGTGGTTTTTATTGATGGTTGGTGCTCGTTGGTGCCCTTTATATTAGCTACAGGCGCAGTAAACAGCTGGTTGAGACTTCCCACTAGTGTTCCTACCCAAACCAAAAAACTGTTAAGTGCAGTTTCTGGTCAGAAGAGTGATGTCCAGTGTGAAGTTGGGAAGTTTCTGCCTCAAGAACCACTGAAACCAGTTTGAAAGCAATAGCTTAAAATCTTAACTCTTTAGTGTTGCTTTAAAATATTACATTTTTTACGTGGATTAGATTAAATTAGGCGGTTTAAACGATTAAAGAGTCCTTTAACAACATTTGTAGTTTTGTAAACGTGTGTTTTGAAACTCTCTTCCTCCCAGACAACATCTTCTGCTCTGAAAGGTGCGATACAGCTGGGCATCACTCACACGGTGGGCAGCTTGAGCCAGAAACCCGAGCGAGATGTGCTGCTGCAGGACTTTGAGGTGGTGGAAAGCATCTTCTTTCCCAAGTGAGTTTTTTTAATTTTTATGTAAAACAACGTTTAATAAATAAACGTGTACCTTATGTGTTGCCTGTGAATGCTTTCCTCTCTTTGTTGGCCCTTTTGTTGAATGTAAACATTCTCTGTTGTTTCTGTCAGCGAGGGCAGTAACCTGACACCCGCCCACCACTATGGAGATTTCAGATTCAAAACCTACGCCCCCGTGGCCTTTCGTTACTTCAGAGAGCTGTTTGGCATCCGCCCTGATGACTATATGGTAGGTTTAGTTACATCGCGTTTGATCTATTCAGAAAACGGGCATCTAAAGAAAATCTAAAGAATGGAGTGATTGAGGAACCGGTGAGACTGAAACCGGGGATGTGTTGACGATAAAGGGTGGAGCTTTTGTCATTCGTTTTCTCCCTGATAACCTGTTTTATTCCCTGATTTGTTTACAGTATTCGCTGTGTAACGAGTCGCTGATTGAGCTCTCAAACTCCGGGGCCAGCGGATCTCTGTTTTACCTCTCTAGTGATGACGAGTTCATCATTAAAACGGTGCAGCACAAAGAGGCGGAGTTTTTACAGAAACTTCTGCCGGGGTACTTTATGGTAAGAACCAAGAGAACGTGCAGGATCACCTGCTGTAAATCTAACTCCTCGTTGCCTTGGTGAGACGTTTGACACGTATGAAGAGGACAGCAGAGATTTTCAGTTATGAAAAAAGATCCTGAATCATTATTTATTCTGGATTTAGACAGAAATTATCACAATTTTTATTGTTTTTTTATATTATAGAAAAGGAATTGGCTCAAAAATATTCAGAGAAAATCAAACTGAACACATTTTCTAAACGAAGTTGGAGTTTTGAAACGTTTGTTTATTTGATGGTGCAATACTGTGATTGTGGAACTATTCCAGCTAAGCTGAGAGTTCACCAATGCATCCCTTCATTAGTGACATATTTAGTGTTTTATTCTCTCATTCAGGACATTTAACATGTGTCTAATTTACCTTTCTCCTCCCATCTCCTCTGTTCTTCCTCAGAACCTGAACCAGAACAGGAGGACCTTACTGCCAAAGTTTTACGGGTTGTACTGCGTTCAGGCAGCCGGTAAAAATATTCGAATTGTCGTCATGAACAATCTGCTGCCCAGCGCGGTAAAAATGCACCAGAAGTTTGATCTGAAAGGCTCCACGTATAAACGACGAGCTTCGCCCAAGGAGAAGGATAAGGCCGTGCCCACCTACAAGGACCTGGACTTTATTCAGGACATGCAGGAGGGACTTTTGCTGGAGGGAGACAAGTACAATGCTGTTTGTAAGACCATCCATAGAGACTGCTTGGTACGATTTCTAATAAAAAACCTTTTATTTTATTAGTAAAACTCTATTTCTAACGTGGTCTCTCATTACTTTTGTTATTTTACTCACCTTCAGCTTCTGCAGAGTTTCAAGATTATGGACTACAGCCTCCTGGTGGGAGTCCATAATGTGGATCAGGCCTGTCGAAAGCAGGCCTGTGAAGAGGCCGAAGCTACAAAGAGGCCTCAAGGTCAAAAGTCCCTGTTCAGCACGGCTATCGAGGCCATCCAGGCCGAGTCGGGAGGAATGGGATCCATGGATCCAGAGGACAAGTGAGTGGCCGTGCGATGGTGGCCGTGGGAACGTCTCACTGAAAAAAACTCACAAACCTGTGTTTTGTTTTCCAGGACTGGAGGAATTCCAGCACGGAACGCAAAAGGCGAGAGGCTGCTGGTGTACATCGGTATTATCGACATCCTGCAGTCTTATAGGTAACAGGGCTTGTTTTTACCCTCATTTAGTCCCGGACACCAAAAACACAAACCCAGGTCATCTATAAATGCCCTGTTTGTAGTGAATAATTCACATTAGGAATAGCATCCCACCAGTGTGGAAGTTTTTAAAGAGTCCAGATCTGTGAGTTGGTTAGAAAGTAGGTAGTTAGTAACACAGGATGAGTTTATAAGATGCAAGGGGACAAATGTAAAGAAAACACGTAGCTGTTGCTATTATCGACTTGTACACAGTTACAATAACATTTAGATATAATACTTTAACAATCGAACAGGATTTTTCTGCTCATGAATCACCCTCATCTTGCGGTACATACAATAAAGTAAGTAAAGTTTATTTATATAGCACCTATCGCAGATGAAATCACAGAGTGCTTCACAAAAACATCAA
This sequence comes from Aphyosemion australe, assembly GCA_006937985.1. NCBI lineage: Eukaryota > Metazoa > Chordata > Actinopteri > Cyprinodontiformes > Nothobranchiidae > Aphyosemion > Aphyosemion australe. The sequence goes on along the minus strand of SSNS01000031.1, from coordinate 2,911,015 downwards.
ATTTATAACATGAATAAAAGCCAAAAAAAAAAAAAATCACCAAAAACAAAAGATCCTAAAACTACGGAAGAGGATTAGGGCCGATGAAAAGAAAAAAAATTCTGATTTTGACTTCTGAGAAAAAAAGTCAGAATTCTGTTTCTGTTTTTTTCTCTCTTTTTTTTAGTGGCCCTGATCTCCTTCTATATAAAAACAAATTAATAAAAATCACTGAAAACAAAAAAGATCCTAAATCTACGGAAGAGGATTAGGGCCAATGAAAAGAAAAAAAATTCTGATTTTGACTTCTGAGAAAAAAAGTCAGAATTCTGTTTCTGGTTTCTTTCTTCTTTTTTTGTTATTTTTAGTGACCTAATCCCATTCTGTAAAAACAACAAATGAATAAAGATCATTTAAAACAAGAAGATCACAACACATGAAAAAAGCACAAAAGGTTTAAGCAAAAACAACTTCCGATAACTGGGTCTGTAGCTGCTGGAGGAGATTATTTGTAGATTTCCTCTTAACTCAGAGAGAATCCTTCTTAAGGATGCTTAAAAGGGAAAAGATTCTGTAAATATTTTATTTTCAACACATTCAACTTTTCATTTCAGTCCGAAACTATATAAAAGTTATTTCTGCATCCTGACAATTCTGTTTTTTAGAGATAAATCTACAGAAGTGGGTCTGAGATGTATGAAAATCCAAAGTAAACTGTTCTTGGTGCTGTTTTAGCTTCTATTTTTTTATTCTGCGTCTCAGACCCGAGTTCTGTGTGTTTTCTCAGGTTTGTAAAGAAGCTTGAACATTCCTGGAAAGCCCTGGTGCACGATGGGGTAAGTGTGATCATTTTGCTAACTTGTGACGTTTGAAAGCAGATTCTAACAGAGCCTGTTGTCTTTTTAGGACACCGTGTCGGTACACAGACCCAGTTTCTATGCAGAAAGATTTCAGAAGTTCATGTGCTCCACGGTCTTCAAGAAAATGTCCAGTAGGTTTTTACCGCATCAAAGTAAAGATAAATAAATCCACTTTACTGCTTTTTCGTTACACATTTTTGTTTCGCTTTCAGCAAAAACCTCCCCGGCTAAGAAGCGCAGAGCCAACGGTCCAGTGAAAAAAACACCCGGCTCTGGACCGACCCAAACCGGCACCAGCAACCAGATGTTTCCACTCCAACATCAGGTCAGCATCGACACCATAGAGGACGCCGAGGTAAACAGAGGTAAGAAGACCTAATCTGGTTTAACTGTGGGGTGGAAAACTCGTCTTGTGTAGTGATAACTTCAAACGTGTGCCAGCATGTGAGATGCTTCCTCCACAACACAATATTAAGAGTTAATCCTCCTCTTCCACCCAGTCATGCAGTCAGGTCGACCTGACCTCCTCCCACGGACGTCATCGCCTAGCAACACCACCGACAACACTCCAGGATCCTCCTCTCCTTCCTCCCAGGTTAACTCAGGATTCACTCCCACAACTCATCTTTCATCTCGCTTTGAGGCTTCAGTGGGAGTGGGTGGACATAAGGCAACGCTCAGAGATCAGGAGCAGAGCACCCCCATGAGGTAAGAGATGGGACAACACACGAGGGCTGGTGTTTTAAACCATTTGATGGTTTGGGTTTAACTCATCCTGTCGTTGTTTTCAGAGCTCAGTCTACTCTCGATGAAAGCATCGATGCCGAGGATCTCCCTTAGCGACGTGATTTCTCATCTAAGCAAAGGATCTGTGCTTAGATCACAGTCTGCTCTGTGACTCCGCCCTTTTTTCTAACCAGGCCGGTTTGGTTTGCAGGTGTAGATGTGGGAAGGTGAACTGGACTCGGATAATTAATTTAAAAAAAGGCTTAAATTGCAGCCTTTGTGTTATTTGAGGTACCATGACCAATAACGTCTTAGGATATCACTGATGGCAGGTGGGGTGTTAAATAGTCGTTCCTGTTCTTTGCACTTTGATTTCCAAACAGGTGTGTTTTGACACTGTTAAATGTGAGTATGTTATTAAGGTGGGTGGCAAACACTATCATTCATTCTATACGAGTGCCTGTATTCACAACCATGTTTATTGTCATCATTCTCGGCTCTGATGTGCTCATTTAAAGGGGTGTGACATGAGGAGTTGCCTTGTTCGCCTGTAGAAATGTATCATTCAAGTGTTATTTTTAATTTCTTGTTTTTCTTTTCTGTTTCGGAAACGGTTCCTTTTTGTGTTTACTACATTACCGTTGCACATTCTCTCTGAAACTTTATTCATCACCATTATACTGTTTATAAAATATGGATGCATGTTGATTCTCAGCTGTTCGTTTATATTATCAAATCGAACATTCCGTCACTGCCATCAGGTCCAGAACGGATCAAAATTAGACTAAAGGATAGAAATTGGGAGCGTTTTATGTACGTGTGTGTTTAAAATAGCTGTAGGGGGAGGGAGTTGTGATAATGACTCAAAAAATGCTTCTTATTTCCTAAAAGCAGTCGTTTTTGGAATCTGAGTTTGTTCAAACTAGAAATTCCCCAGCTGCCACCTAGTGGCCGCAGGTGGTGTTGCAAGCTGTTCTTCCACTGGCTTCTGATGCAAGATGACTACATCCATCTTTTATTTAGAGTTTATACACTTTGTTGTTTTCCTTTTAATTATTAAACAATCTTTTAAAAATAGGAGTTTAAAGAAATGATTATTTGTTTTTGATACAACGCTGTAATGCGATTTTTCTATGCCAGAAATGTCCACAATGCTGGAGAAAGATGGTTTTTATTTAACCACATTTACTAATGGACCTTTACTGCTTTAGTTACTGTGAATCCTAACGTCTAATCCTAAGAACAAAGCAATATTTTAAAAGAAAGTTTGTTTTTATATGATCAGATGTGGCTCGTAGGTGGTGATTTAGCACCACAACAAAGAATAAACGGAGCCTATTTGATGAAACAAGACTACTGAATTTGTTAGCAGTGTTTAGACCTATTCCTGTCTTTTTTGCCTAATAAGGGTGTTCAAACTAATGTATTTTAGTAGTATTTAAAGGTGTTGATCAAAGCTACAAGGAGGAGTGTTTATGTGACAAGTACCAAAGAGCATGAAATGATGTTGGAGCAGGCCGGCACAATCAATTTTCATTATTAGTATTACCTCTGTCAAGGATCTGATGTGGTTGGTATTACATATTTCATCTGTTTGTATACTTAGCATTACTCAAAGTTGTGGATGGATTTTGATGTGGATCCAGATTCAAATCTTTTTTTTTTTAATCTGTCTTTTGCAGAAGCACACAGCTATAAACACCACTTGTTTATGATGTTTGCAGTCTAATCAACTTCTTACTATGTCTGTAAAATATCATTCCTAATTAAAATGTATTGTCACGGGTTGGTTGCACTGTTTTTATTTTTTTAGAAACTAGGTACATTTTTTTAAACTAACAGCACCTGCTTTTTGTAAACACAATAATTACAATTTTCATAAAAATATTAGAGAACTTGAAATTAGAACAACATCATGTTTGTTTAAATTAGTCAATATTTGTGATCTTCCACTGCTAAAATATGTTTCATTCAAGAAACGCCCTTTTTTATGCAGCAGGTTTATTTTTCACACAAATCTGCAAACCAAACACATAATCTCTAAAACATGAGGTAATCAGGCCATGCCACATTTTAAATAAACTTTATCTCCTTGGACTGAAAAGATAAATTGGTGGCCTCAAAACTTTTACACAATATTTCCACATTGATAAAATGAAACAATTTGAATTATCTTGAGTTTTCATAACTTTCATTATCAACTCTTCAACCGTGACAAATTTCAGCCAATCATATTTCGTCTTATTCAGTCTTCACCCAATAGCATGTGCGTTTGTCAGATTACGTCAGAGCAACAAGAAGTTTCCAAAATGGTGCTGGAAAGTACTATGGTCTGGTAAGAACATGAAAAAATACACTTTTAAGTAGTTTTTAAACTTTTTACAAGTTATATAAATACTTCTTGGTTCCGTGATTGATTTTTTTTAATTGAAATTACGTGATAATTGGGGAAATATCCCGGCATGCTAGGCTAAAAACCGATCGTTGACTGTTAGCTGAGTCATTGTTAGCTACAATCAGGTCGGAATTACGGTTATTTATATTGTAGTTATTTAGCCGCTTTAAGTCCGATATCATGTCCTGATGTTAGAGCCTAAATGTGCAGGCTTTTCAATTTGAAATACTAGCTGATTACACAAATGCTGGCATTGTTTTGATCAGCTGCTATTAATAGTCTTATTAATTTAGCTAACTATAGCAAACCGAGTTTTTTCCACAGAAAAGTAGCTGAAGAGCAGCTCAGATGTGTCAGTAAACCTTCTAAATCACCAACTAGTTTGTTTACAGACTGACGTTTGAAGGTAAATCGGATATCTTTCCTCTTAGTGTGGACAACAGTGAGTACATGAGAAATGGAGATTTTCTACCTACGAGGCTACAGGCTCAACAAGATGCTGTCAACATCGTTTGTCACTCAAAAACACGCAGCAACCCAGAGAACACCGTGGGACTCATCACCATGGCCAAGTAAGCACAGATCAAATCTGACATTTAGATGAAGTCATTGAGGCTGTTGACATTTTGGACAGATTCGTAAACAGTAACACAAAGTTTTATTATGAAAATGTAATATAGTGAGCTCAGCAGTGTTATTATTTGAGTTGCAGTACCACTCCATGCCACTAGAGGCGAGAGTGGACCGATGTGCTGAGGAGAGTCAATGCATAATCCATTACTTTCATCTATTTTAACAGCGTAGTGAAAAGATGGTGGTTTACCATTACAAAGTAATGGATTATGAAGTTACACACAGAATACAAAAGTCTGTCCCAGAAGTCTCGTGAGAGTTCAACAAAATGCTAAGAGAGAGTGAATGAGTTTTTATTTTGGTTTTTACTCCCCTGCTGTTTTTGTCTTGTAGTAACTGTGAAGTCCTCACCACCCTGACGCCAGATAGTGGTCGCATTCTGTCCAAACTCCACGCTGTCCAGCCTGTTGGACAGATGTGCTTCTGTACGGGCATCAGAGTGGCTCATGTAGGTTCAAACTTGGAAATGGTAACCTGGACATAATGAGGTTTATATTATCTGTATTTCTCCTACTAAGATACATAGATAACAATTAATAAATAATTTTATTTTGAAATTATTGATGTGTGTTACATATTTGAACTATAGGGTTCACTGTGGCTGTGGTGAAGGATGATGTAAAATGTTCACTCTTCTGTTATTGTTGCAGCTTTACCGTCGAGTCACAGCTGATTTGTTGGAGTCATCATGGACTTATAAAACCCTTCTTAATTTAGTTTCTGATAGTCAGGAAATGCAAAAAAGTGTGAGACATCTTTGGGATATGTTGGTGATTAAATTTTAGATGCGTACTAGAGTCACACAACTGTTGCAATGTGACCTGGTCAAGTCAAACGTTGCATTTTCTCATTATGTCAACAGCTGCATCTGTGATGCTACTTAGCAGCTAGCTGTTAAAAGAATATCTATATCACTTCTGTAGAAATCGAGCTGCTTTTGCTAAATATTTTCAAAAATTTTAAGCCTGAAAAACTCCCCAGTAACAAAACTGGAGCACAAATAGACCACAAGTGAACAAATCCAACTCACTTTTCAAGAGTCTTTGCTCTAAATCAGGTGAAACCTTTGCTTTGTGCAGCAGCGCCTCCTGAGTATCCATGTTTTTGCCTTTCTCTTGTAGCTGGCCCTAAAGCACCGACAAGGTAAAAACCACAAAATGAGGATCATTGCGTTTGTTGGGAGTCCTGTGGAGGATAATGAAAAAGATGTGAGTTTAATGTCTGTTGCTTGGATAGAAATGTTGATCCGTTTGTGTGTGCTGACTCTGTGCAAACTTTCCATGCGTTCTTAGCTTGTGAAGATGGCAAAGCGCTTGAAAAAGGAGAAAGTGAATGTGGACATCATCAACTTTGGAGAAGAGGTAATGAGTTATTGTTTATCTGTTGGTGTCACATCTAAAATTCTTCTGCTTTCAACCACGTGTGCTCCACCGTTTTTATTCAGGAGGCGAACACAGAAAAGCTGACTGCTTTCATCAACACTCTGAACGGGAAGGAGGGAACAGGCTCCCACTTGGTCACAGTCCCTCCAGGGCCCAGCCTGGCGGACGCGTTGCTGTCCTCTCCCATCCTGGCTGGGGAAGGAGGCTCCATGATAGGTCTCGGTGCCAGCGACTTTGAGTTTGGTGTGGATCCCAGTGCTGATCCAGAGCTGGCCCTGGTGAGAGATAAACACCCTGCAGAGCGCCGTAGATGATTAAAAACGCCATAAAAGAAGAAAACTACAATGTTTCGACTTAAAAAAGCAACCTAATACGACTAAATTCCAATATTTTTCTCAAATTTTTCAAATGTGAAGCATTTTGTGACTTTAAATGAGAATATTAGTGTCTTTAGAGTGTGAGAATTTTCCTCCCTGTTTGTAATTTTTACACTTTGACCTTGTGGAGTTTATCAGCTGACTCAGACGGCACCACCCACGCTTGAATGTTTGGAGGAATTTCCCAGAGTGATAATGGGAACGTTCCCACATGAAAGCGGACATGGATGCCGGTATTTTTAATTATCTTGTGGCTTGTTTTTAGGCCCTGCGTGTTTCTATGGAAGAGCAACGACAGAGGCAGGAGGAGGAGGCGCGCAGAGCTGCTGCAGCCTCTGCTGCTGAGGCGGGCGTGCCCACACCCAGTGCTGATGGTAACTAAAATCTTCCTTTCATAACGTGTTGCACTGGATAAAAAAATGATGATGTGATTATTCTGTACTTTTCACAGAATCAGAGGAGGCCTTACTGAAGATGTCAGTGTCTCAGCCTGAGGGTGGTGCAGCAGCGCTTCCTGATTTCAGCAGCATGACAGAGGAGGAGCAGATAGCCTACGCCATGCAGATGTCTCTGGCTGGAGGCGGTTAGTTTTATTTGTGAAACTGATTCATGGAAAAAAGTTGGTTGTGTGGCATAAATTGGTGTTATTTGTGAACAGAGTATGGTGAAATGGAAACGGGAGCTCCCATGGACACCGCAGGATCCGCCAAGGTGAGATGAGTTTTAGATCTGTGGTTGGAACTTTTATTTTTTACTTGTTAAACCCTGGGATGTAAATGTCCTGGATCATTTTTCAAAAAGGTTTTGCTAAATGTCGAATGTTCAAAGTAATCGCAAACTTTCTATTGGGGCTGAATTTTGGACCTCTTGCCTTTTTAAAAAGGCAAAGAAAAGGATCAGTGATTCAAATTTTTTTGGGAATGGGTTTTTGGGATAATAAAACAAATCCTGAGGTCAAAAAGAACCTTTGAATGGGTTAATTTTCTCAGGGTTACTTGATAATAGAGATAGAAAACTAATTAAGAAACACTACCTAGACTTCAGAGACAGCAGTTACTGATTTAGATCAGCAGGGGGCAGAGTTGTGCTGTTTAGTGGTGATTAAACCTCATCAGAATGACTTTGATCAAGCTAGAATCACTAAACTACCATAAAGATGCATATTTCTAGTTTAGGATAAAAAAATATATCAAATATGTTTAACAATCAGGCAACAGTTGAAAAACAGGCAGGTTAATTATCTGCTTGATCCATCTCATGAGCAAAACACAGATAAGAACTGCAATAAAAGCAGCTGCTATGGATGCCTGGATGGTATAAAATGTTTAGAATATTCTGAAATAATGATCACGTTTGTAACGTGTATACCCAAAGAAAAAACAGACACCAAATTTAATGTTCTTTTTTAAAAAGGAGGAAGAGGAGGAGGATGATTACGACGTGATGCAAGACCCAGAGTTCCTCCAGAGGGTCCTGCAGAACCTGCCAGGCGTTGATCCCAACAACGAGGCCATCCGAAACGCCATGGGCTCCCTGGCTTCCCAAGCGGGAAACAAGCCGGACAGCAAAAAGGACGAAGAGAAGAAGAAATGAGCAGAGGAAACTAAAGATGAACAATTGCAGAAAACTTCTTAAGATGAGATTGTTGGTGCGTCACACTGCACAGCAGCACTCTGACATTTACGCTGGAAGGCACAGACAGAATAAAAATGTAATAAATCATCATTTAGTCCAGTTTGGTTAAATGAATTTACCAGAATATTAACAGATGCATCGGTTGCGTTGAAATGTCTTAGTTAAATGATTTTGGGAATAACAGGGATTTAGACTAACATGTTAGTCACTCTCATGACCTTCACCTTGTGTGTTTTCCAATAAAAACATTTAAATTGCGTTTTGGCCATGTTTTTGATCCTAAAGACTTCCTGTAGATTGACAAAAATGTGAAATATGTAATTAATTTTTAAAAAAGATGAGAGAACCCGTCTGAGTTCATTTAAAAAGGTTTAAAATCCTTTCCAGGGACATTTCTGGTAGAAACAAACATACGTGTCGTCTGCAGCATCCTCCGTACGCTCTCCCAGCGCTGCTTCAGGCTGATTGGACGCCCCGGCGTCACGTGACGGGAAGCGCAGCATTTTCAGCTGAAAACGAGCTAAGGATAGTCGGGAATCGCATATCCAGGTAAACAATCAAAAAATACATCAAACAGTGAAGGAAATTCCCCGTCCCAGCTGTCATTTCCGGCGACATCGTCGACCGTACGGTCAGCGGGTCGCGACTGCAGTGAAACCAAACCTCAGCGAGGCGCTCTTGTTGCTTTTAATGACGAACGTTAGCTCGTTAGCCGAATGACCCCTCTCTCTCTCTGTGTCTCTCTCTCCCTCCGTGTTGGCTGGAGCTCAGCGGCCAGCAGACGGAAGGGAGCACTGTTAGCACAAAATAACGGGACTCACCGAAACGAAACGCTCTGTTGGCCTTAGCCTGGCTCACAGGATCGCTGCTGTTTGAACCACCACGCACCGAATGCATAACTAAAGCAGTGTTTTCCATTCATAACGCCGAGCCTGTCACCAAATAAGGGTTTGGCTGCAGCAGCCGCCGCTAGCTGACTAGCTAAGTAGAAGCTAGTGCAAAATCCTAGATCCTGCCTTTTAATCTAGTTTGTGTTTGGAAAACGTGCATGAATGATCATTTCTTCCAGGAATTGGGTTTATTAGCATTCCCTGATATTTGCATGTGGCCTTTTGCAGCCAGACGTGAGTCAAGTTCACTGTCAGGATCACAGGTTGTGTGGATTTGTGTTTTTGACAGGAGCGGATCCCGGCATGGGGGACATGAAGACCCCAGATTTTGATGACCTGCTGGCAGCCTTTGATATTCCTGACATAGATGCCAAAGAGGCCATCCAGTCTGCCCCCGATGAGGCTGAGGGGCCCCACGGAGCTGCAGGTGCACCTCTGGGGAAGCCAGAAAACGTTGTGAGCGTTGGGTCTTCACTGAGACCGCCGAGTCCTTCGGACCCCCAGGTGGACACCTCCATCGTGAGTGTGATTGTGAAGAACAAAGTCCGCCATGAGGCTGTGGATGGAGGAGAGGGGGAGACGGACCAGCACCCTATCGATGTGATCACAGGTGCAGATGTGGGTCCCCGACTCGGCGCGTGTGCTCCCGGGATGCCAGAATCGGAAGCTCTCAATCACAACGGTTTTGGAGCATCTGGGGTCTCCACGCCGCTCCCCCTCAGCCAGGCTCAGTCTAACGGTGCACCGTGGTCCATGAGCACCCCTAAAGTGTCTGCAGAAGCAGCTGGTGCCAGCACAGCCAAGTCTCACAAGCAGGGTGCTAATATTTTCAACAGACTTAAACCACTTGTGGCCCAGGGTTCTGGAGATCCAGTGGGTCGGGCCAGAAAGATGCAACTTTTGCAGCAGCAACACCAACAGCAGCAGGATACAGGTCAAGAGAGAGCAGATGGGGTCAAAGCGTCCCTACCTACGTCTTCCTCCCTATCAGCCGGGTCGCCTCCTATGGCTGCTGCGGGACCCGTGGGACTGTCCTTGCCGTTCTTTCCACCTTCAAAGCCTCTGCTTTCACCTTCACCTTCTGCGCCCTCGTCACACCCGCTGCACTCGTCTCAGCCGTTTAACGGAGCTCCCAAAAGTGGTCCAGCTGGATTTCAGCACCATCAGGTGGAGGAGGATGATTCCGACCCTGATCTGGGGAGTCCGCTAATGATCCAGGAGAGCCCGGACTCTCCCACTTGCACTCAGCTGAGCCGACGCTACAAGTCTGATTTGGTTTCTGCACAGCCCTCCTCCTCTGCTGCATCTCAACCCAAACCTGGAGACACCCCTTCCGGGTCATCTCTGACCTCCTCAACCCCACAGTTTGGCTCCACGGAGAATCCACAGATCGAGGAGAGACATCCGGAACACGTCATAGAGGAAAGAGATTCACCTGAGAGTCCTGAACCAGAGACCCCAAATCCATCAGCTCACGCCACAGCTAAGATGTGCTCCAGTCCGGCCGTGGCCTCCACTCCACCTCCTTCTGAGCTACGGGAGCCTAAAGAGGAGGAGGAAGAGATGGAAGTGGGGAACGGCATCGACAGGGTTGTTGACAGCAAATTGGATAAGGGAGAAAACATGGACACAGGCGAGGAACACACGGAGGAGGGTGATGGGAAATCTAAACCCAAATCCATGGATGAAGGACAAACAGGCAGCGCTGCACCCGTTCCCCCTGGAGCTCCATCCAGACCTCTTAAAGTGCGAATAAAAACAATTAAAACCTCCACAGGCGGAATCACCAGAACTGTGACGAGAGTCGCCCCGAAAGGCGGCGCTGCAGGGAAGGGCCTGGACCCAAAAGCTCAAACTGGGGATCAGAAGACGCAGGGAAACAAAACCCAAAAGTCCGAGGCTTCTTCTGGTCAGGTGGCCGCATCTGCCCAGAAAGCAGGTGCTCTGAACGCTTTGCCTGTTTCCACTCTTGCAGCGAGCAGCGTCATGCTCGCCGCTGCCACAAAAGTCCAAAACAAAATGGCTTCATCAGAGAAGACGAAGGTTTCCGCAGCTGCTGTCAGCATCACCAAGTCCACTGCTCTGCCTGCAACGCCCGCCGTGGCATCCTCTCCAAAGTTCTCAGTCGCCACCGGCGGGATAAACGTCCGCACGGCCACTAACAAAACGGCAAACGGCGGCAGTGGGAGCCTTCAGCCAAACAAACCCGCCTCCATCGTCAACAGCACAGGAGCCGTCATCTCCCGGAGTCAGTCGAGCCTGGTGGAGGCGTTCAACAAGATCCTGAACAGCAAAAACCTTTTACCGAGCTACAAACCGGACCTCTCTGCTCCCCCGCCGCCCGAGTGGGGTCTCCCCCTCCCCGCTACCGGGTACCGCTGCCTGGAATGCGGAGACGCCTTCGCCCTGGAGCGCAGCCTGGCACGACACTACGACCGCAGGTCGCTGCGCATCGAGGTGACCTGCAACCACTGCGCTAAGAGGCTGGCCTTCTTCAACAAGTGCAGCTTGCTGCTGCACGCCAGGGAGCACAAGGAACGTGGGCTGGTGATGCAGTGCTCGCACCTGGTCATGAGGCCCGTCACCATGGAGCAGATGATCGGGCAGCAAGACATCACACCGATCGGCGGTAGGTGGTTCTGATTCTCCTCCCAGCAAACCCAGTTTCTACCAAACCTCTCTGTCATTGCTGATTGAATTGTTGCCTCCTCTCTCCTCCACCTTTTGTACGACCAGGTCTGATCACCTCTTCGTCCTCTCCTCCAGTCTCTTCTCCGTCTACCACATCAGGAGGTCCCTCCACCAACGCCAGCTCCAGCCCCATGAAGGACTCGTCGTGTCCCACAGCAGCTCAGCCCCGTCCTGTCCGCCGCGCGCCTCAGGGCCCCCAGGCGCTGATGCCCCTGCCCTGCAAGAAGGCGGAGGGGCTGCAGTACAACAACTTCAAATGTCCCGAGTGCCAAACGCAGTTCTCTGGCAAGACTGAGCTGGTCACTCACTTCCAGCAGATCCGAGGGGCTCCGAACTCGGTAAATCTTGCGGAGATGAGAAGGAATTCGTGTTAGAAACGGATCATTTAGCTGAAACGTCTCTCTTTGTCTTGCAGACGTGTACTCAGTGCTCTCCTCCCATGATGCTCCCTAACTCGTGCGCCGTGTCCGCCCACCAGAGGATCCACAAGCACAAAGCGCCGCACGTGTGTCCCGAGTGTGGCGGAACCGCACGACAGGCCAGCTTCCAGACGCACCTGGAGGAGGCGTGTCTGCATTTCGCCAGGCGCATTGGCTACAGGTGAGATCGAACGAGACTCTGCTAGTGTAATTATGACTTACTGGTGAATTAAATGTCGTGTTTGGATTCGTTAAGGTGCTCAAGCTGCCAGGTCGTGTTCGGAGGCTTGAACTCCATCAAGTCCCACATTCAGACGGCTCACTGTGAGGTCTTCCACAAGTGTCCCAGCTGCCCCATGGCCTTCAAGTCTTCCCCCAGCGCCCAGAGTCACATCAGCACCCAGCACCCAACGCTGACCGGAGGACAGGCCAAGTACGAGACCGCCTCCACCAGAGCGAAAACTCCAGCCGTCAAAACTGCCGCTCACCTTTTCTCTCATTTCTTAGGATGATCTACAAGTGTGTGATGTGCGACACGGTTTTTACCCAGAAGCCCCTGCTGTACATGCACTTCGACACGCACTTAGCCAAGCAGAAAGTGCACGTGTTCAAGTGTCCTGACTGCACGAAGCTCTACGCTCAGAAGGGCTCCATGATGGAGCACATTAAGGTGCGTTTTGGACATGAATGTCTTTGATTTACAGATTTAAGGAGTTTAAATCGCTGCTTTGTCTTGTTGCCTTCATGTGTTGCCCGTTCGTTGCTTTCTACAACGAATGTGGTGTCAGGAAAGGCAAACATCATGACTTGGATCGGCCTTAGCAAGGTTCCTCCTCAGTGGCCTTGTCCTAAGTTCAATACCAAGGACATCCTTCAGACAGCTCAAATGTCTTTAAGTGGTTTTTGAAGCACAATCCAGTCTTTTTCCTGAACCCGTTCCTGTTATCCCGCTCAGACCGCTCACAGAGGCCCCTCAGCCAAACAGGAGTCTCAACCCGACACCTCCAACCCCCCTTCGGTCCCGACCAACGCGTCCGGTCCCGCCAAGTCCAAGTCCTCCGGAAAACCTGACACCTCCGATGGCGAGGACTGGGGGCGGGAACAGGAAGAGGAAGAAGAGGAGGAGGAAGATGACGAGGACGACGAAGGGGACGAGGACTACGAGGCCCCTGGGGGTCACCCTGCTGCTGCCGCCACCTCCGCTGCTGCAAGTGTCCCGACTGAGTGGACCTGCCCTCAGTGTCAGAACACCTTCACGAATAACGAAGACTATCAGAGCCACGTGAAGATGGAGCACGGCAAGGTAGGACAGAAAACCTCCGACCGAGTTGCTGAAATACTTTCATTAATTCTTTTTTCTCTGAAGTTTCCATGTCGTATCTGTGGAGGAACATTCAGCACCTCCTCCAGCTTGAGACGCCATGAACGTGTGATTCACGAGGGCAACAAGAGAGTCTTCCACTGCCAGTGAGTCGCCTCAGCGTTAGTTCATCTAATCTAGACATGGATTAAGTTTCTACAGGTGTCCCTCTAGAAAAGCACATTCTAGACTGAGAGAAATATGAATTCACTGCATCAAATGTGAGCATTGACTGATTAAAGTTGATTTATTTTCACTCATTTACATGTTGCGGCCACTAGAGGGTGCTAACTCGTTTAAGGACTTTTTCTTTCACTCTGATATAATTAAACGTTTCTCTGGTTTTAGATTTTGCACAGAAGGCAAGCGAACGTTCGGCAGCCGGTTCCTGCTGGACAAACATATCCGGCTCCATCACAGAAACCCAGAAGGACAAGTGAGTCTGTTTCGTCCGTTTCCTGTTTTAATTTCATCGTTTGGATTCAGTGTTTGTTTAAAACCCAGAGAATAAGTTTAAGTTTCGATACATTTGCAGTGATCTCTAGTGGGAATGAATGCCGTTAAGTCGACTTTTGTTTTTATACGTGGACTGCAGTACCCAGATTTGACCACAAGATGTCACTCTTACTTGGTGCACCTTTAAATGGCAGGACTAGTTCTAGAAATGAAACTCAGCGGTTAAGTCGGGTTTTGTTTACCCCTCAGGGACCGCCCCTGACCAGGAAGCGAGCCGCCACAGGAGGAGAAGGACCGGGCAGCTCCTCGGAACAGGACGGGGAGGTGGGTCCTCCTGTAGGCAGGGCGGCAGAGGAGGAGGAAAACGCCACAGAAGAAGGCAGCGGTCCCGCAAAGAGAACCAGGGCGTCCACGTCATCGGCACCCGGTGAGCTTGAAGAGGAAGACAGCATATTTCGTTGCGTCCCCTGCGGCTTCTCCACGGAGGACGGGGCGGAGTTTCAGCGCCACATCCCACAGCACCGGGGCGACACCGCCTCCTTCCAGTGCCTGCAGTGCGGCGTCTGCTTCGCCTCGGCCGGCTCTCTCGGCAGGCACCGCTTCATTACTCACCGGGTGCGGGACACGCAGGGCGACGGCGAGCGCGGCGCCCTGCGCGCTCCCGGCTCTCCCTGCGCCTCCCCCACCGCCTCCCCTCAGTCTCAGGCCGAGGACGGAGACGGAAACCTGAGCTGCAGGGTGTGCGGCCGGCGCTTCGACAAAGCCTCTGACCTCAACACGCACTTCAGGACCCACGGTATGGCCTTCCTCACCGCACACAAAACAGACAAGCCCCAGTAGGGGGGAGGGGCGCAGGACGGGCCACCTGGGACTGATAGAAGTAGAACATGAATGTTGAAGAACCACAGGTTTTTTTTCTTAAAGCAACTCTAAATGGCACCTCGTCAGTGCGATTGTAACTGCATGTTTGCTCAGAAACAAGAAGCATTTATATATAACATCCACTCCTGCACTGACTGTAGCCACACACACACACACACACACACACCTCCCACTGCACTCCAGCCAGCTGTCACTCCCTACATCATGTTGCGTTCATGCTGCCCCGTCGCCTCTAGAGGGCGACAGTCTGCTCGATCGGAGACAACTGAAGCTTTTTGGGAGAAACTGACACTGATTTTTATGTTGCAATATTTATTTATATGAAAACACGTCACTGCTGTTGGTATTTTTGTCTGTTGGTGCCGAAACCCGAAGGTCACAGGAAGTCTGTAGTCTGTGTCGTGTGAATAAATCGTGATGTTGATCGTTAAGCTAGGAGGAGAATCAGGCTTCCTGTTGGTAGAACGACCTTTGACCTGTAAATACATATAATTACACTAAGAAAGCGTACTGGTTTTAGTAACTTGCTATGATAATGTGAATATGTGTAGTATTTGTATTGTTCAACCTCTTTCCCCCCCAAAATAAAAAAGCCCCCCCCAGTGAATTAGCGACACGTTGTAATTACAAAAAAAGAGAACAGTTGGGGGGGTTGTGTCGTCTAAATGTGTATGAAAACAAAAACGTTTATCAGAGACGGTTGTTTTTTTAACTACAGGCTCGCTGTACTCACGTTTCTTTTGTATGTTCCGGCGCCTCGCGGTGGAGGAGCGGCGTTGGTTTCTCGTTTGTATCTTTTTTATATGTCATATCATATTTATAGAGCTCAGTAGTGGAAGTTTCACGTCATCTTCTCCATGGTTGTGGTCTGCTTGCTGAAATGCCATAAACCTCTGTGCTGTTTGGAAATAAATGTGTAAAAGATGCTGCGGCTTCGCCGTTTATGTTTAACTAATCTAATCTAATCTGATCTTTACTCACTTATGATAGGGAAAGTTTACAACCGCTGTTAAATAGCTGGAGGAGCGATAACGTTTGTTTTCTAGTCTTGATTTATCTTGATATTTCATCTTGATCATTTTACATTTATCTCATTGTAAAGTGCAACACTGACAGTTTTCACCTAATTTAACCATTTTAAAGCCACACTATGCAACTTTTTCATGTTTTAAATCATGTTCTTGAGCCAGTTTGTGCTATAATGACCCTTTACAGGGTTAATGAAATGTCACTCAGACCCCCACCGCCCTCTGTGGCCAGAATACCGCACTTGTAACTTCAGAGTGGCGGTCCGGTCCCTGTCCCAGATCATGAACACAGCTGATTTGTTTGATTTAGTGATGAACCGCTCCTGTAGACACTAATGAAGGCTGAGGAGACATTTCAGCTGTTAGATTAAGGTGTTAAAATGACGAACGCACAGCGAGGAGATAAGTTTCACTTTTGGTTTTACTAACTGGACACTAGGGGGTGCTGAAAGCAAGCCAAAACTGCAACTTTAAGCAGGTTTTCCACCCTCTGGTTCCTCCATCTCCAGGGTGATTTTCCCGGCTGAATCTTCTGGACACAAGTTCTGGTTGTCAGACATTTGTGGAGGGTGGTGGACTTCAACCAGCAGCTCATAAACCAGCGTTCCTAGCAGCGCTCCAATGCAGGGAGCAACGATGGGCACCCACCACCAGCCACCTCCGGCCCTGTTTACATAAAAAATTACAACTTGCAACTAAAATATTTATGAACAAAGGGATGCAAAATAAAAAAAAGCCAACCTGAAGACATCTTCCCCCCACCCGGCGATGTAAGTGAAGAGTCGAGGTCCAAAATCCCTCGCCGGGTTCAGGGCGTAGCCGCTGTTGGAGCCCATGGAGACGCCGATAACCAGCACCGACGCTCCGGCCAGGAGGGGTTGGAAATGATCAGGGATGGACGTGTTGCTCTGGTCCCCCAGAGCCAGGATGCACAGCAGCAGGGCGGCCGTGCCGATGGCCTGGTTGGTGACATTAATCATGAAGGACGAGGTTACTACGAATGCTGCCTGAGAAAGTATTCCAATCATGATTTAAAGGAGACGTGTTATGACTTTCTTCATGGTTTATACAGGAAACCTAGAACTGAATTTACTACCTTTTACTACCTTTTTTACTACCTCAACAACATTTTTTACTACCAACACGACATCACGCAGCAGCCCTTTTTCTGGGTGTGGGGGGGTGGGGTGGGCACTGACCCATACGTATAACTAGACTCTCAATCATTTCAAAATGTTTGTCTACTTAAAAGTGTGATGCCGTCTTCATTAAGACATTCAACACAAACATTACAAACTCAGTTCTGGAGGACTTGGGACACAATAAACAAAATGCAATGACTTTCAGACGTCACAAGCCAGTGAATAGAATACTGAAATTGCAAATGTGCAAATTGTAGAAACAGCTAAGAACATGTAGCAGCTAATAACATCAACTGCAACACAAAGTATTGCAAGGTCGTGTGAACAAGTCAGACATGAAAACGGGTCAAGTGTGAAAAAGGTTGAGCCCCCCCCACACACACACACACACACACACTCCCCAGCAAGTAAATCTTCTGCAAATGAAAGTATATTGGGGCATTTTAGAGATAAAAGCATCAACCTGGTGAACTTTATGGAATAAAATAATCAAGCAGAGTTACACGCTACACATTGAGCATTAGAAGAAATAAGACCAACCTCTATACTTTAACAGGGGGGTCAGACCTGGTGCTTGAAGGCCACAGTGGCTGCATGTTTTCTACGTGTCCCTGCTCAGACACACCTGATTCTATATCAAATTGGGATTCTTATTTTAACACAGAGTAGCAGAGCCTTTGTTTACCTTCTGCTAACAAGTTGCTGCTCCTCCTGAGACGAGGACAAGACTGAGACGTGTTTAACCACATGTCCCAGCTTTGTCCTCAGCTCTGAGGAAGGAGACAGACAGAGGATCTATGGTGATGGGGGGGTTGGTCTGGGGATCCCCACAGAAACATTTTAGTGAAGTAGATGTCACTTCCTGCATTCTAGGGATTTTAAACAGGTTGTTTTATTAGATTTAAATGATTGTTTATAAATGAAAAACTTCAACAAGTTGAGCTTTAAAACCTAAACCAGTTATCAACTCAACGCGCTCAAATTATTAATCGACCCAAATCCGACCCGAGCAGTCGGGCTGACTTGGTTCGGGCTCGGATCGTTAGAGTGGGGAAGAGCCCTTCACCTGAGGTCTACACAGGTGACCTCCAGACGAGATGCGCTCGTGCGGGTCGCGCGTCACCGATTCTGACGGACTTATTTATTTATTCTACAGTTTGTGGTGTTTGGTGCATGTTAAAGTCCTCTGGTATATTACCCCCCGTAGTTAATAGTGAAACTTGTCAAACTGCAAAACCCTGCGTTGCTGAATAAGCGCATCATCATCATCACCCCAACATGTCAGGGTTCTGCTGTCCTGTCAGCACGATAAAAATCCATTTTAGTTAAACGAATTGGAAAAGTTAAAATATTTAATTCTGTGACAGAAATTTACTACCAAGTCAGAAATCTTTTACTACCAAATGCAGTAATTTACTACCTTTTAAGGCCCTTAATTTGAGCACATTTCATTTACTACCTTTTACTACCTTTTACTGCCGCGCGGAAACCCTGTTCTTAATCTATAATAGTTCTATGGCTTTAAAACCATGTTTATGAAGTTCTTTGCACTTAATCCCTCCCACATGAAGCAATTTTAGTAGTTTTATTGTTTACAGTTTCCATAACATCCAAAATGAGCCGTTTTAGGGCTTTGTCACTTAAAAATAACATGCTAGAGCTGGCCACGCCCACCTATCCCAGATCTGCCTCTATTAGCCGAGAAGCTCCGATATCCAGGAGGGGCTTGGAGAAGAGACACTGCTCCCCCAGCCAGGAGAGGTGTGACAATTTTCCCGTTTGTGACATCACAAACAGGGACTTTCTGAAACTGCTCATTTTAGGCACATAATTCCTAAAACCAAACATTGACAGAAAACAGATGGACGATTTCTTTCATGATTGGAGTGTTTGAGGAGGCAGTAGAGACACACACGGCAGCACAAATGGATGCAAAAGGTGAGTTCTGCATAATATTACCCCTTTAAAAAAAAGTAATGAATGAGGAAAAAGAAGGGGAGACTTTAACTGACCTGGTCGACGACTCCTCCCCACACGCTGAGATAGTCAGCTGGGTAGGTGGAGAAAATACCTGCTGTGGAGGTGGGACCCGTCACTGTCAGCTGACCCTCGCCGTACATCTGGATAGCATCTGTAAACGACCCTAATTAGTGTGTGTGTGTGTGTGTGTATATATATATATATATATATATATATATATATATATATATATATATATACTCCTATAATTACCATGTTCTGAATGAATGAGAAAATAATTTCCATTGTTAACATGAATGCTTCAACTGCATGCATTACAAGAACGTTCTTTCTGCTTTTACAGCATAACTTTGCAGTTACAGTTGTTTAAACTCACCGTAATACTGCAGAGCAACGGTAGCTGCACCCAGAAAGGCTCCCAGAACCTGGAAAAAGGCGTAGAAGGGTAGTTTCTTCCACGGACATCTACCCAGAGAGCACAAGCTCAGAGTGACCGCTGGGTTCAGATGAGCACCTTAAAAATGAATAAAAAAATAAATTAACTATGATGCCAAATGCATTAAAAATAAAAAATTGTTTTCACACAAGAAGCATCTAAACAACTAATATGATGCATCCTGCAAACAAGTTTTATAATTCCTGAGTTAAGTTGGAAGTTTATACCTTTAATTGTGCAAAATCATTATTTTCAGCAAATATTTGCATAACCTTTTAAAATAAAAATCTCTTTTTTGTGGTTAGGTTAACTTATACAGAAACTGACATGACTAAAAAATAAAAATACTTTTTAACAAGTGCAATAATATTTAATTTCTTCACAATGAGATCAAAACCTTGTCAGGAATCAGATCTAAACGTGTGCAAAGTTCAGCACACAGCTGGATTTAAACTCACAATTTAATGTGATCAAAACCCAGAGAATTGTTTCTCTTTATGAAGATTTGTGTCCAAGGTGCGGCTTGGGGGCCATTTGTGGCTCCTGAATTTATTTTTGCTAGTCCTGATTACACGCCCCTGAACTGCAGCTAATCAGCCAATCACATTTGGTTGCTAGGGAGATCTGGAGAATGTTTGGCCAATCAGCATCACTGAATTTTGGCCGACTGTTCCGCTGCTACAGGAAACACCTAGCTAGCATGCTAGCAGGCGCTGGCTCTCCTTTCCCCTCTCTCTCTCTCTCCCTCAGTCGCACACACTCACTGTTCATTTCTATAGATAGAGCTGAAATCAGATCTGTAGCTGTTGCAGTAAAATATGTTTATTTGTTCCAATTTTATATGATTATAATTTTTAAAACAGGATATCTAATTCAATTTCTATGTTAGTGCCCCCTACTGGTGTAGCTGAGTATTGCGCTTTGAGGTTCTCATGCTGCGAGCAGAAGATTGAGACACATCGCTACAGAAAACTCAAGCTGGAAAACAAACGAACGTCCTTGAGCTACATTCTTCTAAAAATGTCTCACCTGAGACTCCGCGGGACACAAAGACCCCAAACGTCACCCCCAAAGCAAAACCCAGGTTGATGGACAGATACTGTCCATTCTTCTCCTGAGACGTGGTCACCTGGGCTGCAGAGCCACATCCAAACAGCTGCAGACACAAAAATCAAACATTTCACTAATATTGATGTTCAGAGACTACAGGATGTTCCGACGCTTCTTTTTTATGAACTTCATTTCTGATTAACCTGCTTTATGGTCTGTGCTGTAAACGTTCATTGCTCCAGCAGGCGAGCGAGTCATTAGGGATAAAATAACATTCTGTTAGTGTCTTTTTAAAAATCAGGCCAAAGTCCTGCAGTTAGCCGCAGTTTTTATTAACCGACCCAAAACGAGAGCAGACAGTATTTTTGAATGAATCCTGGTGAACTTTGTCAGAACCAGAACTTACAATCAGGACGTAGACCCCGAGACACTCCGCCATGCACTCCCTGATCAGCCTGTTTTTGATCCGACACTTCCTCAGCAGCCTCTCCATCCCGGTTTTCCCGTTTCTCCCCTCTTCAGCGTCCGGGCTCAGGTGAGTTCTCTCAGGTGGGTCCTGACCTGCTCCGTTCTGCAGCTTCAGCCTCTCGGAGCAGAGTTTGACCTTTCAGGCTGGGAGTCTCTGGCAACGTCACAGTTTATGACAAGGCTGAGAGACAATCAGCTGGGTGGAATTGACTGATTGATCAGGGGTGTTCACCTGGATTTCTTCTTCTCTGACTGGAAAACAAAACCGGACTCAATTTCTAAACCATTGAGTCATTGATTTTGTAAATGCAGGAGAAAATCATGAAAAGGATTCATCCTATAAAGGGATACAAACCTTTAGATTAGTTTTTGTGACGTTTTAAAAAAGGATGCAAAAAAAATGCCCTCGTCTGACTCTAGACCTTCACCTGGATTTATCCCTGCAGGAAATTCTGGATCAGAGTGGATATTTTTGGGATGGGGTGTGGAAAAACACCACATGCCAGAGAAACTACAAGAACAAGGCAAACAGCTGTGTAAATATATTAAATCTTTATTTCATCCCTCTCATAATTACATCCACAGTAGCTGTTCTGTGAGACGATACAAAAATAAAAATATTCAACTGAAATGATTAGTCAAAGTTCCTGTTTCAGCATTTTATCCATCACATTAAACTGTCCATAAATAATCCACCGTGTGTTTGTTTAGTAGAAACAAAACCGAAATCCGACGAGTCCGAAGAACTTTATTTAAATGCTCCGAAGAACTTGGAGAAGAACGAGTCGTCATCCCGTAGGTCTGAGAAGGGCTGTGGGCCGCCTGGGACAAACACAAACACAGGGATTAAGAACAGACAGACGACGTTTAGATTTAAATCCCAGACTAGAAATAAACTGACCTGGAGGAACGGGTCCAATCTGAGGGTCCGGACCTCCTGAGCGAGTCACTGTGGTCTTTTCCTGGCCGTGTCCGTCTCTGATCGTCCGTCTCTCCTCTACGGTCTGATAAAAACGTTCAAACTTTACCTTTAAAATGTTGTATATTTATTTATTATGATATTTTAATGTTAGTGTAGGATAATAAAAAAACTCCCGTTTACTCTTAATTTATCATTTATCTATAAAAAACCACATAAATGTTGCAGGTAAAGACAGCTGAAGCACACTCACCCCGTCGGGTTTCACCACCTTGGTGACGGTGACCGACTGGAAGAACGACCGGGTTCTGGGCTGGCTTGGTGTCTGACCTGCAGGTGGAGTCAGAATCTGATCCAGGCCACTAGATGACACAGCAGAGTCCAGATCTGGATGGGATTCAAAAGAAAACAAACAAAAAATGAAAAATAGTAATAAATCAATAAAATATAAAACAAGTTAAAACTATGACTCACCTCTGTCTTCTTTGATGTCTTCATCTGGAGTTTTCTGAGGTCCCTGTCTCCAAATATCATTAAACTTGTTATGACACACACACACACACACACACACACACACGCGCACACACACACACACAGGGTCAGAAAAGAAGGTTCAAACAGAAGAAACATGAGGATTAATCAGCTTTGTGTACCTTGGAGAAAGGTCTCCAGCCATGAAAAGGTGAGTGAGGGAATTCTGGAGGCTCATAGGAGGGCTGAATGCCACTCGGGCCCTCTCGGGTTGGCCCCTGGGAGTCACTGCCAGGTGATTTCAGCATAAAGTCTCTCAGAGAATTCCCACTTCCTCCACCCCTCTGGGATCTGTCCTGAGGTGGTGATGGAGGCAGAAATCTGGGAACACCTTAAAAAATAAAGTTTTTGTTCTTTTTGTGCAGTTCAAAATAAAAATGACCAATGAGGGGAATCATAAGCTAACTTCAGTGTCTATAGTCCTACCCAAATGCCCAGACTCGGTGTCCTCCTCCCAGCGGCCCAGCTGGGAGAAGATCTCCTCCATTTCTCTGAGCACGTGTCCAAACACTGGAGGCTCCTGGAACCTCATCCCGTCCGGACCAAAGCTGAAGCCGAACCTCCAGGCACCGTCAAAAGGGTCCTGCTGGTCCCCCCTCAACCCGTCATAACAGACCCCATCCTCGTCCTCTTCGTCATCATCGTCGTCACGAGTCATGGCATCAAAGAAGGGGTCCCTGATAAACAAGGGAATCGTCTTAAATTAATCCTGACGGAGTCAATCGTATTAGTTCGTTTGAGCTTAACGGCCGTGCTAGCTGAGGGACCCCCTGTGGTTTTCCTGGCAGAAAAAAGCATAATCTTACCCCGCGGTGGCTCCTTCGTTACCTAACAGCGCACAGAAATATATTTTTGCTACTTTACTACCTTTGACTCACCTTCGGCCTCCATAATGGCCTCCCGGAACCCCGAAGAATCCACGAAACAAATCAAAAACACTCATTTACCGACAGAAAGCTAATTCATAACTTCTACGGGTCACAACTGCTGAAGTAAACGGCCACTAATGTCAACAGAGTCGCAAAGCGTTCTGGGTTCTTCCTAATGACGCAACCTGCCGCAAAACTGCCGTAAAGCTACTTTACCGTAATTCATCAAAACGATGCCCAGGAAGAAAATCACAAATCACCTCAAAAGCATTTGTATTCTCGATGTACGATAACGAATCTTTTTAATCGTTCTCATACATCCTAAAATATTGTAATTAAAAGCATAAAAGAGAACAAGAATCTTATAGACGATAAAAATCGAACACCCCGCGGCTTTATTACAGTCATTACGGTAATATTAGTTTTTCTACCACTTTTGTCTATTTAGTTCTTTACCCCCAGAAATGCTGCTTTTTAAAAATTTGAAATGTAAATTTCATAAGTTCCCTTTAAAAGGCTGTTTTATTTGTGATGTATACAGGCAGTAACCCAAAAACATTTTAATTAATGTTAGCTGATAAACTGGATGGCCATGTATTTAATGGAATTAGAGATATAGAACTATCCTGTGGACAACAGGGAACACAAAATCTCAATACTGCATCAAAATCATACGGGTTTATCTGTTGACTCCACAAAAATCACCCATCAGCTTTTATAAATCAAGCTTATTATGCTAATCTGCCCTAAACTGAGAACAAGAAATGCTGCTACATCCACAAGCCACAAGAAATTGTTTATTAAAAGACATTAACATCCAAAATGATGAAAATGTCTTTGTTTATTTACTTAATATTTATATATTTTTACAAAATAAAAAAATGAAACAAAAAAGCCTAACAAGTCTGCAAGAATCTGAAAAGGAAAAAAAAAGAAAGCCATTGACAGACAGGGACTACAGTACTTGTGTTTTTTATATATGTACAAGACAATTTTATCCATTTAAATCTTTTAAAACGCACAGTACAAAAAGGAAAAAAAAAAAATAAACCACTGACAAAAAGAAAACGAGTACAATTCTGTCCATCAGTGTTCAACGCTGCAGGTTTCTTTACAATGTCGGGGGTCAAGGAGGTGAAGCAGGGAGGAGGGGGGGCTCAGATTGTGTCTGTGGGCCTTTAAAACTCATTCTTTCAAAATAAGAGGAGCCACAAGCAAAGTTGTTTGATTCAGGGGGACGGTAACTGTACAAATGTTGGATAATGAAAACCCAGAAACAACTACGGCCTCCGTGTGAACAAACATGCACGCGGTCACATGACAAACACACTTTCCTCACAGTCCGAGCCGCTGAGCTTCGTTTAATATGTCTTTATATATAATATATCTATATCTGGTAAAAAATAAACTTCACAACTCTTCCAATTCAGAGAATTGTTTCTTCAAACTTAAAATGACCAAAAAAAAGAAGAGAAAAAAAAAAAAACGGAAATATTTCAGGGGTCTTTTACGCGGGACGTTTCCGTCGATATTTAAGAGACGAGAGGAGAGGATGAGGAGGACACGACCAGCCTGCTCCAACCCCCCCATGTCTGGAGACTAGTCCATTCCTTCCCTTAGGCCAGCAAATAAAAGAAAAATACAAGAAATGTTCATTCTTTTAGAAAACAGTTCTATGTTACATGTAAGTTAAAGAAGAAGAATGGTGTGGGGGGGTGGTTATGACGATATAAACTCCCAACACTCAATATGTCTCCCCTGGATTTTCTAACCATTTAGATCTCATTTCTAAGCCCCTCTCGTCCTGAGCGAACAGCGCTCGCTCTCTGCCCAGCACCTCCTCTCTGGGCTGTGGGAGTGCTGGGCCAAGAGACTGGAGAGGGAGGAGGAGGAGGCTTGTTTGCAGGAGGAGTGATGAGCCCCCTCCGCCTCTCAGCTCATGGAAACGGCGGGAAGGTGATGGGTCAGGTGATGTTAGTTGGCCCCCCAGTTGTAACTGTTGTATGTCGCCTTGTTGATCTGGGCTTTCTGCTGAATGGAGGCGTTTTGGCTGCGCTGTCCGGTTCCGCTCTGAGGAGACACAAACCGTCAGTCGGCCATGTTGCTTTCCTACTCGATTAGAGGTACTTTAGTATTTTGGCCGCTGCAGGATCCCGTATCTGGATCTACGTTTTCCTAGCTCTAAATCCAGACAGCACCGAAACAGAAACTACCTGTCCGTCCTGCTGCAGGTGGTGGTGCAGAATCTGAGAGTGGGGCTGTTGGTGCGGAGCCAGAATGTGCATGAAGGGGGCCGGAGCGTATCCGGCAGCGGCCGGGGCGTTGATGGGTCCCCCGCTCCCCAGCGCCGATGGGAGGCTGAACGAAGCTGCTGGCGTCCCGGCGTGGAAACCCTGCTTTTCAAACGACTGAAACAAACAGAAAAATCACTTCTCTAATAATACGCTGTAATCCAACAAAAGTCCAACACATTCCTGTCATTACCTGCGTCTTTGTGTAAACGGACCCTGAAATATCCGGTACTCCTGTGTTGCTTGATGTCACAGAAACTCCTGCAGAGACGAGGGAAACGTTACGTCTAAATCTATCCATAAAGAGCAGAACCAACCATGAGAATCAAACCACTGAATGCTGTTAAATATCCACGACCACGCTTGTTCATAGATGATTTAAACAGTGGGTCTTTAATGAGGACAGCAGAAAGACACTGAGGAGATGGACCACGGAATAAAGATGGAGTGTATCAGTGTGTAGCTGTTTGTTCTAATTAACACCAACTCCTTGTGCGAGACACAGAACTGATCCACTGTGCGCTCCTACGCTGCAATCAGCTAAAATACGACAGATTTAGCTTTCTCATTATCCTGTGTGTGTTCTCTGAGTCAAGAAGTCAGTTCCTTTATGTTTTACAAGGTTTAAATGGTGTTATCCTGTTTAGTTTGAGTGTTTTATGCCGACTGCACCGTGCATAATTGATGCTTAAGACTAATTAGTACCTGTTAGTCTTTGTGTTCCATGATAAATGTTACTGGTTTATGTGAATTCATGCTACTGGATGTTATAAAACCTGTTTATTAGTTTAAGATGTTTCACATATACTGACTTTCTATTCTCTTCTTTTGCCCCTCTTCTTCAGAGACACACCCACACATTCTAGTCTACACTTTAGTTGACACTCTTTATTACTAAGCGTATTGATTGTGAATCGAAATGAATCGATTCTCAATCTAATCGTCACCCTGAGAATCAGAATCAAATTGAATCATGAGCTGTTCTTAGATTCACATCCCTAGTCTACGTGCTGGTTCACACTTAAATTTCGTGTGTTTTTGCCCCTTTCGGCTAATGCCAGACTAGCCTCAGGTTGTTCACCCTAACCCTTGGGTTGAACCAATGCACCAGGAAGAATGGGTGGCTGCCAGGACCGATTCAAACGCTGCTGTTGTTCTTTATGTACAATCTTTCAAAACCTTTGACATGTAAAATATGTCAGATGTAGCCTAGCAAACAACACCTCTGTAGCTGGTGATTTTTGGTTCAGACAGGCTCTGTTTACATGTTTCCATGGCAACGCCTGTGTTGTATGGAAAAAATATACCGTCAAATACTATAAAACTGATTTTAAAAAAAAACGTGATGTAAAAATTTTGCCACACCAACCAGCCCTAGTTTTCCCCTCGTTCTGCCACCTTTCCATCAAAACAATTCCCATGTGGTCCCCGCTAAAGTGGCACTGAATAAGACTGGAAAACCTTTCCTCTCAATAAGAAACACCAACAGCACGAGATCTCGCTGCACCTCTGAAACAAAAACCTGATGAAAAGTTCAAATAAAAACTTTTTCATTTTTGAACAAAATTATTTTTAAAACAATTGCTCTCAGTTCAACTCAAACAAAAATCCACCTTTCACACGTTCTACTACAGCTGAGCATCGTTAGGTTTCTGTTGTGTCGTGTTCTACACTTCTCTGGGAAACGTGAAGCCAGCAGCATGGATAAACTACAGCAACTCATAATCAAACACTGATGCAGCTTTTTCACAAATAAACCTGAAAAATGGGAACAAATGACAAAAAAAACCAACTAATGATGAGTTACTCGCAGAAGAAATCAGGGAAGACATGAAAAAGCTTGTAAAAGAGGCAGGATGCTCATGTAGAGATGGTTGGTCCCACAGGCGCAGCTCACCAGCAATGATGCAAAAGACCCAACACAACAGCAGGGGGGGTGACACGAGGGGGGAGACTGAAGGAACAGGGTTGATTTCTCTCTTTTTTTTGGTTTTAATTTGGCATGTGGCGGCACTCACCGACTCCAGGCCCGGTGACGGAGCTGGCTGGCTTGTTTTGTGCAGAAGCGGCGGCGGCCACGGCAGTGCCGTATCCGCCCTTACAGAAATCCCCAGTCCCTGAAGCCTGGCCCACATCCTCATAGCCTGCAACAGTCAGACACACAGCCGCAGCCCACAGCGTTAGACACACCAGGCAGGGAGGGGGGAGGGGCAGACCTGCTTCAGGTAGCATTTGCAAATCACTTTAAGCAGATTTGACCAAAAACACAGATGGTGCGGCGTTTGTTTGGACTTTGACACCGACTCCAAAGCCCGTTGCTCCGGTCGGACCGGCATCATTTGCAAATACTGTTTGACCCAAGTCTGAGGAAGGGAGGTGAGGGGAGTGAGGGGGGCAAGCGGGGGTGTGTGTGTGTGAGTTGGGTAACGGCAGAAAGCAGCAGATGGTGCAGCTTAGAACAAACACATGTCGTGGAGATCCGGTGACACGGAAAACTTAAAATAGGAAAACAAAATTTAAATTCATGGAACAGATTTTTAGGAAAACCCACAAGAACATGGAGTGAATATAGGAAGATGATGATGATGATGATGTAGGTTGTGTTAAAGATGAAGGTGGGTGTAAGAGGAAAAAACTCCACTTCCTGGAATAAGGAAAGCAGGCCACAGACGTTAGGAGGAAGCAATGATCTAATCCCTCTGCTCTTTCTTCTACCGTGTTTCTCCTTTCAAAAACTTCTCAAGAGTAACGAGCAAAATTTTAAAATGTTTGCGTCACAAACGCTGCAGCTCTACAACAAAATATTCTCCAATAGGAAATGGCATACCAGTGCCGTATCCATGGGAACTGTAGCCACTCGCCTGCTGGAAGGGTGTGGCCGATGCGTTCACGCCGACATTCACACCGTGCTGTTTCGAAGAGGTAGGAGCCACCTGAGCGGAGGCAGAACCGGGACACGGGAACGTCAGGAACAGGAGATGAAAACTCGTGTTTCAAACACCAGGGAAGCAAACAGGTTCTCTCACCGGGAACACGGCAGGTCCGTACTGGAAGGTGTTGGGCAGGCCCGGCATGCCGGTGTAATACGGGAGACTGGTGTAGCTGTAGCCGGGCGGCAGCCCCGGGTTGAGGAAGGGCTGCTGAGTGGTGTGATGCGTCTGGGTCTGATTCTGCTGCGTCTGCGCTAACGTGGTGGCCGGAGCTGGGGACGATGCATCGCCTCGCCCGAACTTCGATAAGTCACCTAAAACCAGCAGAAGGGGGAAATATTAAAAACGAGGTGAAGAAAATAAGCTTTAGTGGATAAAATGATACCAAAACAGCGTCAGACTCATGAAAACCCAACAAACGTGACAGATAATGGCAGCTAGCTGCACCGCCAGGTTCTTACAACAAAACCCCAAATAACGGCCTCACCAGAGTAGGGGTTGTTGGTCAGACTGCCCTCTCTGCCCGTCAGCGCTGTCGTAGGAGTTGCAAATGGAATGCTGTAATAATCCTGGAAGAAAATACAAATAAAATAAGGGAAACGTGTAAACCTCGTTATTTCTTTCTCCGTTTGGGTGAAGAAGACTCACCAACGGAAACCTCGTCTGCAGCATCTGCAGGTCATCGTAGCCGTACATCTGAGGCTGTGGTCAAAAAACAAAACGAGTTTCAGAAAACAATTTGAAAATTAAAACCACCACCTAAAATCCTATCGGTGTGAAACTCACAGGGTAGGCGTGCAGTAGTCCAGGAGCCATGATGTATGGGTTGGGCAGTAGGGGGGGCACTCCAGGTGGCAGGTTTGGAGGTGCTTTCCCTGAACAGACCAAGCCAAACTCGTCTTTATATAACTGATTACACTTTGCTTCAACTATAAAACACACAGGAATTTACATTTAGGTTACTAATCAACCATGTTTTACATAAAACGTTTCCTCTAGGGACTTCAACGTCCAACTCTGGATGAATACATAACACGGAAGTTAATCAGGAGCCAAATGACGCTCCAGGAGCTCTGTGGGTATCAGGCCCAACCTGAGGATGCTGCAGAGCTGCGTGACGACGTCGCCGAAGAGGGAATGGTGGAGGAAGTGGTAGAGACTGAAACAGCGGCGGGGACTGCTGATGGAGCCCCCATGGAGGCAGCGTTCAGACCCATAGCCAGACTGCTGACGGGTCCTTGACCAGAAGGAGTCGACACCGTAGCGGGGCCCACCGAGGAGGCCTGAGGGGCCCCTAGTGAAACCTGAGCAGCAGCCATGGAAGAAGAGGAGGAAGGAACCGATGAAGGTGGAACGGCTGAGACGGAGGAAGGGAAGGAGGAATGCAGACTCAAGTCACCGTCTACGCTGGGATGCTGCAGAAATAAAAAAGATTGATGAGATTAAAGGTCCATTACAGGAATCTAATGAGTCCATCTGAAACCACAGGAAACGTGGCTGAAAGGAACGCGGGCAGCTCCTGCTTCCTGCTTCAGACATTAAGGAGGCTCACCAGCAGGCCCGAGTTAGACGTCCGCACCGACGGAGGAGCTAGGTTGTTCTGCTGGGAGGGATGGGAGCTGTGGGAGAAAGACACGCGTCACGTCTGGTTCCTGGAAAATAATCCTACTACTAGTACTACAGTACTACTACAACTACTACTACTGTGTACAACTTCTACAACTAGTAGTACTATTACTACTACAACAACTTCTACTACTAGTAGTACAAGTACAACAACTTTTACTAATATTAGTAATACTAGTACTACAACAACTACTACTGTGTACAACTACTAGTACAAGGATAACAACTACTACCAGTAGTAGTAGTACTACAACATTTACTATTACTACAATAGCAGCAACTACAAAAAACAACAACTTCTACAACTATTAATACTATTACTACAACTTCTACTACTACTATTACTACTGCAACAACTTCTACTACTACTATTACTACTACTACTGCAACAGCAACAACTTCTACTACTACTATTACTACCGCAACAGCAACAACTTCTACTACTACTACTACTACTACTACAGGATGCATCATTTAAAACACCCTACTTGTGCTGAGGAGGAGGAGGAGGAGGAGGCATGGAGCTCGGGGGCAGGTCTTCATTGTGCCCAAGAGCACTGAGGGCTGCCTGATTGGATGTGGTCATTAAGGAGGCGGGGCCTGAGCTGCTGTCTGCTAAAGTGCCCATGCTGGAGACGGATGATGGCGTGACTGAATCAGAAGCAGACTTCACAGATACTGCAGAGCCTGATCAAACACATTTAATGAATTATTAAAAAAACGTCTAGGATCATTTTAGTATTCATTTCAAAATAAGAGCCAGAATAAAAGACATTTACCTTCCACATTCTGAGCTGCTTGTATGGAACTGAAGCCATTCTGTAAAATAAAATTGAAGATGAGCTGACCGGTTACTATGGAAACAGGTCATTAACATAAAATGATGTTGAAATGTGTTTATCATCATCCAATCAGAGACCAAGAGTGTTTACTGGTAGTGGATCCAAGAGGAAGCGTTTACTACAACCGTGATAAATATTTAATATTCTAAGTGTCTCACCTTGGACTGCATGTCCTTCTGAGGAGACGAGGAGACCGAGGGAGGGTACCGGCGTGTCTGAGACACTCTCTGGTCGTACATTTCCATTTGGCTCGAGTTAGAGAGAGCCGGGGTCGACTCACTGGAAACATCAGGATAAGAAAGGTGTGTTACGTGTTTCTGACCCGTCACACTTTTGTTTGAACCTTACCAACCTGCTGGGACTTGTGTACAAGCTGTTCTGAACTTGGCTGCCTGGCGTGGTGGTGGCAGGGGTGGATTCGTACTCTGGTAGAACTGGTTCGGACCCGAACTGCAACGCCCCAAACTGAAGGTTGAGGCCTGAGATGTCTGTGGAGCCGGGCATCTCCACCGCCATCGCCGGAATCTGAGAAACACGGGAAGCATCAAGAGTTTTCTCTAGAAAAGCGACGTTTGCTTTGGGTTGAATACCCGTCTGAAGGCTACCTTTGTTGTGATGGAGGTTCTCTTCTTCTGCTGTTTGATTTTGTGTTGCTGCAGAGGCAGCGGACTCGAACCCGGGTTGTCCGAGGAGCTCGGGGAGACCTGCTGACCTAGAGAAGGGACGGCTGTCATTTTGGGAAGGGAGGAAGCGGGCGGCGGCACGGCGTGGGGCGAGGATGTGGTTTGCTGCGGTAAGGAAGAAGACGAGGAAGGAGGCAGCCCTTTGTCCTGCAGGAAAACATCCAACATGGAGGAGGTTGAAGTGGCAGCCTGGTACGGCTGTCGCTTCGTAAAGGGAGAGTGGATCCCAGCCTCCGGCTGAGTCTTCATGTCTGACGGACAAAAAGAAGTTAAACTGATGCTCTGCACAACAAATAAATAAAAAAATGTAATAAATTATGATCAAATCACCATATTGTCCCAGTGAGGCTGCACTCGTGTCCCAGGATGGAGCAGCAGCACTGGGAGGTCCAGTTTGGGAGTGCTGTGCAGCCAGCTGGGCCAGTGCCTGGGCTGTTTTATACTGCTCCAGGAACTGGGAACCAGTGGTCCCTGTGCTCGCTGCTTTAGGCTCTCCGACGTCTCCAAATCCTTTGCTCAGCATGCTGACCTGCAGCGTTGGTGAATAATAAAACACAGTAGAGGTGACACGTGTGCTACGGTGAAAACCTGCCATCATCTCAGCGATGCATGCCTGGTTTCGTTTTGTTGGGCCTCACCATGTTGTGCTGGGAATAAGGAGGGTTGGAGGACGCTTGGGAAAGTGGGACTCCTTGTTTGGAGTTACTAAAAACCAGAGACTGAGACAGAGAGGGGGGCTGGGTGGCCTCCATGGGGGCGTTCTCAGTCTCTGAGGAGGACGTAGGGGGAGTCTTCCCCAGCAGCACCGCAAGGTCAATCCTGCAGACGGGAAGAATAATTATCAGTGACAATTAGCACGAATCTGTTCCATTTAAATATTCCAGAGCTGAAAGTTCCTAAATGAATCCACTCATTATTTAAATTTTTAATTGATCAACAGAACGTTCCCGAGGTGTTCCTGCAGAACCCAACATCTTTAGGTAAAGCACGGCTGACCCACCTCTGTCCTTTGGTGATTGTAACATTCTCTTGAGGCGCCGGAACCGACGCCACGCTGGAAGCAGTGAAAATCTTGGTTTCTGACAGCTGCAGAAGAAAAACAAGATAAAAAATCTAAGAAAATACACAAAGATCCAAAACTAAAGAGCCTAGGGTTTTATGTCCAGGGTTTCGCCAGAATAAAAACTAAACTCACATCCTCGTTCCAGTCCTCGGTACCCCACTCCTCTTGGGCCGACCTCCAGGCACCTGAGAGTCAAAAACAAACAGAACAGCCCTGATTTTAGTGGAAAAGCTTCAAAAAGAATAAAAAAACAATAGAAGCAGCGTACCCGGAGCAGAGTCAAACTTAGGAGGGTTATTTGTTCCTTCTCCTGGAGAATATTCCAACCCTAAAACAAACAGAGTTTTAATTCACGAGGTTCTGAGACCAGAGCAAATATTACCACAACATAATAAATCTGGAGAGTGTGTGTTTAACAGCAGGAACGTCTTCATGAACAACCGTTTAATGATGAACAGAAGCTGAATCGATAAGGTTAGAAAATAATAAATGAGCGTACTGGCTCCCTCCTCCGGCTCGGCGTTCCCCGTGTTGTTCCAGGTGCTGCCTCCGCCGTAGTTTTCTTCTGTTTGGGCCGGTTCTGCATAATCAGCAGGGTTGAATGTTCTGGATAAAACAGAGAAGAAGTTTTTCCTCTCAAACTTAGCCGACTTTCTGCTAAAATGCAGAAAATGCACCCACACAACAAAAAAAAAACATCATCAGGATTTTTAATTCACAGAAAAAGTAAGAAAATATAGAAAAAATAGTCAAAAGTGATCAAAAATTACCAGAGAAGAGTTTTTATTTCATAGTTTCTGTTTTCATGACAAAATGAGAAAAACGAACCTATTTTAAGACAAAAAAAGGGAAAAAAGTTCATTTTTAAGCTTAACCTGCAGAGATCGAGCCATAAGTTCACTTAAAGAGTTAAAAAACCTGCTCCTGTCTTCAGAAGTCAGAACTTTTGCATAAGCAGCAAGGAATCCTGGGAGTGTCATGAATCTCTGACCAATCAGCTGACTACTGTGTTAGAAGCCTCAGACTTCCTGTCAGTCTTTCTTTAGGGGAAAATAATTCCAAAAATACAAGAGAAACAACAATCAAGTACAAGAAAACCTTTTTTCACCTCAACCTAAAGCGTGCACAAGCTAAATGCTTTGATGTCGCTCAAGCAGACACTTCTACATCATCACTGCTGATCCTCTTGACCAACATGCTGAACTGTGACTAATTTCACCAACATTTCTCTTCCCAACATGCACTATATAATAAAACCCAGCTTAGCGGGAAAGCTGCTGGGCTATTTAGCATTAGTTGTAATAAAGTGATTGATGATATGCAATCAAAAACAAGGCGGTACATAAGCGATTTAATAACGCTCCTGGTGTTAGACTGCAGGTTATTTAGTGTTGCAGCACAATGAGGCATTCTACTAAAAGTGACCGATGGGTTTTAGACGTTTCCACCACAGCCAGAAAGCAACAACGCTGCAGCAAATAAACCAGACGAAATCTTAACGCTTCTGCTCGATTTCATGTCTGTGAACGGGCGGTTAGCCGCAGCACGTGCCAAGTCTGCATGGAGGAAAACATTCTGGGAAAACCATGGATCGCCGGGCTGATAGCCGAGCGAACACAGCACCCGTACGTCCCATGCAAACCACATTCATCCTGGTTAAATCCACACGCGTCGTGTTAGTGGAGCTGGACTCGTCGAGCTTTTAATAAAATAATATTTTGGCCATTCTGAAGTGTGATTCTGTGTGAAAGTTATTAATAACCACTATCCTACCTGTTGTAGACGACTTCCTGAACAGCCTATGTCTAGAGAAACAAAGTTTATATCCCACACGATTGATAAGCTAACAGCTAGTCCACTACTAGGGCTTAATCTAATCAGAATTGTGATTTAACACAACATAGTGCTCCTGACTGATCCTGGATCTGTTGTGTTAATTATTTTACACATTCAATGTTTCCCCCCGGGTTTAAAGTGTTACGGCGTTAGCAACGAGCGCCAGCGGGGGACGGCGGGAGGCCGGCGCTTGAGCAAACGGAGCAGCTTATTTGGTAGTTTTTCTTTTGTTTTCGTGCCACTGCTACAGTCAGTATCATTTATGGCTGAGGTCGCGTGTTGCCGACACTTTCTTATCCTTGCATTATTAGAGTAGTTGCTTTTACTGTTTTGATGGTATGATGTAATTTCCTGTCATGTTTGTAAACGTTACTGTACGTTGTAAATATTGAAGAAAAATCGTGAATCGAATTGAAATCATAATTCAGCGTTTTCTTAAAATCGTTCAGCGATGCTATCTCCAATCTTCAGAGTTTCAAAACAGTTTTAACTTTATAAAACAGCTAATTCCACGAAACGCTGCTATTTACGTGGAATTTTAGAGTTACCCTTTCTTTCCACTGAACGTGAAACAGCACAAAATGGCCGCGAAACTTCCTGACAATTAGCTGCCAATATAGTGGACAAGTTGCTTTCCACCAGCAGCAAAGTGTAACGTTTTGGATGCATCCCATAAGCAAAGGGACGCTATGATTATGTTTCGAGTCTAATTTTTACGCTTCCAAAACACGTCAAACTCCGCAGTTCAGATCGGGCCAGACAGGAAGTCAAACACAAAGTCAGTGTAAAACATTTGGAAACTTTCAAAATAAAAGTCACGTGCAGTAACTGTGAAACCTCCGTAGCCGATGTGAACAGAACAGAAAATAAACAACAGACATTTTTGGATACATGCAGCTGTCTTTCTCCTTGCGTTTTATTTTGTGGACGTCTGAAATCACGCGTGGTGTTGCAATTCTCCCGTGATTTTGTGACCTCACGGGATCAGCTGTGTGGAACGCTTTCACACACGTTTCTCGTCAGAATTGCTCCCGGTTGGTAATGAACTCGCAGGTAAAAGCCACTATTACGTTACGTACCACTTTCACATCCAGTGGAAAGAAGGGGTTATCGCGATATCTTGTTATTCCGTCAGAATGACGGCGGTAAAAACTGCTGCCACCTAGCAGTTGGAGTTTGAACTGCACCTCACAAAAGAAATCTAGTAAATATTAGCATGTAAATTCTCACTTTAAAAAAATCAATATACTTCTTTTAAATACTGGTTCCATATCTTTACATCAAATATTGCAATATTTTCAGTGCATCGATATTTTCTTACATCCTGTTTGGGGAGCCATCTCATCGTAACCATTTTCTACTTTTACACATAAACACACATCAAAATGGACAAAATATCCCCCTAAAGCCAGACCTTCTATTTGCTAGAGACACACAACTCCAGCTGTAATAAACCTCTACATGCTTTCTCTTACATGGGTGAGCTTGCATCAACAAACTGCCTGGGAACAAAAAAGAAAACACAGCTTTATCTGGCTTAAACCCACAATCTGATCATTATTAGACGTTAATCTCTTATCAGTGATTATCTCTAGCAACCACTTTCCTTATGAGGGGAACGTTTTAGCCAGGTCTTAGATGATTCAAGCATTATTTGAAGAGAGAACAGCACCAATGACACAAAACCTGTTGCTCAAACAATTTCTGGGAGAGAAAAATGAGTTGTGCGATGAGAGTTTGGGAGATTAGATAACATGAAAACATGTCCGTTAACCTTGAGTGCAGCACGTGGGAAGCACTCCAGAGTTTGGGATATGAAAGTCAAACTCATGGTTAATAAAAATGACAAATTATACAATATTTTGCACCACGAAGCTCGTGCATTTCACGTAATCTAAATGTTACTGATGCAGAAGCACTTTAACAAATCTCCTCAGCCGCCGACATTCATCACAGCGTTCCCAGTAGCTCCGATGTTCTGATTTGACTCTTCGTCTTATTAAGGAGGAAAATTAGATCTACTCCTGAGCAGGAAGCCACATGATTCCTGACGTCAATAATCAAAAGCCACAGACCTTCCTTCAGCAGACCCAGGAAGGGTTTTAAAGTCTGAGTGCACTTTACTCTGGAGCTGCTCATAAAAACAACGGATCGCATCAGGAATGCCATCACAGACCAACGGCTCCTCTGTTGTGACACTCGGCTGCCAGCTTAAGATGCTAAATCATCAACTGACTCACTCATGCAGGCAGACACCGAGGCGTGAACACACACACTGAAACTGAGACGGAGATCACACAAAACAGACGGATTATCGCTGCAGCAGAGACTCGGGTGCTCCTAACTTTGCACCGAGTTTCACTAAAACGAGACGTTTGGACGCTGCTCAGCCCACGCCGTTCCATCTCGCTGCATAAAGCATGTCCTCCCTCCTTTTGGATTAAAGCTAAACAATAGACTTGGGTCCCGCTCTCTGGTGACCATGGCAACAGGTAAAAGTGGAACAAAAGGCCCTATGGATTTAGGCAACACAGGTATTCCCTTACCCCATGCCCTGCGCTGAAAATCTGCCTCCCCTTCGTCCAGAAACTCCTGGGGAGAAAATTAGAGCTCACGTCACTTTTTGTCCAACTTACTGTTGATTCTTAAATAAAAAAATTAAAAAAGGCATCACCTCACAGAAGAATTAGTGTAAAAAACGAATCCTTACCGACAACTCCCCGTCCTCTGCCTCGGCCTCTTCGACCCCGCTCCGCCCCTCTTCCGGCTATTCCGGCTTTGCCTCCATCCAAGCCGTTCTCCTGACCACGAACTTTGGATAGAAACAGCGAAAAAAGAAGAAGCTTCAAATTAAAATTCTGCAGATCTTAGAACCATAAACTCCTTAGAAGAAAACAAAAAAAAAAAAATCCAAAAAACGCAGGAATCAAAGATTTGATAGAAAAAACGGACAAAACTAAATTTAACACATAATAACAACCCGATATTTTTTTAACTGCTAAAAATGGCGATAAAAAGACCGTAACGCCTCACACTCTCGCCCCCTGCTCGCTCCGCGACCCCTGCGTGGAGCTCCGCCTCGGCGACGTGCTGCATCTTTCTCTCCTCCTTTCTCTCTGTTCTCCTTTCCTTCTTCTCCGGTTTCTGCCTGGCTGGTCTCCTTTTGACCCGACACCCCTTTCTTCTTGCCCACCATTTCCCAGGAGTCCTTTAAGAAGACAAACAGCATCAAAATACCGTTTCTGTCAGTGGGATCCCGGGATAATGTCTTGAACGGACGTTTACTTCAGGAAAACTGAGCATAAAACATGCTTTTTTTCTTGCAGATGACACAAAAAACTTTACAAGAGCCAACTGTGGCTGCAGACTTTTCAAATGAAAACAATTTAATTTTGAGCAAATCATGTTCAAAAGGATAAAAATAGTTGACATTCTAGTACTTTGTTACAAAAAGCCGGAATAATGCATGTTGCATTTACCAAAGGGACAGGACTAGTTTAGTTTGACTTACAGGAGTTATTCACGCCTCACTAGCACAGATTTTTCCAGAATCTACCCCGAGACAAAGCATTTACTCACAGTGTCTGGGCTACCCTCCAGCAACACATTAATGGCTCTGTTGACGTCCCCGTTGCAATCATGCAGCGCGATCATAGACTCATCCTGGTCCTTTCCTGTGATGTCAATCAGCTGCAAGAGGAGGAGCAACCATGAGACAGTAAGGTGACCCCTGGAGTGCTTTTCCACTTTTGCATTTATACTAAAACATGCCCAGAATTATGGAAAACGTGTAACATAAAGTATCGAATTAAAAAAAGTCACTAGATGAATCTAGAAACACTTAAATATGCCAACAATAAGCTAAAATGCCAAAAAAAGGAACCCTCCAATCAGAAACAGCCGCTACAATTAAACTTTCTGAATCATTAATGCTAATAAAAGTGCTAAATTCTGTATAATTTACTAAAACAAAAGTATTGCGACACAATGAAAAGGTCAGCTAGCAGCTGTGGAGGATTAAAGCTGCCAACCTGACTTCCTTGAGCATGTTGTGACACAACAACTTCCTGCTGAATAAATAAATCTCTCCCTGTAGCGGAATGGTTAGCCAAGCGTTAAACTCAAGTCATAAAAGACATATAAAGCCACTCTGTGTTCAGTTTGTTATCTAAAACGATGCCAAAAAGCCAAATAAAACAAAAAAAGTCCTAATAACGTCCATGTGCTCACCTGTTTAACTTTTTCCTCAAAATCTGCATCGTTGTGGTCTGAAATCATCTGCGCGAGTCTGATCTGCTCTGCGGTGGCCTGTGAGAAGAAGAGGGAAACATCCAGTATTTGCATCAACAACCACATGGTGTTTAACGGATTGCATCTACTGCAAGTTTATTAATATTCGCCTCATTTATTTCAAGATATACTTGTGTTATTAGACGAGCGATGGCTTCCAAATGCTGTGATGCGTTTGCATAACAAAGCGAGTGCTGTTCAGTGATCAAACCTGGTGTAAATCACCGTGAACGTGTGGAGCATGTACCTGAGGCCTCTGCTTGTGATGTGTCTGGCTCTGTGTCTGGCCCTGTGTCTGCTCCCAGCTGCCCCGGACTCGGTTCCCGCCCATGGACGTCATCATTTACAGTATATACAAATAACAGTATTTACAAAGAAATAACACCTGGAGGAGAGAAGAATGAGGAGAGGGAGGGTTATAAATATGTGACTGCATGACCTACTTCTGACATTTGCATGACTGGTATATTTATTGTCTTATGCTGGAGATGGAAGCAGTGATTCACAGGAAAATGTTGTAATTTGGTTCCCTTGTATGACCTGAATTAGTCACAGTTGGCCTTGATGCAGCTACATTCAAAGCTTACGGGACTATAAGTTATTTACCTCTCAGAACATGATGTAACACTTCTGCATCTAAAAAAAAACCTAGGTGATGTTCAGCAAGCCTGCCCATCAAATAAATATGATCACAGAGCCTTTCAGACACAAACCAGGCTGCGTTTACCTCAGATTTAGATAGGCTGGACGCAAACACAAGCACAGTCACGTACAACTTGGTTAATAGCAAATTGTTATTCCTGCCAATGTTAAGGGAGAACTTAATCTTGCACAGGTTACGTAAAACCCCAGCCTTGACTAGCTTAAAAACAAAACAGGCCCTGTCGAACATTTCCTAGTTCTGCTAGCCAGCCACATGGTCAATACGCTAGCCCACTGGCTAATCCTTAAAGGAAAACATCCAGCTCTGAAGCCTCTTGGTGGGCTTCCGCTTCTCTCGGCTTCACCTCATGGCGACAACGAGGCTAACTTTAACAGCTAGCCAGCTAACTCGGTGCGGAAACCTGCGTACACAGGGCAGCTGGTGTTAGCTGACTTAGCTTAGTAGCCAACAGGTTAATTAGCTCATCATACAGTAACAGGCTGGGGAGTTTTAACACTCGAAGGGATAAAACTATAAAACGCCCATAACGCTCGGTAGACACAAGCTGGATGCTAACAACTAGTAGCGAAGTAACGTCGTTTCCAACAACTGAGCAACTTTAGCTACGTTAGCAAATTAGCAGCTCGTACACTGCAACACTCAGAGCCAGTGTGGCCCCGGTATAATCTGATGCTGGGAGTGTCGACCTGGAAAACACCGAGGCTGGAGGCAGGCCTGCAGGCCGCTAGAATGAAAATAAATAACAGGCGATACTGACCAGAAAACCCGGCTCAATATATTACACAGAGCCACACAACCGGCCGACAAGATGAGCCGTTGGCGACTTTCTATTTTGGATGTAAGACAGGATATAAATCCCGAACTTGACGTGGTTGCAACTATTTCAGGAAAATACTAATAAAAAAGAGCCGACTTGCTCACACAATAAACGAGAGGCTGAATTTACCTGTTTCTTTTCCACTCTGACACCACGGAGAACTGCGTCACGTGGTTTGCAGAGCGCTTCGAGGAAACCGGACCCGCACCACGTGACCCGCTCTGATCTAGTTTGATATGATCAACAGAGCGGAGGCATGTCTCAACAACATGAAAGAAAAACAGAAACACACTCCATATTTGCTGCCCTCAGGAAAAAAAAGAACAAAAACAAAACATTCACAGCTCCGCATGTATCCTGAACTAAAATGATTGAGAATATAAGAGTTTAGATATGTTATGATCATGGTCTTTCACGGTTTTTCAGCTTTATTTCACTATATAAACTATACAATAATTTATTAACACATTAGATAACGAGTTATATGATAGTAATGCATTCAATAAATGCATCAAACAAAAACAAGAAACAATTCTTGCTATATGATGACTAACCTCCAGTATATTTGTTGTCTTTAACTACAACTAGTCACATATCTTACATTAGGTTTTTTCAGAGATTCGTTTCAAATAACTGGACAACTTTAAAGGTTAAACAGAAAACAATATATTTAAAATAAAACTGATAATAAATGAGAACACACCAAGCTTGGAAAACTAAAGAGAAACAGAACTTAAGACAGCATTACTTGCAAATATTCCCTGTGCTCCTGTTTATTTTTATTGACACATAATATTACAAAAATAATTTAAGTTCACATGTTCCCAAAATAATTAAATTGCTATAAAAAAATACAGTTTTACACCAGAAATTGTATTTGTTGATT
The DNA here is from genome assembly GCA_006937985.1 of Aphyosemion australe. Classification (NCBI taxonomy): domain Eukaryota; kingdom Metazoa; phylum Chordata; class Actinopteri; order Cyprinodontiformes; family Nothobranchiidae; genus Aphyosemion; species Aphyosemion australe. The sequence goes on along the minus strand of SSNS01000031.1, from coordinate 2,869,979 downwards.
TTTCGATTGTAATTCACACTCCGACCACACGGGGGCGATCATGTACCACAACGCTGTTTTAACACAGCTGATTGTCAGTTTTAAGCTAGCTGCGCAAATGAGTTCATCGTGTCTAACATCAAGAAGAGGAAATGCGACGGAGCAAAAATTATTACAAATAGTGAACCGTCTTTCTAATATAATGTAGCCGTATTGGATTCATAAAGTAAATAAAAAGCATGGCAGACTCGTCGCCTTTGTCCGGTGTTAATGTCGTTTTGGTCATGGCATACGGGAGCTTGGTAAGTAAATAACGATATCCACTACGCAGTGACGTGGTTTAATTCATTTTAACTCCATTCATTCTTCTGCAGGTGTTTGTTCTGCTGTTTATCTTCGTTAAAAGACAAATCATGCGTTTTGCCATGAGGTCCCGCCGTGGCCCCCATGCTCCCATCGGCCACAACGCACCAAAGGTAAAGAGGGTCTTATAAACTTGAGAACATTTCTGTTGCGTGTTTACATGAATGTATTTGCAGGGTTTGAGGGAAGAGATCGACTCCACGTTGTCGAAGGTCAACGAGATCCGGTTCGAACCTCGTCTGTTGTCAGAGGAGGACGACAGACTCAAGCGAGGATCACAGATCAGTCAGTCACATTTATGTTTCCTGTATAAAAATGTAATGTTTCACTCTTGTAACACGATCTCTATTATTTATCACAGGTTGTTACAATTATCTGTACAGAATGAAAGCTCTGGATGCCATTCGTGACTCAGGTGAGATTAAATAATAACGTTTGTCTAATAATGTTCCTTTATAATATAAAACACAAGTGAACACCCACTTTTATTCATATATCAGTATAAATAATCACTCACAAGTCTGCTTTTCTCATTCTGATTTGCTTCTTGTGTATTTCACATTGATCCTGTGCCCCATTTAAATTTGTTCCTTCCTGTTTGGGTTTTAGGAATTCCTATACAGGAGATAAGTGTCAGTCCCAGTGCGTTTACTGGACGCAGCTTCAGGACTTGGCTGGTGGAGCTGCGCAATTCCCACTCCCTGATCAAGAGCAGCCGGAGCGCTCTCATCGACCGCTTACTTGAAGGTTATGACAGCGCCCGCCATGGGACTGGGGTGGGTAAAGGTGCTCTCCTGTGAAGCCGCTGGTGGAAACGGTGGGATTATAAACTGATAGATTTAAACTTTGTGTTGCAGGTGTTTGGAGAAGCAGAATTCCTTGAATACCAACAAGCGCTCAATGAACTTGCTGAAGTGTAAGTGCTTCTTGGCGGGTCCAGACACGAGAATTATAAGGTTTCCAACACTGTTGGAACAAGTACTTTAGCTCTATATTGACATGGAAGGTTTCTGGTGATATAACTAACTGAAACAGTTTTTAGTCATGATCACATCTTACTATCCTAACTAGGACTTTTTTTAAACAGATTTGCAGGATATATTTTTAAAATCATCTTCTAAAGTAGGCCGTTTTTCTTTTTGGGTTCCTATTAGTGTGAAGGCCTACTCCAGCAGCACCAGTCTGGACCAGCATCACCAGTCTGCAGCTAAAGACCTGACGGGCTCTCCGGTCCGTGGCACGCCATCCACCATCCAGGTCACCTATCTGCCCTCCACTGGCCAGCGCAGCAAGAGGCCCAAACACTTCCTGGAGCTCAAAAGTTTCAAAGACAACTACAACACGCTGGAGAGCACGCTGTGAAACGCTGACCGTCAGAAAATGTGCAGCAGTTACTCAAAACGCGACAAACCGTGAGCTTTAAACGATAACGGAATTTGAGAAGCGCTACAAAGATTTTCAGTCTCAATCTGGACAATTTAGAGGCAGGTTGTTCAATTTTGGGAAAAAAGTCAATTTTATTACTTTTTAAAATCCAAATGTTTTTTTCTAATATGTATCATATTTATGTAGGTAATCATTATTTAATTTCTATTTATGTGAAAGCTGCATCTCTTTTTGCTTTGAAGTGTGAAGTAAAAACTAGACCCAGTTCTTTGTTGTTGGTGTACTTTATGCAGCCACTAGGTGGCGGTGTGACTATGTAAATAAAACATCAGGAGTCAGGTCAACCTGATTTTTATTTCTGTTTAAATAAGATAGTCTATTTACAGTTCACAGTAAAATTAAAGAATATTTTACAAAAAGAAATCAAAGTTTATGCAAACGGTACAAAATGATGTTAAATAAGAGTTAAATAATGATTTTAGCACAAATCATCGGGACAAAAATCAAAGAAATTATGTGAAATAACCTATAATTCTACTTATTTTCTCTACACAGACCCTAATCTCAGCATAAAAATGTAAATCACTTAAAAATAACTTGTTTCAACAATGACATGCCCTGATATCAGCAAAGTGGTGCAAACCACTGAGGAATTTGACTGTGACCTCCTGTGACCCCTGAGGAGGAGCTGGAAAAAAAACTACACAGTGATTATTTTCATCTGAAAAACCAGAGACCTGCATCTGTCCCAGAGCCGGCTGAGGCCAACACGAAGAACACGCCGTACCGGCTCGGTAACTAAATAACGCTACAAATCTGTTTCCTTTCTGCTCATTTTATCATTCCCTGCATTAAACCCTCAAACGTATAGCCTAGTGAACTAGACCAAATACTTGCTTTGCAAAGTTTATATATATCCTATATATTCACATAATAGGATGGCTTGCCAGGCTATCAAACGTATCTATGAGGTGATAAATTAGTATTTCTTCTCACTAGTGGGTGGTTAAACACATAATTACAAAGTATTTCTTTCCTCCGGATGTTCCTCCTCATCAGGACTTGATCTCGATGACTTTGATGAACGGGAGCACTTTGTTGGTCGGTGAGGTCGGTTTGAGAGGTTTGCTGCACAAGAGATAAAACAATAAATGTTTTAGAACATAATAATGAGCAGAAACATAAATAAAAGGATGATTCCTGACCTGTAAACAATCTCTGGCTTGTTTTCCACGGATGAGGGTGGGGGGTCCTGACCTGCCAGTAAGTATTCCATGTGGTCACGCAGCTCTTTATTCTGCACACACAGAGGTTAAATGCATCCACTTGTGTGTGTTTAGTGGTTTATTTAGGTGAAAAAGGCCAGGTGAAGGTAACGTTAGACCAAAAAGATGAGAGATTTATTAAGGCAAATATAGAAGATTAGAGGAATATTTAATCTTTGTTTTTACATTTATGACAAAGGTTTAAAATGAGCTAAAATATATAAAAAGGAACAAAACAAGTGTTTATATCAGCCTTTCATTGAGTAGTTCATATTCTTTGTAAACACAAAAGATGCTGACCTCAGCCTGCATGAACGCCACGCGCTCCTCCAGATCCAAGACGGTCCGGTCTCTCTCTTGAAGAACCGTTCTGGAGTTCTGCAGCTGTGTTACAGCAGAACAACGTTCCCGTAAAACACGCTAATTGTTGACTCGGCGTCACACGAACACCATGGTGTGAAACCGTTACCTGTTCGATCATTAGGCGGATTTTCCTCTGCTGACTCTTCAGCATGTCGTCAAAGTGGTGATTCTTTTTTCTCAGCAAAGCCAACTCCTCCTCAAGTTCTGCACACCTGCAAACAGAAACGTGAGAAAAACGGACTATTCATCTAGAGAAGTTTACCAGACAAACATTTATTAGTGAGATGTGAATCTAAATCCGTGTTTGCATCAAATTTAATTAAATTTCTACTTAAAGTTAGAATAAAATCTCACCTTTCCTCTGCCGTCTCCTCTTCCTCCTCTTCTTCTTTTTCTTTGAGCTGCAGCAACTCTGCCTCAGTGGCGGCCATCTTTTCTTTAAGAACACCGTTCTCTAGCTCCATGTTTCCCAGCAGCCTCTTCAGCTCCTCTACTTTTTGGTTTTTTTCCTCCGCCTGCTGCTCCACCGCCTCCAGCTGCTTCGACTGCTCGGCCAGACGGATACGATACTTGTTTGAATCGGCCTGCAAACACCAAGCACAGTGGAAAATATGACTTGATGTAAAAACGTTCAAACTATCCGAGTAACAATCATGAACAGATGGTCACAGAATGCACAAAAATGTATTTTATCTACGTGTTTTTAAAAAAATATATAATTACTTATAATTAATTCTGCTAATGTGTTCTATTGAATGGGTCCATTTTTTTGTATTAACATTCAGAGTATTTTATTGCTGATTATACTCGGCTAATAATGTGAAATTGTAGCTCTATGTATGCAAAATTCACTGAGAGGCGATTAGCATGTTTGCTAAGGTAGATTAGCGGTGGCGGCCATCTTTAATGATGTTTTCCATCCCTGTCACTTTCCAACTGCTTGTAATTATAATGCGATAGCACTTTACAATAAGCGTCAACTTCATTAACGTTATTTAGCACATTATTAAGCATATTGACAACTGCTTTACCATGATACTAAGTAGACACCCCCTTTGGCTCTTTGTCCTTAAGGACACTTAATAGTTAACAATAACGTTAAAGGGACCCTTTGTTTATTAATGCTTAATAATGCACTAAGTAACATTAATAAAGGGACCCTTAGTTTATTAATGCTTAATAATGCACTAAGTAACGTTAATAAAGGGACCCTTAGTTTATTAATGCTTAATAATGCACTAAGTAACGTTAATAAAGGGACCCTTAGTTTATTAATGCTTAATAATGCACTAAGTAACGTTAATAAAGGGACCCTTAGTTTATTAATGCTTAATAATGCACTAAGTAACGTTAATAAAGGGACCCTTAGTTTATTAATGCTTAATAATGCACTAAGTAACGTTAATAAAGGGACCCTTAGTTTATTAATGCTTAATAATGCACTAAGTAACGTTAATAAAGGGACCCTTAGTTTATTAATGCTTAATAATGCACTAAGTAACGTTAATAAAGGGACCCTTAGTTTATTAATGCTTAATAATGCACTAAGTAACGTTAATAAAGGGACCCTTAGTTTATTAATGCTTAATAATGCACTAAGTAACGTTAATAAAGGGACCCTTAGTTTATTAATGCTTAATAATGCACTAAGTAACATTAATAAAGGGACCCTTTGTTTATTAATGCTTAATAATGCACTAAATAACATTAATAAAAGACCTTTAATGTAAAGTGTTACCGATAACGCTAACTTAGCCTCATTAATAAATTAATAGCATCTGGTGTCCTTTTCTTTTTGTTATTCATAAAATTTGCACTAAAAGTATCGATCTGAATTTTGGAATTTCAAAGGGATAGTTGAGATTACTTGAGTGGTGTTTGTGGTGTCGTTTACCTGCATTGCAGACAGCAGCAGGAGTCAAATAAATTGAATTTCCACCTTTAGTCATATCTGACTAGGAGCTAATTGTTTCTGTTGTAGAAGTCTAAAGGGGCGGTGGTGATATGAAATGAAGCAAAAATAACTACTTTAGAATAAAAGGTGTCATTTTCTGTCTGTTATACCCGTTTGGTTTTGTTAGCAAAACCAATGAAATAGAAAACTACACAAAGAACAAAAGCTTGTGGTAAAAAAATCCGTGAGCAGCACGTCTCTGCGTGCCCGGGCAGATTGTTTATTACGACCAAATGTGAGAGAGCAGCAGAGAGGTGAGTCACGGCTGCAGGCGGGAAACTCATTTCCAGTCACGGACCTCCAGTCTGTCCCGTTCCTCCTGATGCCGCTTCTCCATCTCCTTCAGCTGAGCGTAGAGACGTTTGGTCGCCTCACGGATCTTCGCGCTCTCCTCCCGATTATCCCCGAGCTGTCAGGGAACGCAGAGGGGGTGACAAGCTCAATTAAACTTAAGCTCACTTGAGCCTGAGAGTTAAAAAAAGAGCCTCAAGTAACAAAACAGTCTAAATTTAACGTTTCGTCTCTCTTGTGCTTAAGTGGGCGGAATAATTTCCCTTTTTACGTCGCATGGCTTAAGAATCTGACACCAGCAGAAAGGAGGCCAGAGTAAACGGAGCTAGGTTTACTTCTGTCACACACACACACACACACACACACACACACACACACACACACACACACACACACACACACACACACACACACACGCCCTGATTCAACACTACCTTAAAGGTGTGGCGTTACAGTAGAATAATAAACTGGAAATATAATATCATGCTCTGGGTGCTGTAATAAACCTTTTAAAGCAGCATTTCCACTATAGGACCTCTTGGAAATTTCTGGTGACAGGGAAGGTCACAGGGAAAATGAAAAAAGGTGATAAAGGTGACGGAGAAAATCCGATAGCTCGGTCCTCTCAGCTGTCGCGTCTCACACAAAATCGTAACTTTCGGACTTTGCTAAGACGTCGGCATATTGCAAAAGTTTAGGCAGTGAGCGACATCACTAGTTGCGTTTACACGGACACAAGTAATCGGAATAAAAGCCTGATCAGAATAAAAATGCTCTGACCCAATTAAACTCAATCGGATCAACTTTTCATTCCGATTGAGACGGCTGGATTATGCTGATTGTTAATCCGATCATGGTGCATGTAAACACTTATTCCGATTGCAGGCCATTACGGCGCATGTCAGTTACGTCATATGTACATTGGTCGCCGTTTGCGGAAGTTGGATGAAAGCACGGCGAGCGTGAAACAAAACCGTCTGTTTTGGACACAAATGCGTTGCTAGATGTGCTTAAAGAACAAAAAAGAAACCACACATTAAAGAACATCGTACTGCTCCATTTTGACATGCACGTAGCCATGTTTGTTTACAGCGGAAGTCCGCTACTTCTTCTTCTACGGCCTTTTTCGATGTATTGGATGATTCTGCACATGACAAAATGATTTATTCCGATCAAACGTATGACGAATGTAAACACTTGACATGATCAGATACATTTTTCCAGGGCCCATGTGCACTGTTCTGCACTGACATTACTAACATTTAAAAAGTTTTTTTCTGGTATTCTGTAATCTACTTCATTCAGGGGACCGGGAGAGACCAGAAAAATCGTCGTTTTTTTACGTTGCTCTGTAGGAAACCTCAAAACACAGTGAATTACGCTGATTATATCCTTTTCCTTCCATTCTGCTTCACTAACAACTCTTAAATTTTACAATTGGAAGAAGATGGCTGCTCATACTGAGCCAGGATCCTCTGGAGGTTTCTGCCTGTTAAAGTCGCTACATGCTTGCTTAGTATGAAGATTGTTGTAAAGTCACAACTCAGTGACTCGAAGCAACTTGCTGGGTTTTCTTACACGGGAAACTTTTAACTAATTGGCCTAATTAACCAAACTCAATGCACTTATTATTAGGTTCAAATGGAATGTTTACTTTGTGAAGCACCTTGAGACGACTCTTTTTTCACAGAGTTATAAACAATCAGCATGAGTTGACCACAAGTCCCCGCCAGCGACTGTACTGGGACATTTCCGAGTTCAGGTACTCGGCTGGTTCCTGAAATGGCTCAGAACGTGGTCATTTCAGGCTGGCCCGGTGAAATGGAGACACGTGCATACCCCGAAGGTCTGGTAAAATTACCCAGAAGTTCCGATTGTGGAAACAAGCCTTAAACTGCACGAGCAGCAGCAGGTTTGAATAAAACCCAATCATAATTAATCGAGGCACTAACGAGGGAGACAATGTTATAAAAAGATGCAAAGAGAAGCTGAAGAAAGAGGAGCTCACCTGGGGGTCAGTGGGGTCGTGGTGGTGGTTGGAGACAGCTGCTTGGCTGACCTTAATAACATCCGCCGGATGCTGAAAACAGAACGAGTCAAGTTAAACTTTTAGTCTTCAAATGTGCAAAATAAAAAATGTTTTTATACAATAAAAACTAATGTGTGTATGTTAAACATCCAAATGAACCCAGAAAGCCGAAGCAGACCTCAAAAGGACAGCCTGAGTGTTCATTATGAATTCCAGATTTGGAGCTCTTCTCTGTTATGGAACGAAGATGAACATATTCTGAATACTTCAAACATCTGTGAAGCCTGGTTTAAGCAAGACGATGCCACAACCACATTCTGGACATTTTACAGATGTTTCTGCAGTAAACTAATCCAGACGCAATGTTTTGTCAAAGAGCTAAAGGAGATCAAGCAAATTTAGTTCATGGAAAACCTTCCAAAGGGGCTTAAATGAAGGCAACTGGACTTCAAGAAACCAAAGAAGTCCAGTTGCCTTCATTTGAGCCCCTTTGAATTACCATGACCTGGATGCCTGAGAACCTTCACCAACATAATTGAAAACCTTGATTTGTTTGCATACTTCTGACTCAAGCACACATTTCTTTCACTTTCTGCAGAGCCACTTCTTTAAATACTTCCCTAACCCAAAATGATCCATATAAAACAGCTAAATAAGACAAGATAAACCCGGGAAATTGCGTTTTAGGTTATGTTATTACAGTTTCTACAGACCGAAGCAGTGAGTTTCACCTTGTTGTGTCCGTTTTGTCTGGCTGCCATCTGCTCTCTCAGAGTCTTCAGACAGTACCTCACCTGGAAACAGAAACACGTCAGATTAAACGTGAGGTTTTCCTGATGAGAGAACAGAGAAGTTCTGTTCCACACCGACCTCCTGGATCTGAGACACCTCATCCGTCAGCATTCTGAGGCTCTGTTTCGTTTCTGGTCGAGGTTTAAGGTGAACCTGTGATTTAAATAAATTTAAAAAAACAGGAGGGGTGACACACCGGCACACTCCCACGCACGTTATTCCAGCAAATCAAGTTCACCTACCTTTATTACTTCCACGTCGTCTTCTGTGGAAGTGATCAGCTCAACCGTTTGTTTCTGTTCTTCGGGTTTCTGTGGAAGCACAACTGCTACGCTGCTCTCCTACAACAGAAATCAACTCTTTAACCTGCTTTTGTCTCGGTAAACAAAAAAGAAAAAGCCTTTTCCTGCTCTGGATTCGTACCTTGCTGCCGTGCCACTCAGAAGCGAAGCTTGATCGATCCTGATCCTTTATGGGAAGTCTGAGCGTCTCGCTGTGCCCCTGAAATGAAATACGAGAAGATGAATCAGATGACGAAGTGGAACGACGAGGGTTTGCGTGTGTGGGTGGGACAAAAGTGGGGAAAAGAGCTTAAAATGAAAGTGAATGCAGCACAGAGGGAGGCAAAGGGGGCGGTTTTAACGGTAAAACTTCCCCATCACTCAGGTTCCTCTGTGGATTCCTCCACAGTCACGCTCTAAAACCTGGCAACCCAGGAGAGGAAACTTTTCCAGCTTTCCTCTGGAACAAGTCGGCTCACTCCGACCAAACACGCAGAGGGGGAAAGTTAAAGCAGTCTGCAGAAGCCACGGCTAAAAATACAAACACTCAAAACCTCACGATTAGTCACTCTCAACTGGACTTTGTCCCCATGGCAACAACAAATAATATTGTCAGCCTCACTCGGACCAAATTATTTATAGTTCAAATTAATAGCTGCGCCCTGTGGTCCCAAAACCTTTCAAAATATCAAACCTGTAACTTACATTTTTTCAAAATAGGTAAATTAACTAAAGAATAATTAAAACAACTCATATCTTTTAAATTTTAATTAAATATCTTTTTGATTTATTTTCTTTAGATCAGCTCAAGATGCCTGATTCATGTGTCGTGACCCACAGCTGGGTCAAGCAGCTTTGAGAACCACAGAACATTAGAAAAGGAACATTCTCAGAAAGAACGCCACATGAGCGATGACTCACCCTTCAGCTGATCATCGACCACATGATGAGCTTACAGCTCGTAGCTAATCATCTTATTGGTGCTACATCCTATTTTGATTCTGAGTTTTCCCATCTTTACATATTTAATATAAATTGAGGAAATCTACATTTAATCATCTATTATTGTTTCTATGAACAATTGTATTGCATTGATGCTTTAGGTGTAAATTTTATAAATTGTCAGCATTCCTTAAAGCTGGGGTACATTGGTTAAAATTTTTAAATTATCGTAAAAATGCTTAAATTCCATTATCTGTCCCTGTTCTATGATACAAAGCAGGTCATCTTTCATCATTTATATTTCCCCCCCAAGTCCTTCCCCTGGAGCAAAACGAATCATTTACGCGAGCCTATTGCGTATCTACAATAGGGAGCTGTAAATCAACGAGAATATGACCCAGTCCCCAGCATGCACTATGGGGCGATGCCAGAAGAAGCCAAAAGTTTGCAATGGAGAAAACAAAACAAGTTCCAAAGTCGTAGATTCCTCGACGGTTTTCTACTTCTCAAAGAAAATTTAAACAGTTAAAAAAAACTTCTGCAAAACTCACCGTGAGACGTTTACGACAGTGGAGTATAATTTACATTGGAGACCATTTGTAAAGATGGAGGGAGCTTTGTGATCTACAAGGGCTCAAAGCTGATGAAGAGTTGGCAAAGTTTTTTTGGAAAGGTAAATCCTAAGTAACTTATAGTATTTTAGAGAATTGTATCCAAAATGTTATTAAAATACAAGAAAATGTAGGACAGATAATTGTTGTATTCCGCGTTTACCTTCGGCTACTATAGCGCTAGCTTGAATGCTAACTCAACCTGCATTGAATTAATGTCAGTCTGTAAACGTCAAGCTAACTGTGGAAGGAAGGGAATTAATCTTTTGTGTGTTGGAGCTAATTAGCGTAGCGTCCAACCGTGCGCCACATCGGACCATTGTTTTAGCTCTCTGTTGACTTCAGCTGTTAGCTTTTGTTGAGGAGCTACGTTTTTGTAGTTTTAGTTTTTTTTGCTAACTATAGTGTAAATATTTTAGTGTGGAGATCTCCTTTTGAAATGTTTATAAAGTTTGGTGAGTGTGTTAGTTTAGGTCAGACATTTTTAAGATATTTTATGCACCCGTTTTGAGTTTAGTTCATTTTAAGACCACTTTTGTAATTAAGCATCTTTGAATTCGCCCAATTTTAGCGCGACTCCTTTAGTTAATTGAACTTGCCGTAGTTTATTTTATTTTATTGTGATTAGTGAGAAATTTCTGTTTTCATTTTGCTTATATGGACTTTTAGGTTTTTTTTTTTTTTCTACTTTACATATTAGGTATTTTGGTTTGTTTAGTTTTAGTTACCTTCAAGGCTGTGTTAGTTTTAGTTTGTTAATGGTCCCGGCCTTCTGGAGAGGAAGCCAATTCTAATACAGCTTTTTCTAGAGTTAGGGATTTTTTTTGTGTTGCTAATGTTAAACTGCGGCTTAAAGAGAATTGGTTGTAGATGTACGTCCAGTGATCCAAAGCTGCAGATAAAAACAAAGAATGTAATTTTTAAACGTCGGGTAAAATCCCTCGATGCTCCTGACCTTTTGATTCTCCTCAGAGGGAACAAAAGTGAACAAAATCCTCCTTGCAGGAAGGCCTTGTTGAATAAGTGAAGAATGACTCCACGGAGATTATGTTGCTTTTTTATCTTTAAATACAAAAAGAAAACACGTTTTTAGACATTTGACAACTGAATCTCCTCTGAGAGGAGATCAAACGCTGTGAGTTATGCAAGACTCAATTCTGAGGATTATAAATATGAAAACACCCGACTTCTTTGAGTATTTTTGGTGCCACGACTGACGGAGATTTTGAGGCACCTTTGGCAGAGGCTAAAACTTTGAGTTTAGAGAATTATTTTCCAGTTCCGAACAATCGTTAAGGGTTAAAAATGCATTTTTTTTCATAACTCTTAACTCCACCATGTTTCATAAAATATAGGGATAAAAACCCTAGAAGTTACCTTTAAAGGTGCATTATGTAAGAATGACACCCTGTGGTCACATTTGATTACTGCAGCCCATTTTCTAAACACACGGAGTCACTTTCTCACTCGCGTTTCGTGAGTTTCATGGCTGTTGCCATCAGAAGATTCTAGATGATGAGCGACGACAAGTCATGCACAGTAAGTTAAAAAGTAAATAAATACATTGTACTGTAATATCGAGTTGTTAGTAATTTAAAAAACAACTTGCGATATTTTTAAAGCTGACTTTCTAATTCACCGTTAGCATCTAGCCTACTTTATCCAATATTCGCGTAAAACAAAATGATGCCGTGGCTTCTAAGGGGTACGAGAAATAACTTCTGGGTCGCTCCTGTTTATTGGCTGAGGATCTTTATAAAAAAACGCTGCTGCATTATGCAAGCTGGTGTTGAATTACAAATGCATGGCAGAAACCTCTGCAGCTTCACAGGCTTATAGATTGTTAAAAAAAAAAACTACGTCTATCTTTCGCTTTTTTGAAAGAAGAAAAACTGACAACCCCCCAGCCGGCTGAGAAGGAATAGGTTTCCTTCCAACATGATTGAGACAGACTGTTTTGTGATTATTTCACCATAAAATTCTTACTTATTGTGCCTTTAACCAAACATTAGGAGCTGTCACTCATCAAGTCCAACATCATATTTGAAATGGATGCCATTTAAACTGCAGTAAACGATTTGTCACAGCACTCACGCTGTTATTATTTTACACACATTCACCGAAACCTCCCTGCTGACACAATCACCTCAAAGGTATGCATGCTCACTGCATCAGAACAACCTTGTTTATCAAAATAAAACCAGTTTAAATTGATCCTTATAGATTTTGCTCTATGTGCAAAACATAATAACTGAACAGCTCTTTCCTTCTAGGGAAATGCTTCCTAATAAAACACTAAATAAAAGCAAACACAGTGTGTTTAGTTGTTAGGTGACAGTTTCATACAAGATTTAAAGATAATTGTGTAAAATGACACCACAGTTGAACATCTGTACTAAAACACCCATAATAAACCCAACTGAATAAGAAGTTTTAGATGCGAGTGTGTTGTTTTTATTTGCTGCACACCACAAAACCACGCTGCCTGTGTGCGATAGAGTGGAAACAGATACCACCCATAAGTCATGCAGACACAAACAGAGATGCCCGGCTTACGGGAACAAAACGAGGCAATCCCGAGAGTAAAATCCGAGTTACTTAACCGGTTCTCGACCTGGCTTGAATGGCAGGGATTTGTGTAATTTTGTCGCCTGAAAAACCATCATCTTCAAGGAGCTGACAGGCAGGACTGATTTATTTCTGCTCTGAAGGAGTGACTCGCTAAAAGGCTCAAGGGCCTTTTTGTCCTACAGATGCAGGGAGGATTGTGGGACGGACACACCCTGGGAGGCACGCTGAAACGCAGCAATCCTCCCGAAACCGCTCGTTAGCTTTCAGCGTGGCGTGTGAGGTGTCTGTAAGCAACTGATATAAAAACACATCCACAATCAAACATGTTTACCACTTACTTATACATAAATCAAAGGTTTGAAGGAAGACAAATTTCAAAAGAAACCACAGATCATCACGGGAATGTTGAGCATCAGCATGAACGCCGCTCTTCAAAACTTCCCTGGAACATTCCTGAAACCTTTAACTCTGAGACAATATGACATTTGAGAAGTCAACATCTCAGAAAAATTCGCTCCCTGATAAAGTGTCAATAATGACAGAACGGCTAAACCAGTTGTACTTTGTGTTCCTAGGAGGAATAATTGTTGTGATCATTAATGCATTCCTTCTGTGTATCAGCGTGTCTAATTAGCATAGCATCAATGTGACAGCTCTGATGCACAAAAGATTTATGAAAATACAAGTAATAAAATGAATGACTCTGCAGGACAGAGCAGTGTTTCACTTCCTCTGCTGAGTCATGTTCCACATTTTCTCTGCTGCTCGGGCATGTGCAGACCTTTCTACTGAACACGATGTGATCTGCCCTGTTACGAGTCTGTTCTGTGCATTAATATGCTTCTGTTATTATAAAAATAAAAGTCTCATCTCCTCTAGGCTTTGCAGATTCATTTCCATTTCAGAGGACCAGACCCTCAAACTCACCTCCTGCATGACGATGCACGTCGACTTAAAATCACTTCTCAGAGCAGAAACCCTCAGGTTCATTTCATATAATGAGAATAGTTCAAGAGATAGCATCAGGTCTGCTTCAGAAGACAAAGAAAACACCTGGTGCAGCAGGTGTGTCAGAGAAAGATAAACAAAATGCAAGAGGAGTATCTGAACCCACAATTAATATGTACTTCTGCCGCGACATGCTCAGCGTGTGCAAGTTATGATTAAGATTGCAAAGAAAAGACCTCATGTTTTACATATTAATTATGTTTTCTTGTCTCTAGCATGAAGTGCTTTTTCTCTAGAAGCACTTATAACAAGTCAACCTTTTAGCCGAGGAGCAGTAATGAGTCTCACAGGAGGGGGTCTGTTTTCACTCTCTGGTGTCCTGCTTTCAGAGCTCCACACAAAGGAGCCGAGACCAGGAGGTGATCAAAGTGCCAAAGGAAATGAAAGATTTCCTCTTTAAAACCATCATAGCTTCAGTATTCCTAATGTTGCATGGATGCATTTCCGTCTCCTGGGATCTCACGTCCAGTTTCCAGCTCATTACAGCTGATAAAACATGGAAACGTAACTCAGATGGTAATCTGTTACGGTGGAGAGAGACTGAAAGGAGGAGGAGGAGAAATTGGTGTGATTTACACCGTTCTGCAAAAATGGGATAAAGTTCCACCCTGATTCATGCAGTTCTAACCCTAACCCTACAGACGTCTCTTCTCCACCTGACGCTGTTGTGAAGGCCTGTTGTTATTCTCTCTGACCACGGACATCTGATACCGCAGGTACATTGATGCAAAGTGCCGTTGGCGCCAAAAACCACAGACCCATATGGGCTGTCCTTAAAGCACCAGCTTGGTTTAGTTTCCCCTCTTTTAGCCTTTAGATCGGACAAGAACCTATCCCAAAAGGTCTTCACCCAAAAGCTCTAGAAAAAAGGTTTTTTGGCACTTATAAAAGGAGTCTGGCATGAAAAAGCCAGCTCATATTATAGTAAAAAGAAATGGTGATAATTTAATAATGTTTTACTTTAAACATTAAAAATACTCGTATAAAGTCAAACTTGTTCCTAAGCTTTAGAAATGCAGTCAGTAATATAATGTTGAGGTCATAAACTCAAAGAAACATCTCCAATCTTTAGATCACTTATCATTTCCATGAACCTTCTCAAAGCTCTCGTGAGACTGAAGAACGAGATCAAAGCACATCAGTTTATCCGAACCCATGTTCACTCATTTCTACCTAGCATCACAGCTTCCTCTCTGCGTCTAGACGACCACGATCGCATTAGTGACCTCGTGTCTGCAGAGCCATCCCCTCACAGATCTCAGGCTGCTCCCCGTGGTGGGAGATGATGTCACAACACACATCAGCACCTAATAAAACCACTCAAAGGCAGTAAAGTATGCAGCAACACTGATGTGTGTGTAAAGCAAAAACCACAGCTGCACCATCGGAGCTCACAGACAAGTGTGAAACGCATCCATCTCCAACAAAACATGGCCATTTCTATTTATTACCAAGCAACAGAATGTTGGAGAAGTCACAAAACTCCTAAACTTACAGTTTGATTTAACTCCAAAGCTTCAAAACTTCACTTAAACACTTAACTGTAACTTATCATGCCAAATACATCAAAACCCATCAGCATCTTTTACTTTATTAAAAAAAACCCTGTACCTGTGCGGAAAAAGCAGTGTGGGACTCTCTCCTCGGTGGTGATCCAGAACGTCTGTGTCTGCGTGACTAAGCGTGTGGGAAGTCACGCTTGTGTTGCCTTACAAGGCTGGGTGAGGCTCCGCCAGCTGCCCAACCCTTTTCCCTCTAGACTGTTCTGGAGCCTCAGAGCCCATCCACACATGCACGTACTGTTGTTAGCCTCCCCCTGCAGGACTCCCATCCCACAAACATGATGGAAAAGCCAGAGGGAACATTCCCTCTCATCAAAACATAAACAGTCCAGGACAGGATGGAGAATCTAACAGTCATGCATAAACTCGGTGATTAATGTTGAGCCCACGCGTGTGCAAACACTGTGTTTCATATGTTAACGTTAAAGGTCAGCAGGACAAGGCCTCGTTTATCTTCCGCGCGGTGGCATTAGCAGGTAGCAGCGCTGTGAGGAATGTGACACCTTGCTTACATAAGAGATTCATCCATCCTTATATAACCGGCACTATGAATGTGTGCAAAAATCAACAAACTGTGCAAACAAAAGTTCAAGGATTCACTTGTATGTTCGTGTTTCATTAGGTAAACTTATAATTTTACAACTCCAATTATCATAAAGAGCTATAAAGAACAGAAAACAAAAAAGAAATTAATGGCTGACTAAGTCCTAAAGGTGTCCTATAATTCAAAACTGCATTTACCTTGTTGTTGAAAATATGCGGCTTATGTGTCAAATGTATGAGTGTACGGTGTGCATTGGCAAGAATCTGGCGATACGGTATTTATCACAATACAGGAGACGATACGATATATCGCGATACTGAAAGCCAGACGATATTTGCTATTTTAAGACTGAATTCGGTTGGAAAACTCAAGGCATCCAGTGTTATCGTGAGAGCTCGTTGTTTTGTCAGAATGAAGGCGGTAAAAACTGCTGCCACCTAGCAGTCGGAGTTTAAACTGCATCACAAAAGAAATGCGGTAGAGGTTTGCATTTAAATTCTCAATTAAATAAAAATCAGTACACTCCTTCAAAAGTATCGATTCAGTGTCATAACACGAAATATCGTGATATTTCACTGCATCAATATTAGCACTAGCCCGAGCTACTGCTAATGCTAGCCCAAGCTACTGCTAATATTAGCCCGAGTTACTGCTAATGCACTTGTTCGACAAGCGGAAAAAAGCAAAGAATGTTGGCGCACTCACGTACCAGGATGTACTGGGAATATCCAGATTTTGAATGAACGCCACCCAGATCCAAAGATAGTGGTCCGGTCTCAAATTTTTAATTCAAATTTGACCCTATCCACAGCTCTTTTTAACCCAATTTGGTCCTAATATGGTAAATGGTAAATGGCCTGTATTTGTATAGCGCCTTCTACAACCCCCCAAGGCGCTTCACAACACAATCAGTCATCCACCCATTCACACACGCATTCACACGCTGGTGGGGATGAGCTACAACGTAGCTACAGCTGCCCTGGGGCGCACTGACAGAGGCGAGGCTGCCGAGCACTGGCGCCACCAGTCCCTCCGACCACCACCAGCAGGCAAGGCGGGTTAAGTGTCTTGCCCAAGGACACACAGCAGCATTCTCTGGCCGGAGCCGGGATCGAACCTGCAACCTTCCGATTACTGGACAACCCGCTCTACCTCCTGAGCTACTGCTGTATTTTTCTCTAAATATTGCAAAAAGACGTTTCATATAAAAACCAAAGACATTTTCTTTGCATACATGAACACTTTTAGTCACTGGTGTCATAATAAATGTGTGCGCAGTCCAAACAAACCACTAAAGAATGTGTCAGACACTAAAAAGGTCTTTATTTGATCTTTCATAAATACAGCTCTGTGTTGATGGAAAACAGATCCCAATCCAGCTGAGCCACTTTAATAACATCCTTCCCTGGAAAATGATAGCTCCTCTCACCCCGTTCTCACGCCACGATAAAAGAGAATAAAGCTGAAACAGGAGGGATTTTCTTATCAAACAGAAAGCTAAAAGAGCTGCAAAGGCGGCAAAAGTGTTCAAAGCTCAAGTGGCTTCGTTTATTTAAACTGTCAGACCCAACGCACCAAGAAAAACGGAGTCCCCGCATTACCCTCTCTACTTTCACATAAATCTGTCAACAGGCACAAATACTTTTGCATGATGGGTTTATTCACCGGGGCATGCACTTCCTGCATCATATCTATATAAACAGATTACCGGATCACGAACGTTTCTTTAACTATTACAGAGAGTTAGGCAACATTTAATCTGTTATTTGGCATCTTTGTCACTTTGGATTGAACGCGGGGAAACTTTGGAACATCTACCGAAGAACTATTGAGCAAGACTCATACAGCTGCCAATCTGAAGATGGCATTTCTTTTTTTCGGTTTTTGTTTTAAGCACCACACCAAACAAGTCTTGGCACATTCCTCGCCAATGTGCAACTCCTGACGTGGGACTCTCCTTCATTAAATCATCATGTCATTTTTTTCAAACAAAAGACTAACTAGATGCTTTGGCGGCTTTAAGACAAAAGTGTTTTAAGCATTAAAAATAGCTCGAGGGTTGTTCTGTGTTCCTCTGACTTGTTTCAACACATCGGTTTGTTCTGATCAGCTAAACGTCTGAGAAGACATTCTCCGGCTTGACTTTTCTGGATGAAAGTTAATAATAAAGTCCAACGTTGCATCTCTAATCACCAGAATTTGAATATCTGATATTTGTTTGGCTTCATTTTGAATTAATTGGAACTGCTTAAAGGGACGGCAAGTACATTCACGACTTTGATCGGCGGTAGTCTGAGGTTAACTCGTTCGTACCTTCGGGATATCCGTTTAGATTCTTGATCTAGCTGTGGAGCTATTAACAGCAAGGCTTTAGATCTTTTCCGCATCATGTAGCAGTCATTAAAAGTCTTTAACGACTGTGTTATTAAGAATTATGGCCGTCCTGTCTCTCGTAAAATACAGGATATGTCGTCTTTTGTAAGCAAGTAACAACTTTATCATTTTTTAAGATTTAAAGCAGCAGTCTGGAGTTTTCCCCTTTTCAGAAATGACGTTTGACTTTTAAGAAATCTTTAACGGTGATAGTCTGACCCTGTTGTGCAATATAATGTAGACAATAAGTCCATTTTTTGTTTAGCCTGCCCCCGTTCCACGCAACTTAGCATTAAGATATACGCTTACGTACAGATATCAGAGTGCTCACATGTTTGTGGATGTCGTAGACTGAGTGGCGTTTTCGATTTGTTCACAAAGCTGCAAAGACATTGAATCATGGAGTAGCTACAACCACCTTCATAGCCACAAAAAATACCGATTCCACGACTGCCTGGTTCCACTCAAAAACCAACAAAGGTAAAGAAAAGCCCATGGACAACTCTTGCCCAAAAGCGCCTCAAAGCTTGGCCAATTATTGACCTCGACTTGCTTTTCAACGGTGGTAGGATCTCCACGTTCAACTTGGAAGTCGAACAGTTGCAGAGTTGGCGACATTTCTTATAGACAAGTTATTCTTTAAAAATTATATATATGAATAAACAGCATAATAACTGTAAAACAATGTGTGTTTAACTAGAGGTGCGAGTTCACGAATCAGAGACGTTGCTTACTGCGTTATCACAGGATCAGGGGGACAGACTTAAAGGTGCAATACATTTTTTCTGCCTCTAGGTGGTGCCCTCTGAGAAAAAATTCCAGATTTCTGCTTTAAAGGGTCTGAGATTAACATTTAATTACAGGCCTTGTTAATCAGCAACAAACCAGTAATGCCCAGATTTAGTTTTTGAGGGATGATACTGATTTATGATGCAGCTCCGACCTGCCTATACCAATTTTGGAAAATTCTGATTTATCTCAAAAGATTTATAATTATGAGAAATCATTTATTTTTTTCACATTTCTGATTAACTTAATTCTAGATTTTCTCAAAATCTGTCATTGATTGGGTGAATTAGTAATTAATGGTTGTGATCACAGGAGGGAAAAGGTCAGATTCATTCTAATGTTGCTTGGTAATAAAGGATTTTTAAAAAAGCTGATTTTTTTTTGTTTCAGATAGCAGTAGTAAAACGATTTTGCTCTGCAGGATGAGATATAGAGGATGGCTTGCCAGGCTACCAGCTTAGCCTAATTTAAGCTGAATTTGGTCCAATTCTGATCATGAATATAATCATTAGGTTTGCAGACATGTTATGTCATAAATTAGCTTTTTAAATAAACAAAAAAAAAGTGCCAACCTAAATGGCCATTTTAATTTACCTTTAGCGTTATATATATATATAACCTGAGTATTTTAAGGTGTCAGATGTGTAGATAAACAGATTGCAGGGGTCATAGGTCAGGTCTGAGAGCCTGTGAGAAGAATTTTGCTGATGGCCTTGCAAAGATTATGCAGTTAAGGTAAATAATGCAGGAAATAATTCAAGATGTTTTTGATTAAACTCTTTAATCTAATATATACTGGAAAATAATCTGTAAAATTAATTTGAAACTTTTAGAACAAAGAGGTTTTCTTAACCTGTTTCCTCAGGATTGTTTAATTTGCAAATAAGCTAACAAGCTGAGAAATTAGCCTAGCTAAAACGACACTAAATAAACACATTTTGTTCATTATCTTCGGTTTTAGGCTCTGTGTTATTTTTTTAGAAACAATACATTAAAACAGGTGTTTTAAATTAAACATGACTCACCTTAATTTTCTTGTCCTCTTCTCCATTTTTATTCCCCAACGGCCGTTTTACGACACCGCTCATCTTCCCGTCGGAAAAGTGAACACAAAAGAGAACACCACAGAGAAGTTACAGCTATAACAGTGTTTGGAAAAGTGTCCTTAAGTACACAAAACTCCCGTGACAGGACAAAAAAAGAAGAGGAGCGACACAACATCTGAAATTTGTACCGCTGCGGCAGCTGCGCCTCTTTGTCCCCGCCCTCGTGGTCTGTGCGGGTGAGTAAATAAAGCTGGTCTACAGCTTATTTACACGGAAGGTGCTAAAATGAGCCAAATTTGAATAAAACACTGTAAAAATGTTCAAAAATGCAGCTAACTTTCCACATACCTCCTAAAATTCTCAAACATTATGTTTATAAAAGTCTTTTGGTTTTAGATTGAAAATATTTTAAAAGTCCCAAAGTGAAATGAAAAATTATCTTTAAGTGTAAAACTGCACTTGAATTTTATGTTTTTGTTATTTTATAAAAGATAAATATAGAAAATGTTTATTTCTTAAATCTTGCTCATAGGTAATTTTCCCTGTAAATTCTGACCTTCCTGTGTAAATAAAAAGAAAGAACACAATGTTACGTAACAGGATAAGGGTTTATGTAATGTACAGGCTCAATAGAAAGCTTGTATATTAAACACACTGTAAAAGAACCTTCATGTTTTGCAGTAAATAAACGATAATATCTTTGCTCTGTACATAATATGAGCTGTTCCTGACCTCAGTGAAGTTGACGCCCCCTCTGTCCTGCAGACTTTTGGTGTTTGTGCTGCTGAGCCACAGCATTTTGCACTCAGTCGCTTGCCTGATCTTCTTCCACATGGATCCAGCCTGACGTTTCTCTTCATCTGGCGTACTCTTCAGCAAATGTTTCTCAGCTCCTTGTCCCACCATGTTCCTCCACAGACAACCTTTTCAGGAGGGAATCTGCTGCCTGCTCTGCTCTGCACTGCAGCTAATTCTGTGCCAGACCTGCAAATAGGATATAGTCCTGCTTGATAAGAGTCCTGACACTCGTCAGGAGGCTCTGCGTCCTGCTGGATGAACTCATTACCCTTATTTAGTGGTGCGTGGACAGAAAGTTTGTCACATCCAACTCAGAGATGTGATTTGTTCCAACACCTGAAGAAAACCCATTACTTTCTATCAGACAGGTGTGCAAACACATCAAATAAAGTCTATTTTGACACAAGAACTGAACTATAACCCCCAAACAATCATCCATCTTTAGCGTTCTTCCGCTGTGGCTGGCATAATGAAATTCTGCTTTACATTTGTATTTTAGTCTCATTATTCAAAAGGGTATTTTTACACCGTGACACCCTCATAAAAGTAGTCACTTTGTCATTTTGATAAATGCATTGTAGCAAATAAAGATGGTGCTTTGTGTGAACAACATCCTGGGTTGAATGGAATTGGAGTAAAAATGACTCAAATTCAAAAGGTGGATTAGTTCTGAAGCACCAGCCCAAAGCAAACATGCAGAAGGTTCACCTGATTATTCTTTAGCCTTTGTTGCATGGATTGTATACTGTGCATCATTTATTAAACCCCCTTTTCATTCAAAAAAGTTCTTATAAACGTTTATCTCATTCTCTTTCATTATCCTCATATAGAGGCATTGTTGGGGATTGATGGCAGCTTTAGCCAAAAGGAAAACCGCAGAGGCTCCAAAAGAGGAAAATCAGGGAAGACGGAGGAGTTAAAGGAGAAACAGAGGGAGGCTGGAGGAGTCACTATAAGGTTGGATGTCTTCTGTAATTACAGTAAACCATCTGAGGATTACAGACTCGGTGTCCTTACCAAGGAAACTCAGCCACGGCTAAAAGAAACACACTGCTGATGTACTTTGAGGAGATCCGTGGGAGAATGCAGCTTAAATAGATAAATAAAGCAACAAATGTGTGAAGCTGCAGCGTAGCCCGAATCCGCTTTTCAACTGGGGCTAAAAAACGGGCCAAATGACATTGAAAATATTTGTAAAATTTCATTTTTGCTACAACATATATGTCTCTCTCTCTTTGTGTGTATATATATATATATATATATATATATATATATATATATATATATATATATATATATATATATATATACATATCCATCCATCCATCCATTTTCTTTCTCCCGCTTATCCGGAGTCGGGTTGCGGGGGCAGCAGCTTAAGGAGGGAGGCCCAGACTTCCCTCTCCCCAGCCACTTGGGCCAGCTCCTCCGGGGGAATCCCAAGGCGTTTCCTGGCCAGCCGAGAGGTATAGTCCCTCCAGCGTGTCCTGGGTCTTCCTTTGGGTCTCCTCCCGGTTGGACGTGCCCGGAAAACCTCACCAGGGAGGCGTCCAGGAGGCATCCTAATAAGATGCCCGAGCCACCTCAACTGGCTCCTCTCGATGTGGAGGAGCAGCGGGTCTACTCCGAGCCCCTCCCTGCTATATATATATATATATATAATATTATTTATTAAAGTAGGGGAGGTTTTCTCTGGGGGGCGGTGGGGTGCCCAGGAATTTTTCATAGGGGGCCTTGGCCACCCCTTAAGAGCACCACTGCCAGAGGGGGCATTAGAATCAGGTGTTTGGTCCACCTTAACTGATTTCTTTAAGGAGGAGCAGCAGCAGCTCTACTCCAGGATCCTTGGAGCGACCCCATTCAGGATCAGGATCCAAATCTCATGACCAGAGAAGGTAGACGGACCAGTAAATCAACAACTTTGCCTCTCGGCTTTGTCTCCATGACATCAAAACAGCCGCCTCATTGGTGCAGGTACGCCTCGAACCACCTTAGAAATATACAGGATGAAATCCAGAGGATCTAATAAAACTGTCAGACTTGGAGAGCTCATCATCGCACTGCTGATGCCGACTGACATTCTGTGAAGTAACTTTTGACACAAACCAGCAGACATTCTGACTTATTTAACAGCAGGAGAGACAGAAACCTGCTCGGTGCCTTCATCTTATATTCTCTGTGTCCTTGTAAAGGTGTGAACTCGCCTCAGGCTGGTTATATTACATAACCAGCTCTTGTCAGGTCTGCTGAGTCTCTGCATTACGCAGAGTTTAATTACTTGAGTGATATTTTACACAAAAACACTAAATATATTCAAATAAAGAAATACTTACACTTGTACATAAATGTTCTTTTATTTTACACAAGAGCCCAAATTTTAAACTTTGGAAAGTCTACAAAGCTCTGCAGCTCATGTCAAATCTCGACTGTAAACGCGTCTGTTTAAAATTTAACAACATCCTCATAATGTAATCTAAAATGCAATAAAATCTTGAAAATCTCAGAATATTATAAACATTCAGATGCAGGTGCAGGCATGCATGAGAAATATCACTTTAATCCTTACAGCAGAGGGAGTGGAGAGATGAAACACTCAACGTGAGGGGGGTTAGGGTTGGATAAG
This sequence comes from Aphyosemion australe, assembly GCA_006937985.1. Lineage (NCBI taxonomy): Eukaryota > Metazoa > Chordata > Actinopteri > Cyprinodontiformes > Nothobranchiidae > Aphyosemion > Aphyosemion australe. The sequence goes on along the minus strand of SSNS01000031.1, from coordinate 2,846,409 downwards.
GCATCAAGAGTACGGTCTGAATATTTAAATAAAATATTACAGGGTGACATTTAATTTGCTCTGATTGTCTGGAGTAATACAGCATAAAAATACAGGCTCAGTTTAGAGGCCTTAAAGAGTCACAGTCCAAAGGTAAAAAACAAACAATCACAAAGTGAATACATTCAGGAATAAGTTATCATGCAACAGCAAAGACGTGGGTTTTTATTTGGGGTGAAATCTGCAGCCTGATCTGATAATAAACCACTTTAAAACATGCAGAGTCTTAAAAAACCACACAGCATGAATCTTAGTGGGTGCAAAATTATTATTTTTTAAATATCTGCAAAAAACAAAAAACAAAAATCACATTTGTGAATAAATCACAGCAGGATGTAAAAAGAAAAAAATGCTACAAGAGGAGGTTTTAGATCTTTTTATGCCTCCAGTCATCTTCATCACTTAGTTCTGTAGCCGAGTCTGCTTCAGGATGAAGGTGATGTCATAGAGATGTCATCTTCATCAGAGCTCAAGGTGGACGAGCTCAGAGCGGTCCGGTGTGTCTGCTGAGACTTCCGCCTGAGAAGATAGAATCACTTCTCAGATCAGCTGTTTTCAGCTACTTATGAAAGAGCGCCATCTAGTGTTTAACTCTAACCCTCCCACACAAGAGGACCTACTTTAGCTCGCTCTCCAGCGCTGTGACCTTCGCTCGCAGAGCCTCCTGGAGCTCCTGCTGCTCCTCCAGGTCCCTGAGGACTTTACGGCGGACTCCTTCCAAACGCTCCACCTCGCTTTCGCTCTCGTCCACCTGCCGCTTCAGGGCTTTAACACGGAGGGTCAGCTGGGATGGGAGAGGGAGAGGAAAGGGGTCAAAGGTGAAGACGTGTGGTGCTACAGAGAATAGGAGCGGGATTTCTAAGGGAGAGGTTGTGATTGATGCAACAGCAGGAAGAGTTTAGAAGACAAGAGGTCAAGGGTCATTCTGTGATGGAGTGAGGACAGGTCTGGGTCAGGAGGGGGCAGATCTTAATCAATTTAACGAATAAAGAGCAGGTAAACACTAAAGCCTAATGTTTAGTTTAGTTTACCTGATCTTTCTGCTCAACATGTTGGCTTCTCTCCTGGTCCAACGTGGCGTTCAGCTCCTTCAGTTTCCTCTCCGTCCGTCTCTGAGACGCCTGGATGCTGCTCTTCTCGCTGAATTGAGACATGATGCAAAGGTTTATCATATCTGAGGCCTTTACTAGTTCATGTTTTTTTTGTACAGCACCTGAAACGTAGCTGCTAGAGAGATTTGTGTTTGCAGGTTTGCTCTAATGTGCAACTGCATGAAAAGCCCAGAAATTAGAGTCAGGATACGGAAAAGAACTCCTTTAATAAACATTTTTGTTCAATGTATAAATAAAATAGAACATGAAATACAATAAAAATAATTTTTTTATTAATTCAATATTTATATATTGTGTTGCATTGTGAATTCTTGAGAAAATTTACCCCCAAAATTTGCTTTTGGTCTTTTATTTTGAAAATTCCAAGCAAAAAAAAATCTTTTATTTTAAGAGTAATGAAAAGAAAAAGAACAAGAGCTTTTTGAAAAGTAGATCATTTTTGTTTACTTTTTCAAATGGCTATTAAAATCAATGTAAAACATCTTATCTTCACATTTTTAACTCATCTATAAACAAAGAAAATCTATAAAGTGAAAAACACAAAAATGACTGAAATTTAAACTGGTGCTTGTTGTTTGTTTTCCCTTTTTTTGCTTTTTCCTATTTTCCATTTTTCCCCTTTTTCTTTTCTCTCCTTTTTCCATTTCTTTTTTCCCTTTTCTCTTTTTTCCTTCTTTTTTTCCCTTTTTTCTTTCTCTCCTTTTTCCTTTTCTTTTTTCCCTTTTGTCTTTTTTCCTTCTTTTTTCCCTTCTCTCCTTTTTCTTTTTTGTTTTCATTTTTTTCCTTTTTTCTCTCTCATTTCTTTCCTTTTTTCCCCTGGTGTTTGTTATTGATTCCCAAAACTGGGGTTGGGACCCCACTGTGGGTCGTCAAGCATTACGTTACTGAATGTAATTAATAATCATTCTTGAATGTTTGTCAGTTTATAGATGATACATTTCTCTATTTCCAAGCCACTATAGCAGATTTTTATAAAACTTTGAAGATATGTGATTTTTCATGTTTTCATGCCTTTATCAAACTAATTTTACTAATTAATTGTAGTTTTGGCTAATTTTTCTAAACATTTCAGTTCACATAGAGAATGTCCCGTTACCGCTCCTCGCTGCGTAGCCGCTCTTCCAGCTCCTGAATCTTGCTTTCCAGCAGCGTGAGTCCAGCTGACGGTCGGGTCTGTCCCTCCATGTCGGCGATGCGGGACTTTAACTCCTTCACCTGTGAGCAGAAGAGCAGCGCTGATGTTAATAAACAGCTTAACCAGAAACTCGTTCCCCTGTTCCCGGGACGACGTGCCTGTCGCTCCAGAGCGCTTTTGTCCATCTCCAGGTCGTGTCTGGCCGAGCGCTCCTGCATCAGCTCCGATCGCAGCTGATCCACCTGTAAATCAAAAGAAAAAGTTTTCAGTAAACTGTTCAGAGCTTCGTGCCTCCTGGTGCTTTGTATTCAAATATCTTGATGCTGCACCTGATCTCTGGTTCGGGCTATACGATCATTCAGTAGCTCCACGCTGCTCCTCTCCTCGTCCACCTCTATCTCCAGAGTTTTTACTTTATCCTGCAAACACAAATTTTATTTTTTAACTAGAAACAGTCCCAGCCATCTCCCGAGTCGTGACCTTTGACCCGAGAAGCCTCACCTCCAGGGCTCTGATCTCACGGCTGCGGTCGGTGTGCGAGCTCTTTTCTGACTCCAGTTCGCTCTCTAGGTGCTTCAGACGGTTGTTGAGGAGGTCTCTCTCCAGCTGAGCGCTGTCTCTCTCCTCGCTGCACGTCAGCAGCTCCTTCTTCAGACGGGAAACCTAAAAAACATTCATAAAATAACATCAAATGAAGATATTTCTTCTTTCCAAACAACTTGTCAGCCCTCAAATGCTAGGAGGTTGATGAGAAAGATTATGCAACGTGGTGGCAAGCTGCTCATAAAATTTGTTTTTTTATATAAATGTTCTTCTAAGGCTGGTAAAACTCCTCTAAAACATGCACTTTGTGATATTTTAACCTCACCTCCTCCTGCTGGGCCTTCAGGTTATTCTGAGCCCTCTGCAGCTCAGCCAGCCTGTCCTTGGTGTTCCTCTGCGCCTCCATCAGGTCCTTTCTCGATCGCTCCCTGAAGTCGTCCAGCTGCGTCTGCAGGGTGGCCACTGACTGACGAGAGTCTCCCATCATCACCTCCATCTGGAGGAGAGATGTGTCAACACAACCTTAGCTTAAGCAGTGGTTCCCACTTCCCTACCTGCCGCCCTTTACTGAATATTTCCTTGCCATCTGATCCAGAATTTCCACGTCGTATTTTGTGCTGTTGTAATGTGAGAATAGATATTTTTGCGAGAATTTCCCTGAAAAATGATCCGTGTTTCTGAAACCTTGTGCAGAGCAGGTGTTTGGTGGAGGGAGGTAACTCAAACTTTGTTTTTCCTTTGTTGTCCGAGAAATTTTAGATAGAGAAGTGCAAAGTTCCCTGCAGTCAAAATGAACGTCTGTGGCCAAAATAAGTAGAAATCATCAATTTCATTTGTCTTTTCACAATAAATATAAAAGTTTACAGTTTTAGGAAAAGTCAGGGACCAGCCAGCAAAGATTTGTTTTTATTTGACAAAACCATTTGATAAATTAAATATGCATATTCAGCTATGGCCGTTAAGATCTGCATCAACAAGCTGCTCACCAGTCACCAAAAACATGTGAGATTAAATATGTCATTTTGCAAAACTAGCCCTCACATGTTTTTTCCTCTCATGCTTCATGTTCATGTTTTTGTGCAACAATGGGGGATCCAGCAGAAAAAGGTTTGGGAAGTTATTACTTTCAAACTGGTTTCAGTGGTTCTTGAGGCAGAAACTTGACCAACTTCACTTGGGACAGCTCTCTGCTGCCCTCTGCTGACCAGAAGCGGTCCTTAACTTTTGTGGTTCAGGCAGGAACACTAGAGGGAGGTCTCTACCTGCTTAACGCAATATCTGTTTACTGTGCTGTAGCTAATATAAAGGCTAGCAGTTAGCTTTTTCAGTTTGCTGAAGGTCAATAAAAAGCACGAGAAGAAGTCAGATCTTTTGTTGGCATCATGATGGAGTCTGGAAGTAAGAGAGTAATGGTTTTGGAGTCGAAGCAAAGAGCTAAAACCAGAGTGAACATCGTTGTGGCCTACAGTCGTTAGACGGAGCTGAAGGAGGCTACGAAATCACGGACTAATGGTGACCTGGCCTTGTTGCTGTTGGACTTGTAAGTAATAATATTTTTTGTCCAACAGTGTGGATCTTTTTGTCTTAGTGGCTTATTTAGTATCAGTCGGCTTGTGTTAGCATTAGCTCGTTTTTTCGTTACTTGTAATTCTGCTTTCAACCAGTAGGGGGAAGCGAGAAAATGCTATTTTAACCTCCAAACGCTCTCTTACCTCCTTGTTCAGCTTCTCCACTGCTCGGTCCAGCAGTCGTTTCTGCTCCTCCAGGTCGCCTTTGCCCCTCCTCAGGGCCTCCTTCTCCAGGTCCCTCTCCTCCAGGCGCCGGGTCAGCTCGTCCTTCTCCTTGCCCAGCCGGGCGGCACCCCTCTTGGCCTCCTCGAACTGAGCCTTCAGGGAGCGGTTCTCGTCTTCCAGAGCTTCCAGCTCCTCCTCGGAGTTGGAGCTCCGCGGCAGACTGGACTGAAGCCTCGTCTGGTGAACGGGGACGCATCAATCATGAGAATGGGATATTTTATCTCTGGTTAAAGTTGTTGAAAGAGCAGATGATAAAAATCTTTCATTTCTGTGACCACTGCAGACTAAATCCAGTTTAATAAAAATGTTAACAAGCTAGCTAATTTAGCCGAGAATACGTCCCCCTGCTATGTGACGGTAGCTGTTAAAAAAGGGATAATTTTCTGAGCTTTTATGTGTATTTGTTGATTTTCTTGATGTCTCTTGGTAGAAAATAGATCCTGTTTGGGAGGATCTCTTGTTTTGTGTTAGCATGATTTTGCATTTGTTTCCGGTACGGTACCATGCGGGTCAGCCTCTCTCTAAGGCGAGCGTTTTCTTCCTGCAGCTCCAGGTTGCTACCATGGTCCACTTCGGTCCTTCCTGCAGACCCAACTGATGACTGTGAAGAAGATCAAGAGGATGCATTTGTTTTAATCACATTTATTTATGCTACTCTAATTTATTCTTTATTTTGTGCATGAAATGAGGTGTTCCTTTTATTTTTTAGAACCTCCTGAAGGCTCCCTACAGAGACCAGACTCTCTCGAGTACCTTTTCCAGCTCGGCCTTGTCTTTCTCAAATTGCTCCTTCAGCCTGCTGATCTCCGACCGAAGCTCCGCCTCCTTCTCATCACTCGCCCTCTTCAGGGCTTCGAGTGCCTCGTTCTTCTCGTCTATCTCGCCCTTTCGCTTGTCCAGATCAGCGCGAGCCTGCTTCAGGTTGTCATGACAACGGCGAAGCTCCTTGGAAGAAGTAATCAGAGATGAATAACGCACCTGATTGAGTGGAATCCGTGAAGGTGCATAACAATGCAGTAAAACTGAACAGACGAATGAAAGGGTGAAAATTCTGAGGCTGGTTAGTAGACGATGATGATCCCTTACATTTCACCCACACAGAGAGAATAATTACCTCCTTTAAAGAAAGGTTATCATCAGACGCAGACTTTTCTTTCCTCAAAGAAAGCAAAGAACTCTGAGCATCCTTCAGAGAGCCTTCAGCCTTTTCCTTCTCCAGAAGAGATTTTTTCAGCCTGCAGAACAAAAACAACATTAATTAGGACACAGCAGTAAAATGTTGCACATTTAAACTCCAAGGCCTCAGACACACACATCTAAGTGTGTGTGTGCATAAATCAATTAGCCACATCATTAAAACCACTAAACATGAATTTTATGTCAGTGAGTGATGCAGACGTGGGCTCTGTGTGACTTTTGGAGGCAAAATGACCTCAACCAGGTGTTGATCTGTGCCAACATTACTGAACCAAGATCAATTCATCGCCCCTTATTATGTTGTGCTTCCAAACAAGCAGACTTTCCTGTAATCTTTTACAGAGGATCTTGTTCTATAGCTCTTCTTTCTTTCTGAAGGTATTCTAAAGTTTTATTTTGGACTTTGGCTACTTATTCACCCATTTTTAATCCAGAACTGGATCATTTTTTTAATGAATGTTTGCTTGTTTACCATTGAACTCTGACCTGTGAGTCATTGAGGAGGAAAATTATGCTAAACTCAGATCATTTTTTAAAATTTGAATGAATAAAAACATAAAAAGAAGGTGAGTCTTTTAGAGCTATTAGCTGAGAACATGTAGGATGATGCATCTTTCAGGTTCTGTTTAGGTTCTTTGCAGGATTTCCCCATATATAGGTTTTCTAATTTTAAATAATTATTTTCTTTTACCTATTTGTTCACTTTTTTATATAAGTTTAGTTTATTCGAACTTGTGCAGTCAAAAAAACCATAAAGATGCATATCCATATAAATGACACAGTGTTCAAAAGTGGAAGAATCAGCTGCCATGATCTGGCACAAGGAGTGCAGGAAGTGAGTGGAAAAGTAGTCAAAGTCCCAAAAAACTTTAGAAATCATGAAGAACTATCGATCTAGCCAAGTTTAAATGTTTTAATGTCTGCAGGAGAACCCTTTTTGGGCAGGTCTGCATCATGTTTTCACTTAGACTCAGGTGCATTTAGACTCTTTAACAGGCTGCAATACCTGATTGCACCCCATAACATCACAAACACTTCAGCTTGTTCCTTAATAACAACCAACTTCACAAAATCACTTTCGGGGTCACAAATGGTCCAGTTGGGTCATCCTAAGCAGATAGAAAAGGAGATGGAGTGGTTTTAATGTTGTGGCTAATTGGAAATAAAATCAGTCGATCCGACCAAACAGAACGAAAAACCAGGGATTGAAACTAAACTTCTAACCCACAAGCATGATTTTATCTGAAATGATCACAAACTTTTGCTTTCATTGCGTGTTTAGTCAGGGGAGATGAGGGAAAAATGGCGTGATTGGGTTTTACAACTAGAAGATCTAATGATCAGAACCAATCAGATCCTAAATCCACTCTGGCGGGAGCCTCAGGTGAATTTCAGGGAGTAAAAAATAAATCCCAGCTTTGGATCAGATCAGAATCAGGCTACTCAAACCGAAAAATCATTTATTTTATAGTTTTTCCTTTCTCACGTTCGGCTGCTGGAGTGTTCTTCTCTCCTGTCAAATAAAAAAAAAGCGTCAAAAAGAGCTCCCGAGTTCGAAGAACGTCTTCAATGAGCTGTTTAGAGAAACTGTGAAGAAACGGTTAATTTAAAGATTTAAGGTTACGAACTCCAGCTTGGTGTTCTCCAGCTCCGCCCTCCACTGCTCCCCCTGCTCTCGGCTGCTCTCCAGGTCTTCCTCCAGCGCCAACAAGGAGGCATTCACCTTCTCACGCTCCTCCTCAATCAGCTCCTGGGACTGATCACAAATAACAGAAAACAGTCACGTCAAATTCACCGCAGGCAACATTGAAGGCGAGTTTACCACTTCAATTCGATCATCTTCCTCGTTATTTTGACATGCAAAGCTCTTAGAGTCAATCATGATTTCTTTGAGCTTTTTTAAAGCCTAAAGTACCAAATCAACAAAATCTCTCATTATAAAAATCCGACTACTTTTATCCAACGTCTGCTAAATGAATCCCTCATCAAAAGCAACGGTTTGCAGACTTCATATTTTTAAAAAAGCATCCCTTTTTGTTCTCAGCATTCTGCACACATCAGAAACCCGTTTCTATAACATGCTCTATTCCTGTATCCGCTCCTCAAACGTCCTCAGTACTCCAAAAATATCCCACCAGCAGAAACTTTTATAGAAGAAACTCAACTAAGAAAGTTTCCCATAGTGATCCGAGCTGAAAGTTTTCGTTTCCAGAACTTCTCTGACCTGCCGAGACCCGTAAGCTCACAGTTTGACTTCTGATTGGATTCATGAAACGGAACGATGAGACAACGCTCGGATGTACGACGAGCAGGTGCAACATCAAAGTCTGAGTTAATTCCACCTTAATAAGTCATGCAGGCCCACAAACGTGCCTGACAGGTGAAAACCAAGTCCTCCCAATGCACAAAGGGAAGATCTGAAACGGTTTAGATACAACACAATATTAAAATGCACTGATGTAACAAATAACTCCCATCAAAAATCCCTACAGAGACCAGAGTTGGTGAAATATTCATTGCAACTGCTGTGCTACAGCTTCTTTCAGAGACATTTTACCGTTTTTAACTCAAACCAAAGACAGAATTTCTCTCCACTTTATAAAACGAGCACAAATTGATGGATAACAATCGTTTTAAATTTAAAAATAACAACAAATAGTTTTTTAAACTTTAGGCTACAGCTTTAACACTACATGCGAATGCCAAAAAAGGCCATAGAAGAAGAAGTAGCGGCCTTCTGCTGTAAACAAACAAAATAGAGCAGTACGATGTTCTTCAGAGCGTGGTGTTATTTTTAGTTCTTTCATTTCATTTTCTTGAGCCCATATGTACTAAAATTAACTTGTGGGCTCAAATTTGCGAACACCTACTGGGCTCAACCTTACAAGCAATCAAAAACATAAAGTTTGTCTCTTGGATGATATCCACCTGTGTGAACTGTTCCATGGTTTTTCTCAGGCTCTCCATATCCTGGCCGTACTGCTCCCTCAGAGCCTCCATCTCTCCGTCATGACACTCCACCTCCTCCTTCAGCGCCCCCTTCAGGGCCGTTAGCTCCCGCTCTCGCTGGTGGAGCACCTCCTCTTGGCGCCGGAGCAGCATGGTGGTCTCAGCAAGCTGGGCCTGCAGGTTCACCACATCCTGCACAGAAAAAGGCAACAGCTAAAAATGTGGCCGGACAAACGAGGGTTTATTTGGGAGTTGTTTTACGTAATGTATACCGTCTGGAAGGAGTCTGACTGGGGTAAATTCTCTGAAACCCTCCTCAACTCCTCCTGAAGTTGAGCCAGCTGGTCTTCTTGAAGGCGCAGACGGGATTCAGCCAGTTCTCTGTCGATACGCTCTGCAGAAAGTCTGCACAAAACATAAACTTGGTTCTGTACAGTTTCACAGATGAGTGGGGTGTGGGGGGTAATCAAGCACATAACAAAACCCAATAACATCTTAAAATGTAATCATGATGCACTTTATTGTCTCAGCAATATAGATAATTCTAGTAAGCACCGTTTTCCTTCGGTCAAATATTTACTCTCATCATCTGAATGTAATGGCGCATTCACATTTGGGTCGGCCTGGTCTGGTCTAGTTTGGGTCGGGTCAGCCCGCTCCTGCACGGCCAGGTTTTGTTCACACAGCCTTCCCAGGAATGTGGATTTCTCCGAGCACGTGGGCGGGGCAAAAGACACGCAGATAAATCTGTGGTGTCCTCTTTAAATTAATAAACAAAGGCGGCCGTGAGCAGTGTTGCTTTTGGAGACCCTGACATGAATTACCCAGATGTGAACACAATTACTCTACCAGGGTTAGACCGGGCCGACCCAGATGTGAACGCGCCATAAAATCGTTGCCCAGAAGACTTTTGAAATGTTCCAACTTCGTTTTTGGCTTCAAATTTCACAGGTGATATTTACTTTAGGCACCTTTGTCTTGGACACATCTTTATTCCCAGCCATCTGTAGTCATGCTGTACAAAATTAAACCACAAAACACATTAAACCCCTAATATTTTCTCTCATTTGCATTCATACAGCTGTGATAAACACGTTCCCCAGAACTGTAGATGCATAAAAAACAAACGCATGTTCTTACTCGTCATTTGCCAGGTCCAGTTCCTTCTTGCAGCGTTCAAGTTGCTTCTGAAGACCCTCAAGATTCTTTTTGACGCTTCCATCAGCTTCTCCTTTCTGTGCAAAATATTCAAAGCACAGAGAAATTTAGAAAGAGAAACAGAGAGAAGAGATCTCAAGGACAGCGAGGCGGAGCAGAACCGTTGCAACAAAGAGCTACTGTCGACCTTGCACATTTAATATTCACTCTGTATTATTTCTATCTTTTGAAACACAGTAATAGAAGAACCTGGCTTGAATTCTGTGCCCTACTTTCTGGCTGTCAAAAAAAAACAACTGCCAGCGTGCTCAGAAATAGTCAAAAGACAAAATAAGGGAGAAGATTCCCCCTACATGTACAACTCTACTGACAGGCTGCAGGGCAGCAGAGCCAGAGGAGCTGCTTGTTCTTCGCCCACATCGGGAAAAGACTCCCTCTCAGAGAAAAGGAAGGATAAGCACAGCCTGCCCCTAAAACCCCTCTCATCCTCCCACACACTCATTACAAGAGCCAAACACACACAAGCAGAAACAAAGCCAGGCTCGCAGATGTTTACGCTTCTCAGAGGACTTCGGATATTTCATAGCAGTGATGCATCACAAAGATTAGTTTCACTTTCTTCCAGTTCCTTAAATGACAGCTTGTAGATAATCCCATTCCAGGACCTTTCTGTTTCCCTCTGATGATTAACAGCAGATAACACAACTTTGTACAAATGGTATCAGAAGACAAAAGGTTCAATTTAAATCTCATCTTTAATGCAGTAATCTATAATGGGTTTATTTAAAGGGCACGTTTTATTTTATTCCCATTTTGCGTTCCTTTGTGCTGCCATGTGAGTCTCTACTGCCTCTATAAACATCCTAAATGTGAAAAAACATTCATTCATTTTCTGTTAATGTTTGGTTTTGTGCCTAAAAGAAGCTGTATCAAAAAGTCCCCGTTTGTGATGTCACAAACAGGGAAATTTGCATAGAACCCTCTCTTACCTCTCCAAGATGGAGGAGCACATTTTATGAAGATTGCAGGCATCAATTTAATTGGTTAATAGTGACTAAAAGGTTTTTTAATCACACTAAAATCGATATAGACCAGACATGTCCAAAGTGCGGCCTGAGGGCCATTTGCAGCACTCTGAGTGATTTTGTCCAGACCTTAACGACAAGCGCCCTTTTTTAGTGGGTGAGCTCACCATTAGGCCTATTTCCACTATCGGAACTTCTGAGGACCAAGTCAGCGTATTTTCCCTGTCACCTTTCCCCCTCCCAGAAATGTCCTATAGTGGAAACGCGACTTGAGGCATCTTTATGTTTTCTAACTTTTGAATAGATCCTTCAATCAATAGAGTCTAAATTAGCTGAACCTCTGCCTCAAGAGGAGACGAAACACAATATCCCGTCTTATTTTGCAGCATAAACTAAAATTATATCAACAGTTTCGGTTGAACAGGTTGGCCCTTTGTTTACGCTCTGCACAAACAAGCATCGATCAACAGTCTTGGACTCGGATTACCCAACACACCAGTATCTGATTCTCAATGAAACCAGGACACAAACAAGCTGCCAGAACCATAACTCTCCCCTCGACGTATATTAGATTGTAACGCTATAATGAATCTGTCAAAACATCACCGCAGTCACGAAGAGCACTGGAGTGGGATGGAGGGAAGATGTGCACATCTCACATCTAAAATCAATGCGATAAAAAAACCCGTCGAATACACATGAAAGCACTTGTCTGTATATTGATCTGGAAACTGGCCACACATAACCTCAAATGAGCTTTCTCAACACCCACTCGTCTTTACGTCGTGTTTTTATACCAACAAAAGGAATGTTTTGGTATAGGGGCTGAATTGCAAAGGAAGAAGCCTTAATCCTGTTTATTGCCATCATTTTTTCTCATTTATTTACTATTGCTTCAAAATGAGTCTGAGATGAGTGCCAGGTAGCATATTAAAGCCAACAGAGTGGTTCGTGTCATTACAAACAAGGAGGTTTTGTACTACAGGACCCCTCAGAAAAGAATCCATCCCCTCCTGCAAGCCAACTCCCAGCTGGTGCAGGGTTCCACTCCAACTCAATTATTGATGGCCCTCAGTGGCTGAGCCCTCCTCACACTGAGCTTTCTTTCTGCAGGTGCATCGTTGCCAAGAGACAAGACAAGCAAATAATTCACCAGGAAGACGCAGTCGCAAACACAGCATCGGCCACATAACAAGGCGTCATACATAATCAAGTGCATGTAATACGAGGGGGTAAGGACACAAAGGAGTGCGTTTTGCATGTAGATTTATGCAAGGATGCCAATTTTATAGAATAAAAAGGAGAGCATGTGTTCTCGTGATTGTAGCTCTGTTTAATTCAACAAGTTGACACAAAAGCGTCTGTGGAGTTGTCCGCATGTCCCTCAAATTTCTCATTTTTTGGCTTTCCAGAGAAGAAGCCTTGGCGACAAAGTGAATGAAACAGAAACTTCTTGTGTTCACGAAACGAGGCTGGCTGCCAACCATCTGTTGGCTTCACTGCTAGCTCTGCTCTGATGACCGACATGCTAACCGCACACACAGAAGAAAGTTCATTTAACAGGTCTGGTTTTTGAAAAATGGCCCAAATGTTTTGGTTTATGTTAAACGTCATGTGTTAAACATGCAAAAGCCATTTCTGTAGGAATGCTATGGTTTTCTCAAAAAGTCAATGTGTTTAAATGCGGCCCATATGTTGCGTGTAAGAGTTAGGGGTGTCAAATTATCGCATTAATTGAGATTAATTAATCACAGCCACATTTAGTGCACTATTTTTTTTTAATCGCATTAATCTCATTTTTAATCTATAACTTTACTGGGACTTTTCTAGCCTACCTGTTGGGATTTTTTATTTAATTTAATAATATTTATATTCAACTATCATGCCATACCACATGCCAGAAGTGAGAGAGTGAGTGCTTAATGCTTTTTCAGTATTTTATTTTATGATAAACTGTCAGTTTTGATATGCTAACTTAATTTACAGGTCTATTTTAATTTTAGATAAATGTTTTAGTAACAAGTTCTGTGATCACTATTTGCATTGCTCAAAAAAGCGTTCCTTGATGTGTTAATTTAGATTATTCTATATGGACCCCATGTTTTATTTTTAATTTCTAATTGTTCTAGACGGACAAAAGAGCGCAGTATTATTCCGCCTTGGTGATGTAAAAGGAAAATTTAGAAGTCTGTTAACTCATTCACTGCCATTGACGACTTTAGTCGTCAATTGCATTTTTTTTTTACGGGGTGGGCGTCGGAACGAGCTCCTGCACCGTGAGAACAAACATCACGTGTCTAAAGCGGATCTTCATCCGTGTATGTCACACGTCACGTGATCAGGAAGCAGAAAATCAATGAATCAGGAGATCGTTTTGGGACGCGGCTGTGAAAAAAAGCAATGCGCCAACCGGAAATGTTTCTGCAGCTCACGCTTCGACAACAGATTGCGAAAGAACGGATAAAGCTAGAAATATGGTGATTCCTCCTGATGTAAGAAGTGAGTCTACTCTTTCTTTTGGTAGTTTTGGCATTTATATGATCATAGAGCACAATGTTCTGTGACTCTTCAAAAAACAGTAAAAACGCTCAAAAACGCTGGCAGTCGGGGGCTTTCTGATCAGAAAACGGCTGGCAGTGAATGAGTTAAACAATAAATATAAAGCCAGTTTTTTTTTGTTATATAATAATCTTTTAGTCTGCCACAATAATGTAATGAATTTAAATAAAAATACATCAAAATGAGGGCTTTTCTCAGCCATTAGTAGGTGAGAAAAGATTAATTAGATTAATTACAGGTCATAATTAATTAATCTAAAAAAATTAATCTCATGACAACACTAGTAAGAATCAAACAATTCATGTAAAATGTTGGTACTTGTGTGTCTGTGGTTGGAATAATGCAAATAACACATATAGTGCTGTTCTTTTCTAAACGCTGTATTTGACCTGAGTAGACTGTCCGGATCGTACCTTTGGTCTATCGGTTGCCTCGTAGACAAGGTTGACTTTTCTTTGAAGGGATCCTTCCCCCTCCATAGTGCTGATGAGAAAACAGAGAAAAGACATTCAATTACATGTGACCCAACTATTTTAAATATTACACTTCAACTTTTACCGACCCTTCTTTTAGGATGTTGTAAATTGCCTGCTTGACTTGAGCCTCCTCCCCGTTAATGACCTCTGTGCTTTGACTCGGACTCTTGGAAAGAGTTTCCTTCAAAGGGAAAGCAGGCAAAGTTTAGAACACTTTGAGCAAACAAGTTAATACCTTCAGAGGGTTTATTTGTCCCTGTTGGCTGGTACTTACAGGCTTTCTTGCAATGGCTGGAGGGCCGTCCTTGGCAACGAACTTCTCAGGTGGCTTAAAGCTTGCCTTTGGGGCGTTGACTGCCACCACCTTGGTAGCAGTTACAGGACTCTTTCCCAGGCTACTTCCTGGTGCAGATGACATCAATAAACTAGAGGAGGCAGATTTTGGAGCAGCATAGGGGTTGAGAGTAGGAGATGTAGGAAGTGGAGGGGTAACTTCTGGCTCCACATATTTTCTGGCATCGAGACTCCTGGACCTCCTTCGTTCGTCGAACCTCAGCCGCTGCCTTGCCCCAGAGCGGCCTCTGGTCTGTGGGGCGCTGCCCGGCGTGCCGTTGTTGAACTTACTGATGAGTTTGTTGATTGGAGCCAATGAGTTGGTGTCAATCGCTTGGACCGGTTCACTGTCAATCAGTGGTGGACGTTTTGGGAAGGGCTGAGGAGTAGAATTGATGCTCTGTTTCTTCCCGCTGTACCGACCCAAAGAGTTAGTGAATCCAGAGCCGGTTTGGTTAAACCCTTTAGGTCCAACAGTACTTAACTTTACAGGTTTCAGACCGGCTTCATTGTACCCCTCTTCATCAGTCCTATCTTTGTTTTTCTCCAGTTCATTGAGCGGCGTTTTGAGTTTGGGTTCCGATTTTGGCTTCTCCACCACTCGTTCCTGCCCAGCCCCACCTTCCTCCTCTGCTTGTGTTCCTGCTTGACCATCGCCCGGAGGTCTTTTGAGAGGGCTCCCAAAAATCTCCCCATCTTCATCTTCTGCCGGTGGTGAAACGGGGGAATGGGAAGTACTCACAACAGGGCTGAAAAAGGGCTTTGTGAATTCTGTCGACTCTTTTCTGAGTTTGGGGACACTGTTGAAGGGCGACGGAGGTCCTGAAGTAGGGGTGGGGGTGGGGTTAGTCAGCTGAACTCCATATGAGTCACCTTTCTGTCCATCTTTTAGAACCACATAAGGCTGTCCAGAGATTCCCTGAACCCGCACTGCCACGCCGTATTTGCTGGACGAGGGACTTGCGCTGCTTATTTTTGACTTTTCCACGTAGCCTCCACCTGTGTCATGGAGGTCTTTGATGAAGCGGATCTGAACGCCATAATCCACTTGAGGCTTTCTGTCGGTCGAAGGAGTGCTCATATTCCCTTCCTGTTTCTGTGCAGAAACAGAAAACATGCAAATCAGATGATCCAGTAAAGCAAACATGGAGAGCTACAGAATCCGCTCCACGAGATCACAGTGCAGATTATTCTCTCACCACTTCATTTCCCCATTTTCTGTGAAAATGGCCTCCTTGTTCCTATACCAGAGTCAAATATGAACCTGAGGGTTTATCTTGATGAACTTGTCATCTTCTTTTGCTGCTATGCAGGTAAAATTCCTTCTTGATCAGATTTTTTTGTATTCATGTCAAGCCAAATATGCCACTGGGGATAAAAGAACTTCTTTTTATGGGCAAAGGGTGAACAGAATACAAAACTACACTTTTGGTATTTCTTCCCATATAGACTGGAAAAAACAAAAATAAAACATCAAGTCTTAGACTTGACTTTTAATATTGTATAAAAGAGGGAATCCAGTCACTTTAAATGTCGGGTCATGAGGAGAAGTACTCGGACTCTGATAGGAAATGTGTGACGTCTCTGGAGAGGCTCTCTTGAATCTGAGAAAAACAGCTACTAGTGTTATCTCAGCTTGGCTGGGAGATTAAAAATTTATAAGATATACTGTATTACAAAATGGGGACATGCAATTTGGAAGAAATTCACCAAGTAAAAAATACCACCCAAAATAATTCAGACTGTGTAACAGGAAATGCAGAATTTAGGGATATTTAAGTGTGTTTGATGTTTAAGATCCTAAAAAATAACAAAATCCATGTCAATTTTAGCAGAGCGAGTAAATATAAGCATTTTCTTACATTTTTGAGCTAAAATATTTTTATTTTTGTGATATTAAAAGAGAAAGATGCATCAGACACCAGCTGAGTTTATATCTAATGCACAGAAACATTTAAATCTACTTTATGATTATGAATCATTTGGACATAAAAAAAAGACCTCTAAAGCCAAGGCATGCTTTAGCTAAGTCAACATATAACAGATACCTCATCAAAATAAAATTTGATTTTAAAACCCTTTTTAACCAAAAATCTGTCATAAAGGCAATTTTTTTGGTAAATTTCTTCAAATTTTTGAAAATTACTTAACATAACAGTTTAAAAGGTGCAAAATAGTATTTTAGGACCAACAACAGGATATCAGAAGAGATATTGGCAACACTTTACAATAAGGGTCCCTTTATTACATATGCTTAACCATATTATGTAATGCATTACTAAGCAGACGCCCCCTCAGTCCTTTGTCCTAACCTTAAGGACACTTAACAATAACAGAAACGTTAATAAAGGAAACCTTAGGTTTATTAATGCTTAATAATGCACTAAGTAACATTAGTAAAGGATTCTTTGTTTATTAATGCTTAATAAGGCACTAAGTAATGTTAGTAAAGAGATACTTTGTTTATTAATGCACTAAGTAACATTAGTAAAGGATTCTTTGTTTATTAATGCTTAATAAGGCACTAAGTAATGTTAGTAAAGAGATCCTTTGTTTATTAATGCTTAATAATGCACTAAGTAACATTAGTAAAGGATTCTTTGTTTATTAATGCTTAATAAGGCACTAAGTAATGTTAGTAAAGAGATCCTTTGTTTATTAATGCTTAATAAGGCACTAAGTAATGTTAATAAAGTGACCCTTATTGTAAAGTGTTTCTAAGATATTAGCTGAAATCTTGTCACACAGGTGATCCAACAGAGGGATCACGCATCTCGTAGCTCCTGTTGCAGGTCTTTTATGGACTTTTCTTTACGGTTTCTTAAAGATTTAACTGTCCAAGACATTTTTTTGTCATGCAACATCTGTTTTTATCCTCCATGTTTCTTATTTTGAAGCAGAATCCCCCGTCATGGCCTATAGTCCATAAGGGAAAACCACCCTAACTTCATATTCTGTTAATTTAGCTGAAATATGATTTGCATCATTAATTTCTGGTCTTCCAGATAAAACCCCACAGCGTGGTAGAGTATATACGCCAACGTCCATATTTTCCACTTTGAGATGAAACCGAGAGGGTGATTACTCCTCTCATTGTCCCGACTCTGTGGAGCATTAAGCGCCGAGAGCCTCCCCTCTGTCCTCCTGCTGCTCCGAACTTCAGAGCAAAGCCAGCCAGCCGTGGACTGTTTATTCTGGGCTGGACACACACACCCTTCACTAACTCACGCACATTATGCAGGAATGTACTCACACACACCTGCAGTGTGTGGATGCTGAGCTAATATGATTGGATGTTCAAGCTGCAGCAGAGCTGCTGATGTGTTTTCCCTCATTTGCCCGTAGCAGTCAGAGATTTAAAAAATAAAATGTCACCACCGCTTAATGAGAGCTGGTTATGGAATAACACAGCGGACCTCCAACTGTAATGAGGTTAGATTAGTGGATCAAAGTCTTGTCTTTATACCAAGAAACATTCCCAGGATTCCAGACGTTCCCCATCAGCACTGCGCGTGGTTTGAATTTGTGTAATGCAGACAGATTAGGAGGAAACAGGAACGTCTACGCACGCAGAAAACTGGTCGTTAATGTAAGAGGAGGGTGGATAGATCAACATAGAGATTAGAAATACTGCACAAAAGTCAAAAGGTTTCCCATACGGTGTTGAGTTAATGAGTGGGTGAGCTGTGAAACGCAGAGATGTAAACATGTTCCTTGGGTAAATACTGATTTCAAACAATGACTTGGTTGTTATTCAGTGACCGGTAGCGGCACACCGTTCACTCGCTTGACTTTCACGCCGTTTCTCACTCGCTACAAGGACAGGCTGAGTCAACAGAGACAGGAATGTCACCAAACTGGCCAATCAGCCACTACTCGTCCCACTGTTCCCCAACCAACAGGCTCTTCTTCCCCCTTCTGAGCTTAAACTTTCTCTAAGTTGTTTTTATCACACCTTTAGTTTTAGAAGTTGGTAAGAGTTTCAAATAATCACATTTTATCGACATCTAATAATAAACTATTCATGTTTTATCATATTTACATTACCAAATGATTATAATTCAGCATTTTTCCTTGGTAAAAATACTTAGATAATCATCAGTGATTAAAACTTTAATTTATTTTATTTAATCAAATTTTTCTCAGTATAGAATATTTGTTAATCATAATGTTAGAAATTCTACTAATGGAAGCAAATAAGACGAATTTCCTCACATAATTAAACTAAATGAATCATGAGTAAATTATTGAGGGTTGTGGAGATTAAAGCAGCAAAAACCAGAGAGAATATCAAAATTTATGATATTGCAAATTGATAAAAAATTAATGATGAAAAAATATATAAATAAGCATTTTACCTCTAATATGCCAATAACACACATCTTTGTTTTCATACAGCAGTTTCCATCCTCCTTTGTGATATTTACAGCTCGTTAATTATAAAAGCATAATAGAGCAACCCAGAGGGAGAACAGATTAGTGTCGAGATTAAAATTAAAATGCTGAAAAACTCAAAATCTTATTTCCTGAAGATAAAAACAATTAAACTCATTGCCCCTGAACCCAAGTGTATTTGTTCCATTCTCAATATTATAATATCTGTTGGTAATAGCTGTGTTTTTATTGACTTAAATGTAAAATGAGGCATTTTGTTTCATAAAAGAAGCAGAATGTTGGCTACTTCTGTAGCAACAGTGAAATAACTTCCTTTAGTCCTTCACAATAAAAGTCTCAAACATCCACATGTACCTCAAAACATCCAAAGCTTATAAAAAGTATAATTATTTTCAATATTATGGCAGCTGCACTGGCTCTATATTTATAGGGGTGGCCATTGCCCCCCATTTGTGCCCCCTGGGTGGTGCCACTGGCAACAGCATGATAATAAAAGTCATTCATTTAAAACAAAAAGGGACCCAAACAACTCAAAAAGGAGCTAGAATGCATACATTTGAGGTCAGGGCTATTTCTGGAGCAATTATTTTTAAAAGTATAACAAAAACAACCAGCCAGCCAGTAGAAATAAGCAGTTCTGACATGGACATGAGGATTATTTAACTTTTTCTGCCACATACGCAACAACATTAAAAACAAATTACCTGAAGGGACATTAAAGCTCCAGAAGCACCTGTCTGTCCTAATTGCGTCACACCCACCTATCCGGTCAGTCAGTATCGGTGCGCGTCGAAACCACAGCTTGTTTACAGGCTGTCGGCGACCCGAGCAACGCACCTGCCTCCCGCCGCATCCTATTAGAAGCGTTCACCTGCTAGAATAACCCCCCGCATATCCTCTTTACGCAGCGCAGACAGATCCGATTAGGGACGCACACAGACATGAATGCACCAAAGAAACCTTTAAAACACACAATAAAAGCAGTTTTTCATTCATTCTTTTAAATAAAGCTACAGGTGCTTAGATCCGAACGCTGAGCCGAACCGGGCGCACTGCACCTGTTTCCCACCCTGGCAAACTAAAACAGGGAGCAGCTGTTTAAGTGCTCCTGTAGGAGAAATTTTACCGCACCTGAGAAGATGAGCCCAATTCTGACTTGCTCCTCACTCAGATGCTCGGGAGGTTTCGGTTCCGTGTGGCTGCAGAAACTCCAGACATCGCTGAGGAGGTATTATTCAATGAGCTGAGCGTGGAGAACGGGAAATGTCCCCCCTGCTACCAGTGGAACCTGTTGCCAACACGTCGGACAGCCGAAGCCCCGCCTCCGCCGCGACTTGCTCAGTGCAAATCACCCTAAAGGGGAGGTGCTTAACTCAGATGGGCGGAGCATGGCGCTGACTCCTTGACCACAATACAGCGACTGTGTGACCTACTTCAGGTGTGTAATCAGTAGTAAAATAGGAAATACTTTGCATGTCGGTATTATCTGTAATGACACGAACCGAAACAGGAGGACGGACACACCAATCCTCTCTGAGTTCGTTTAAATGACTAATTTACACAACTCTGCACTATACAACATGTTTTTCAACTTGGGACAATTAACCACTAGTTCACCCCTCTTCCTTTTGTTTTGCTTCCAGTGATGAAAAATATTCTGACTCATAAATCTAAAATATTGGAAAAATAAAGAGGTTTATCTACATCCTTTTCATTTATGTAACCTTCCCCTGTGATTGTAAATAATTTTGCCAAAATCTATGTGACATAATCCATTAGACATTATTTATAACCTAAAGACAACCAATAGAAATGTTCTTTTAAGTTATTAAAAATTAAAAGCCCATACAAATATTCTTCCCCTTACATGTATTATTTTGTATTTGCCTAAATGTTTTAGATCACCAAATTTCAAAATAAGAGTAAGAAATAGAAAATGTAGTTTCAAAATAATTTATTAGACCTATCCAAACAAACCTGGGTCTAGGTGGAAAAGTCGTTGACCTCCTTGAATGAACTATGATTAACCACATAATTTAGAAATCCGAGTTGTTCCTAAAAACACAAAGGTTGCAAGATCTCAAAAAGCAACACATAATGTCATCTTCTGAAGGAATTCAAGAAAAAATGTAATGGGGCCAAAACAGCATCCATGAGTGCTCCAAGAACAAAATCTAACCAAAGGCCTGTCGCATATTTGCCCCCAAAACATCTTAATGATACCAACAGTCAAAAATGGTGATTGTGTGGAGATGCTCTAGGACCTGGATGGCTTGTTGTAATTGATAGAAACATTAATTCTGCTCTTTACCAGAAAATCCTAAAGGAGATGAGTGACCTATGACCTTAACCCTAAAATATGGCTGAATAAAACAATTTTGTAAGAATAGTAGAATAAAATCCTTATCAGTGTGACAAGACTCACTATCACAGTTGTTAAGGCTGTGACAAGGGGGCAATTACTTATTCACATGGACTGATTTGTTCCCTCAATAAATGAAATCAATATTTGAAAACAGCACTCTGTTTTTACTCGGGACAAAAAACTACAATCTGTAAGGGGTAAATGACCTTTTCACAGCTCTATATACTTATTTAAGAAGCACCAATAATATCTAGAATATATAATTTAAAATTTTAAAAAGTAATGAAAAACCAAATCAAAAGTAGGCTCATCAGTAAAAAACAAGTATTAGCATGATTAGAATTGGAGGATTTTGAGATAACAAAAGTGAACCAAAAGGGTTTCCAACCCTCGTTTTAATACAACAAATATCAAACAAATAAAATATAATGCGATAATAAAACAGACTTGGACAGGAGAACATAAAAACTGTATTTACTTCAGAGTTTAGTACCTTTCCCTCCCCCACCTGGTGTAGGACTCGCTGGTTCCACCAGGAGGCACCAGAGCAGAGCAAGAACACAGCACAAATACCAGTACAAAACAAAACAGAACGACTGAGCGCAACAAAAGAAAGGCAACTTGGACATCGAACAAAGAAAAATAAGAACATATGAGGAGGAAGAATAGTTATAAACACCCTATACCGCAAGAGAAATGTAAAAATTTGTATTTTTTCTGCTCTTTAGTTATTTGGTCTACTTCAAGGTCTCCCGCAGTGCAGAAACTTGAAAATAAACACCAGATCAGACAGTTACTGCATTGGATCACATGCATCTCCTTCCGCTAAATTTTTTTAAAGGACTATGCACATCTGATAAGAAATGATGCCACTACTTGCTAGGCCAACACCATTCAAAAGCACTGATTTCACAATTCATGTGTACTGCAGGTAAAAAAAGAGAAGAAAAATAAACATCTGACTCAAATGTACGGTATAAAAACCAAAAACACCATGTAAACAACCAAGACACATAAATTCAACTCATCTTTTTGTTCACCGGTTGACTCTGCGACGGGTTTCACAAGTGATGGGGATTCTAGAAAAACGCTTTGTCCGCATATTTACAACTTTTTTTGGTGAGATTGTGACGTGGGGATGGAATCTCAACCTCATACTCCTTTGGATTAATCAGAGCTGGACGCAAAATTATACAACAGGTCGAGTTAAAGCATGTAAGCATGTGTGGGAGTTCACCAAGCGTAAAAATTTCACAATACATGTAATACTGACAGTTTTAAACTGCGATACATTGATAAAGATTTAAAATGATTCCCCTTGCTTGCAGTAAAAGGCCAACAACGTGATAGGGCAGTGGTGGACTGAAGCGTTTAGGTAAAAAAAAAAAACAACGCTGTTAATGTGTGACAGCATTTCATATAATCTGGTTTTACTGATTAAATTCGATCATTTATTTAATCTCTTACTACAAAGTGGAGAAATCGAAATGTTTCCCGCCTGATCTGCGTTTGTGTTGAAAGTATCTTGTGATTGATGAGTGTGGCGAGTCAGTTGGTCAGCGCGGGAGCTTCTGTGCCAGTCGGTCGCAAACTGTTTTGAGGTAGTGTGTTGGTGTCAGTGCTTTGCTGGTTGGCAGGAGGATTATCTGGAGGACTGTGACGGGAACATTCATCATAATTTGACTCCAATCGGGGACGTGGGGGAAGAACAAAAAGTTGCCTAGAGTCACCCAAAGTGCTATGTATAAGCGTGAAAGTCAATGAGTGTGTCGCTTCGGGTAGTGAACAAGTAAAAGGTTGACCGGGACCACGTTGGGTGTGAAGCTAACATGGCGCACGGGTCATTCAGTTAGTCTCTACGCTCCACACCTCAGTTCTGCGGCTCTCCTCAACTCTCGTTAGCTGCCACCAGCTGGCCTAATCCCTGGCGCACAAACACAGCCTGGATGTCCTTTGTCTTGATGCAGAAGTCACAAGCCCAAACGGCAGCGCTCTCTCGAGTCAGCAGCCCGTACGCTGGTTCCGTAAGGCCTGTACAGTCACGGTGGAACCAGCGCTGGCAGGAAGCCTCACAAAGGATGGCGTCCTGGTCGTCATGAACCTCTGCCAGACAATGGCCGCAAGGAAAAACCATCCCAGGACCACCAAGTTTTCCGGGACCAGAACCGGGTCCGACTGTGGGGGCGGCTGGGCCGGGAGGCAAGGGAGACTGGGTGTTTGGTGTAGAAGTGGAGTTAGAGGGGGGGTTGGGGTTGCTGCCTGGAGTGTTGCCTCCATTGTTGTTGGTTATGTTGTTCTGACCTGAATTGGAAGCAGCATTTGACAGAGGACCGGCAGAACCAGGAGTGTTGTTCTGTTGGTTGTAAGAGGTGGAGCCAGGAGCAGAGTTGGGTGGAGTTGATTGTTGCTGCTGCTGCTGGTTAGAGTTGTTAGAGTTAGGGGTGTTTGTGTTGCTGGGGGGCTGCAGCTGACTGGACTGTGGGTGCTGCGGCTGACCTGATCCATTCAGCGGACCAGTAGGAGAGGAGTTGGGGTTAGGCTGTGGTGGCGCTGATGGAGGTGGACCTGCTGCGTTGGTGTTGGGCTGCTGAACATCTGGGTGGCCAGGGAAGCCTCCCCCAGGTTGTGGCCCTGAGTTAGGAGGGGGGCCAGGTGTAGTGTTACTATTAGGAGGGCCATTGGGATTGAGATTAAGCTGCTGCTGCGGAGGTCCGGGAGGTCCCCCTCCTCCCCCAAAGCCCTTCCCATCCTCGCTGCCTGGTCCTGGCGGACTTGGACCTGGATAAGGGCCATCCTGGGAAGGAGGGAACTGTCCTTGAGGTGGCATACCTGGCATACCTCCTCCAACCATGTTGCCACCAGGCCCACCGCCCATACCACCCATCATGTTCATCCCAGGACCCATGCCTCCTCCCATGGGAGGCAGGGGCCCTCGTGGGCCTCCACCTCCAGGTAATGGAGGGCTGTTGAATGGGTGCCCACCCTGTCCGTGCTGCTGCTGTGCTGGCATTCCAAACCGAGGGTGGGGAGGTCCCCCTCCTCCTGGACCTCCCATACCCCCTGAGGACAACATAGAGTTGAATCCTGGTCCAGGATGCATGGGCGGACTGAAGTTTGGGGGCATATTGAATTGAGAGGGCCCACCAGGTGGAAATCCACCACCTCCTCCTCCACCGCCACCGCCGCCACCACCACCACCTCCAAAGCCAGGCATTCCCCCAAAGCCTAACTGGTGGTGGGGTCCAGCATTGGATGGTGGGCCAAAGGGTGGCCGACGCCCTGGTTGACCACCTCCTGGTCCCCCCGGGCTTCCCATGAAGTTCATGCCTGCTCCCATTCGGCCTCCACCTCCATATCCACCTCCTCCACCGGCACCTGGACTGGGGAGAAAGGGAGCACCGCCTGGTCCACCTGCTCCACTAGGTCTGGATGGAGGCCCAAAATCATCGTCAAAGGGGTTGGAGGCAACCAGATGGTCCACCATGGGAGTGGGAGGGGGCGCAAACTCAGTAAGGTGGGAGAACCCTGCCGCCTAAAAGAGAACAAAAAAAAGTTTTTTTTGGTTTTCTCAATAGAATAAAAAAAAATTTATTGAAACTTTGTAAATGTGTGCATAGTTAAAAACCCACTCGATTACCTGAGTTGTGGACTTCCTCGCCTTCTTCTTCTCCGGGCTCTTCATCTGTGAAGCTGAAACAGTAAAAAATAGAGGGAAGGGGCGTAAAGAGGGAGACATAAGTAACAGAGAATACTGCCCCCATGTCTCACACTATTTGTCCACCACCAATCGGGTGCAGCATCAAGTTTGGATTGGCCAATACCCCTTAGTGACAGAGTGGAGCAGCTTTAGACCTAGGGCCTCTTTTTCCAAGTCCAACAGTTGAAATGGATTCAATGATGGAACATAGACTGGCATGAGAACAAAATGCTGAACATCCAGGCGATATCATCACCAACGTTATGAAGCCCTGAGTCGAAAACGACCCAGGCAGACCAAATGACCCAGGCAAGAGGGAGAGAGGCCGCAAACAGAGGCAAGAGAGGTAAGGTCAATGAGGGAGACAGGAAAAGACGGACATGAGAACGAGGAAACGAAGTTGGAGATACACTTATAGCAAGATAGACATGAACCCCGTTCACAGATTCACTCTGTGAGGAAACAGCCACCACCGGAGACAGTCGTGAGGTTTACATATGGGGGAGGCGATAAAGGGATTGCTAACAGCACCAGTGCAGCCCATTGCAGCGCAGTAATGGATGATTCCGATCTGATTGGGAGATGGGTGAAATCAATTCCTACCTTTTCGCTTTCCTTGTCCCGCCAGTAGTCTCCCCGATTCGGCAGCCATTATCTAATATGACTGTCGGTGAAGTGGCAAATCACCGTTCATATGCAAGAAAAAAAAAAGTTAAAAATGACGATGTCTTGAAAGCTATATGTCGACAGGTTGAATCTGCCTTCAGGTCATGTCTGCGGTGGCCCTGAGGTGCAAACCACAACAGCATTGGACAAAAGAAAAAAAACACAACAAACAAAAAGGATTTAGAAAAAAAGAACAACAAAACAGAAAACAACATTTCAGTAAACGCGTTTTTTTGTTTTGGTGCATTATGAAAAATTTTGATGTGTTTAGTGAAAGACGTTTTCTGTTTTATTGTTTTTTTTTACTTATAAAATATTCTTATTTTATGAAGTCATTCTCTTCTCTTTGGTGTAACAACTCCAGCAACATATTTTTGTGAAATTGTTTCGTTTTGTCCAGTGTTGCTTTGCTTTGCATCTCAGGATCACCATATTTATTATCAGAACAGATATAACTGTATTTGCAGCATTTGCTATCATTTTAAGTAAATTAAATTAGCTGGTACGATAATGTCGGCCCAGGTCTTCTGCAAAACTTTTGCCACGGTGTCTGTCACACTGGGATTTGGTCACCAAATAAATGTAAGGCCAAACTGAGAGAGCTAACCTTATGTAGCACAAGTTCTTATTGATGGGAACCAGTTTCTATTTTGTTGATCAAAACTGGTAGCTTGCCTCACTTTACATGACATTATGGCAAGCCAAATGATTAAATAATATTCAAACAGAATACATCAGATATCCAAAAGTCTTTTCTCCCTATTGAAGAAGAACTTTTCAACTATCCCTAAAGTCGTTTATCCAATCTATAATTCAGTTATTAAATGCAATTCCTTCAAGGACAAATTATGTCACATGTTTCAACGTATGTATCGAGTTTTGGAAAATGGTTCTTAGATCTTTGAGAAAGTCAAATTCAAACATTTCCTGCACCTTAAAGGGGAGGGGATTTACACATACATGAACAGCAAATAAAATCAATGTTTTGCTTATTTGTCTCATGAAATAAAAACCTTATTTTGCTGTTAGAATTACAGTTTCAAGCACTTTCAAAACCATGAAAATATCAAATTTTTAACACAAGCATTTTCGATGATTTTAAACACCTACAGTCTCATTGTTACTAGTCATTAATTACATTTTGATACAATAAAATAAGAAAAAAAAGTACTAGTAAAACTGTAGTAGGGATATACAGTATTCATGATTAGACAGTGGTAATTGGAATACTGTCAAACAAAAACAAAAGACACAAAGGTCAAAATGATGTTTTGGATATCTATCAAACCCTTGACATGGTACTATTTTTCTACAAGACAAGTAAAATTAAAAGTATGACAAGTGATAACACTGTAAAAAATCTCAAAGTAATTAATTTTGGATAAAGAATTCTACTTCATACATCCAATGTTCCTTCTACAAAATTGGATTTCTGTAGCTGAAGCCTGATACACATTAATGTGAAACTTGACATCATTTGTCCAAGAAAAAATTGTCATTTAAGATAAATGCTTACTGCAGGAATCCTTTATGGATATCTAAAATGTTATTTTAAAACATTTATATATATATATATATATATATATATATATATATATATATATATATATATATATATATATATATACACACACACACAAACACACACACGCACACACACACACCCTGTCTGGCCAATAAATTCTAAATGGAACACTTAGAAGTTTCAATAATTAGTATAAATCTTATTAAAATATCTTAGTTGACCCCATTCAAATGTTATTTTTCTCAACAAGGAAAGCTTACAGTTTTGACTAGAGAAAATGTAATTTTTACTTGGAAGAACATTGTTACTGATTTACAAAAAGTAACTGAAGACAGAAATGTGGTGTCATTAAATGTTACAACGGCCTGCCATAATGATCCTTCTTTAATCACTTACAGATGTTGGGTTAACAACTGCTTTCTAGCGCAAACTGGTCACTACATTTGGTTACTAACTAGCCACGTTACTCAATGTGGCTAGCTGTTAGCAGCGTTAAATTTCACCCAGCACTTGCAACACTGGATAATAAATCACAATTGTGCCCTTTGTGCTTCTACAGTCTTAAGCGAAAACGTGCAGCTAATTACCCAAATCACATCATTTATGAAACACAACAACCGATTAAGGTGTGAGAGCTGCTGTTTACAATGCTAACATTAGCCTGCTAGCTAAAGGTAGCTAGCCATCTTGCAGACTGTCGTGGAAGCAAACTGTACCCTTTCTTTCTCCGTTGCTTGCTCTGCTGTCCTTTAAATTCAAACTCTCTGGTGTGTCATTGCCAGAAAACCCGTCCTCACACGGTGTATGCTTGTTGATCCACAATTCAACTATAATTCATTCAAAAACGCAAATTTTGTCATAATTATCATGGCCTTCGGTCGCTACCGGACAAAGAGGGATAAGCAAGAGCATTGCGCACCCTGGAAGGTTCCATCTTGTCGACGGAACGGGTGTGTCAGTTCGGACAAAAATCATTATTTTAAAGCGAATTGTAGAGCTAAACAATACAAAATCTACATCAAATGCATAATTTAATAACTAACATGATATATTGTAAAGATTTAACACAGTCACAATCGAGTCATTTGTTTAGAAAAAACCTGACACGAACATTATCACCCCTTTGATTGGCAGATATGGAACAGCCCAGAACTCCCTGTACTACAGTAATAACTTCAGTCAAGTGTTCAAACATCACAAAATATAAAGTTTTATGTGAAAACATTACCTAATCTAAACTTTTATATGCATTTAAACTATGTTTGAGTCATTTTTTGAAAAACAAACTTATAAATAACAACCATACAGTGTAAAACGCCATGTTACAGCAATTATTGGTGTGTAAAAACTTATAAATGACCATTCTGAATGGGTTTAAATTTGTTTATCCTTATTTTTATAGCCACACGGATAATACAATCTTCATAAATCAGATTTCTGCTTTAAATGCAGTGAGTGAAGGTGTTTGAGTGTGTGCTGATATGAGCAAAACACACCCCAAAGAAACCCCAAAGGGCTGTCACCGCCCACCAAGTCCTGCCTCCCCTTGTTAACTCCAGGTCCTCCACCAGCCGGATGATCAGAGTGGACAAACAGGACAGAAACACTAACTTCAACAACCGTAACCGGTCTGGTTCCTGAAACTGAGAAAACAACGCAGTGCAAGACAGAAACTGTGAGTTCACATTTTAAAGCTTTTGGCATAAAAATGTAGAAGCTGGATCATCTCCTTTGTGTCAGAATTAAAAATTTTGTTGGGATTATTAGTTAATTGTCCTGATTTGTGATTCTGGTGCTGATCTGATGTTGGTTTTCTTCAGTTCGCGTCACATTTCTTTGATTTCAAGAAGCATTAGAAGAATTACAAGTCTTTCTGCTTGCTCCTCTCCCTCTTTCCCTCTTCATCCTTTTCTCTCTTTCCTTTATTCCCCTGCTGATGGATCATGTGGTAAAATGCAAAACATTCACATTCAGGTGCCAACTTAAGCCCCGTAAAGCTTTTTATAAAATAAAATAAAAATGAGATGCAAAGTGAAAATAGTGGAAAAAGTTGTAAAAATTCTCCCAAAAAGTTTTTAGCATTATTTATAATAAATATATTTTTATTTTTGTTTATTTTTTAAACAAAAGTATATCTAAAGAAGTAAATGTGTAAAAAAATCTTCAAATAATCTAAAAAAACTAAAAAACTCAACAAGAAAATGGGAAAAACCTGCTGTTTAATAACTCATTTCTCATCTTTTATAATTATTACAGTAAATGGAATATCTCTAAGTTCCATTTAACAAAATGGAATCTACTCTGGCAAAAAGTGTACTGAAATAATAATCTGATGATTCATAAATTTCCAAATCTATTTATTATTCGCCCAAAAAGTTTGATTTGACTGGAAATGTTTCCAGAAAGCATTCATTTTTGCAGCATCATGACATGAAATGATGCAGATTCTAAAAACCAGCATAACTCTTTGACAGTTTTGGTTTCCTTCAAGTAAAAGCTGTTTAGAAATGAACTGAATTGTATATTTTGCATTTTTTAAAAGCTCATGCATTCCTCTGCTCCAGATGATCATTCTTGAGGATTATGCCGATCCTTTTGATGCTCCGAGGACCGGAGAGCAAAGGGATGTGGAGCGTCTCGAGGAGAGGAGCCTTACGACGCTCAGGAGACGATAACAGGTTAGAAACATCTGAAACGTGTCTGACCTCGCTGAGTTTGTGTGAATGAAAGGCAGTGTTTCCATTTTCAGACTTTTCACAAGCTGAACTCAGATCACTGTACCCCCACAAGGTTGCTATGGCAACTACAGCACTTGGACAATGGGTGCAGTTTCCTCTCCTCACTTCCTCTTTCCCGTCTCCGTTTCCTGGCACCCTCTCAGCATCTATGTGGACCCGTATTTAGACCTGTCTGACCATGAATCAAAACTTCCCAGTGTTCTCGTTCTCTCACTCGTTCAATCAGTCTAAAGGGTTACACAATATCCTGCTGAGGATGAGACAACGCTCTCAGATTTAGTGAGATGATGTTCAGAGGAGGATGCGATGATGAGACTGAGGAAGCGAGCACGAGTCTGTTCCAGCACTTTATTTAGCTCCTGAGGTAGGTAAGTATTTATATAACACCTGTCACATAAAAAATATCACAGTGCTTCACTAAAATATTACATCGAAATAAAAAGACAGAAATATCATAAAATAAAAGATAATTAAGAACAAATTAAGATTCAAATCTGATTCAAATATCAGGTTTTAAAAGACAATCCAAGCAGTACTGTCCCAATTTCATTCATTTCTCACACATCCATCCATCCATTTTCCTACGCTTATCCGGGGTCTAAGCAGAGAGGCCCAGACTTCCCTGTCCTCAGCCATTTGGGCCAGCTCCTCCGGGAGAATCCCAAGGCATTCCCTGGCCAGACGAGACATAGTCCCTCCAGTGTGTCCTGGGTCTTCCTTTAGTTCTCCTCCTGGTTGGACGTGCCTGGAAAACCTCACACAGGAGGCGTCCAGGAGGCATCCTGACCAGATGCCTGAGCCACCTCCTCTCAATGTGGAGGAGCAGCAGATCTACTCCGAGCCCCTCCCGGATGACCGAGCTTCTCACCCTATCTCTAAGGGAGAGCCCAGACACCCTGCGAAGAAAACTCATTTCATCCGCTTGTATCCGTGATCTCGTTCTTTCGGTCACTACTTCTTCTTCTCTGAGTGATAAGAAGCCTGCAGACGTGTCTATTTCAGCTCCCTACTCTTTGTGCCTTAATTCCTCTAAAACCAGTTTTTTTTCTGTGACTGATTGCTGGATTCTGTGGATTTTGTTGGACCTTCATGATTTCTATGTTTCTGGAGATTTTTCCTTTTTCTTGGATTTCTTGGACTTTTAGTTGGACTACAAATCTTTCGGATTCGACAGAGGCGGCTCAGTTACAGCGTAAGCTTTCTGCAACCTTGAAGCTATTTTGAATGTCTGTCCTCTCCCCGCTTCTGCCCCACAATGATCCGTTTATGCTTTTTAAAGCAAATAAAAAGATTGAGAACCTTAAAGAGGATATACAGCGACTCTCTGCTGAACTACAGAAGAAAGAAATGCTGCTGGATAGTTTTAGAAAACGTATCCCTAAACTGACCGGTCTCATTGTCAGAAAATTTGAAAAAGAGACACCAATGAAGAACCCTCTGCTCCAAGACACCATTGCTTGGGACCCTGCTGTATCACGACTACCAACTTCCAGCTCTACCCCAGACCCATCTTCATCTTGGTCTGAGGTCGTGGTACGTGGCCGTAGGAGATCCCCTGCTGCTGGTCCCATCCTTCCACCTGACCTTAGTCTATCAAACCGCTTCTCTCCTCTTGCTGAGGATCAAGCAGCTGATCTCTCCAAGTCCCTTCCTTCCACTCAACCACCTGAGGATCAAGCAGCTGATCTCTCTAAGCTCCTACCTTCTACTCAACCACCTGAGGATCAAGCAGCTGATCTCACCAACCTCCTTCCTTCTACCCAACTACCAAATGCCATCGAGCAGGAGCCTGTGGTTCGTAAGAAGCAGCCTACAAAGTCTAATCCCCCCAGGACCTCAACGTCCACTGCCCGACGCAAAATACTGAAGGATGCTGTGCGTCGACACTCTGCTGGACCAACTACCCCGGCTCAGGATGTGAGCCCCTCCACTACGAACCCTCCACCTCCTACCCTCCAGTCCTCTGGCTCCACAGGAACACAAACCCAGAATCCTCCACTACTCCAAAGGAACCCAAACCCAGAATCATCTGCACCTCGTCCACTGTTTTCACCTACCACTTTGCTGGTAGGTGACTCAATAATCAGGAATGTCCGCTTCTTCAATGTCATGACGAGATGTTTTCCATCAGCCACCGTCCCTGCTATGCTGGATATACTTCCTGGTCTGCTGAGCTCCATCCCAGCTTCAGTTAAAAGAGTGATCATTCACGTGGGATCAAATGATGTTACACGTCGTGAGTCTGTCATCACACA
>SSNS01000031.1:2584013-2812521 GCA_006937985.1 Aphyosemion australe | reverse complement strand
CAACTGATTACTTTTCTGGAAATTCACAACAACTTTGATAAATTCCAATCTGGTTTTCGTAAAAATCATTCAACAGAAACAGCTTTGCTTAAAGTTTCCAGTGACATCATGATGGCTGCAGACAACGGGGAATTTACAGTCTTAGTATTGTTGGATCTTTCTGCAGCTTTTGACACTGTTGATCACGGCACCTTAATTAACAGACTTCATGACTCGTTGGGAATCTCTGGAACTGTTCTAGACTGGTTCAGATCGTACCTTTCTAACAGAAGTTTCAGTGTCTGTATAAACCAAATCATGTCAGATTCCACAAACCTGTTCTGTGGGGTACCCCAAGGCTCTGTTTTAGGTCCACTCCTGTTTTTATTATATATACACCCTCTTGGACAGATAATTGATGCTTTTCAAAATGTCTCTTATCACCTATATGCAGATGACATTCAGTTGTACTGCTCCTTTAAGGAATCTGAGCTCCATAAACTGGCTGAACTACTAGAGTGTCTATCAGCGATCACTAGCTGGCTAGAAGATAACTTCCTTCAGTTAAACTCTGAAAAGACTGAATGTCTGATCGTTGCCCCTGAGAGCATGGCTCCTCTGATTAGTCAACAACTTGGTCACTTAGCTTCTGCTGTCAAGTCAAACATGAGAAATTTGGGTGTTGTCTTTGACCAATCAATGTCTCTTGAAGGCCACTCAAAAACGCTGGTCAGAAACTGTTTTTATCACTTGAGAAATATCTCCAAACTGCGAAGGTTGGTGTCAAAACATGAGCTTGAAATGGTTCTCCATGCCTTTATCTCCTCCCGTCTAGATTACTGTAACACCCTTTTCACATGTTTTAACAAAAAAGCCCTTGACCGCCTTCAGTTGGTCCAGAACTCTGCAGCGAGGCTCCTAACTGGAGCAAACAGAAGAGCTCACATCACTCCTATTCTGATGTCTCTGCACTGGTTACCCATTAACTTTAGAATTAAATTTAGGATCCTTACTATAACATACAGGGCTCTACATGGTCAAGCTCCTCCTTATGTTACTGAACTGTTAAAGCCTTATGCTCCAACCCGAGCCCTCAGGTCCACCAACCAGAACCTTCTAGAAATTCCAAAGACCAGATATAAAAGTCGAGGTGATCGCTCTTTCCAGGCTGTTGCACCCCGACTTTGGAATGAACTTCCTTTATCCCTACGTGTTACTGACAGTCTGGACACCTTTAGAAAGCAGCTGAAGACCCTTTTGTTTAAAACTGCTTTTACCTAAATCTTTTATGTTTTATTCGTTTTTTTTTTTTTTTTCTAACTTGTATTTATAATCATCTTTCATTTGTTTTATCATTTTTATAATTTTATGACTTTCTGTTTTCTGATTTTTAATGATTTTATGATATTCTGTTGTTTTGTTTTAAGATCATTTTATGATGACTATCTTGTGTTTTGTTGATCTTTGTGAAGCACTTTGTGATTCTTTTTCTGTGATAAGTGCTATACAAATAAAATTTACTTACTTACTTACTTACTACCCAAAGCTCGTGACCATAGGTGAGGGTAGGAACGTAGATCAACCTGTAAATCGAGAGCTTCACCTTCCGCCTCAGCTCTCTCTTCACCACGACAGACCAGTACAACGCCCGCATCACTGCAGACGCAGCACCAATCCACCTATTGACCTCACGCTCCATCTTTCCCTCACTCGTGAACAAGACCCTGAGATAGTTAAACTCCTCCACTCGAGGCAGGAACTCGTCCCTGACCTGGAGAAGGCACTCTACCCTCAGAGTACGTGATGTGATGCTACAAACTCATAACACTGCATCTGCAAAATGCAGGTTTGATGTATCCAAGCAGATAGGATGATGATGGACATGTTTCCTTCCCTGCAGCAGCTGTGACAGGTTTGAGGCCTCGGACTCTCAAATCGGACTCCATCCTGTGATTTTAACTTCCTTTCATTCTCCCGGTTTCCTCCTGCTGCATCAGCTGCAAGCTTTCATCTCCCAGCAGTGATTTTAATCTTTAATTCCCTGCTTTTCAATCTGCCAGAGATCAGACGGCGAGGATCCAAAGACCTGCTGAAGGTGCGCGCGCTGCCGGACGGGAGCAGAGTAACATCGGAGGAAGGTCATTCTGGTTCTGACCTTCCACGTGAAGGAGGTGGTGACAAGAGGACAGAGGTCACAAGGCCAGAGCTGGATCAGCGTCCTGCCACGGAGTATGAGCTGCCCTGGGAGCTCTGTCAGGTAAAGTTTTCCTGAATCTGCTGCCTGCCTCCGCTGGATCAGAGACCCCTCCATCAGCCGGGCCTTTCTTCATATGTATATTTCACCAACAGCATTCTGAGCAAACATCTTGCATGAAACATCAAAAGTGTTCAATGTGCTCCAGACTTCAAAGATGTTTGCTGTTGTCTTATTCTCCACAGCACAATTCGACAACCCAGTCAGAGACGAGACGCTCGCCAGACGGCCTCCAGTGGATCATCCGAGGCAGAAAACCAGATCCCAGAAGATCTGGAGATCTAACCCTGAGAGTGAAACCTGCTGCGTCAACCCCTCCCTGCCCCTGGAGAAACAAAGGTCTGGGATTCTTCACACTCCAAATTCAAGTCTTTGTTAAATAAATCTGCAAAATTAAACCTGATTGCAACACAAAGTCAGAATTTATAAGTTTTCTTGCTGCATAAGAACTATTTTGTGCGTCTCAGCTGGTACCACGGCTGTGTGACCCGACAGGAAGCAGCTGCAGTCCTGCAGGGAGGCCTGCTTCTTGGTCAGGAACAAGTACTCCATCGCCCTCAAGTGAGTTCTGTCTGCAAGTGCAGGAGCAGCAGACTCGAGGCTCTTGAATGAAAACAAATAGAAATAAAGGTGTAAGGTTTATTGCCATGACCAACTTTTTCCTCATTTAATTTTTATTTTTAAATATTAGATTTTATTTTGATATAAAATATATGGCACCCAACTAAAAAATCTGCAATAATACGTGAAAACAAGCACTATGTTTATATATTAATCTTGCCTGAATGTGCAGCTCTCTGGGGGCTCAGCACCCCTAAAGCTCTAATCCTAGAATCGCCCCTGGGGGTCAACAATATTTAATCAAGATAGAGGTCCGTGCTTCTGTTAGAATCACCACGCAGCTGCTTGCAATAAAGACTGAAATGTTGAGTAGAAGGTTTATTATATTATATTAAGGTTTAATATATTATATTATTAATGAGAGGTCAGATTGTTGAATAAATGTTAAAATGGCTTGCCATACTCCATGTGCCTGTATGACCTCCCTACAACACCAGGGCATGCTCCTGATGAGGTGGTGGATGGTCTCCTCCCAGACCTGAACTCCAAACATTTCTTTAGTGGATTCATATCTAAATTTGATATATTTGTATATTTTCATCAAATTTTTATAATGTTTTCTTATTTTTATATAAAGTCTTTGCTGCTTTTAATGATTTAAACCATCATGTTTGTGTCTCAGAACCAGTCAGGGCTGTGTTCACAATATCGTCGCCCAAACAAAAGAGAACATCTTCACTTTGGACCGGAGCAGCTGTGTGTTTCCCAGCATCCCACCGGTGGTGCATCACTACTGCACCCAGCGTCTGCCGTTCCCCAGAGCCCAGCACATGACTCTGCTGCACCCGGTGCCTCTTATCCACTGATTTTTTACGTTTTGGTTTGAATAATTTGACGTGTAAATCACATGCAGATCCTTTTGATGGGCTTCTTTCTTTTCATTTCTTTTGATGTGCAGCTGATGCAAAACCTCCAGCTTGCTGTTTTGCATGTGAACAAGCTCTGCAGAACTTTGTTTCTGATTTAAATGTGACCCGATTCAGCACAGGGTTCATTTTGTGAACTGCTGCTGCTGTTGCTGGTGTTTTTGACATAGTTCTATGCTGAGGTAAAATATTCTGAGGCAGAAAAGAGAAAACATATTTTATTTGCTCTCCTCTGCCCTCTGCTGGATATTTACATAAACTCACCCAAACAAAGACTTGTTTTACTCAGATTTAGTTCCTGGCAGAAGAAGCGTGTAATTCTGCTCTTAAAGATCTGGAAAGCAGATATTTTGTGTGAAAATCTGCATAAAATTGTAATCTAAACAGTTTTTTTATTTGATTTCTACTGTGTTTTCTTCACTGTGACGAGGGAATGATTGCACTTGATGGAGTGAGGGCTTGATAACAAAAGCTGTCTGTTTGTTCAGGAGGATTTATGCATAAGAAATCAACTACTTTTGATCTCTAGAAGAAAAATAAATAAGAGTCATAGACATAACTATGTCTCATTCACACCCATCTAGATTTGAGGCCAATTGTGGAAAAAGATGATGTTTTATTCACTAAAAGCCTGTTTCACTATCAGAACCTCTGGGTAATTTTACCAGACCATCGCGTATCTATAATACATGTAACTTGTACCATGTTTTATAACTGTAACTTTGATTTTGTAGTATGCAACTTTGTGTTGTAACATGTAACTTTAGTTTTGTAACATGTAACTTTCATTGTGTTACATGTAACATTAGTTTTGTAACACGCAACCTCAGTTTTGTAACATGTAACTTTCATTGTGTTACATGTAACATTAGTTTTGTAACACGCAACCTCAGTTTTGTAACATGTAACTTTCATTGTGTTACATGTAACATTAGTTTTGTAACACGCAACCTCAGTTTTGTAACATGTAACTTTCATTTTGTTACATGTAACATTAGTTTTGTAACACGCAACCTCAGTTTTGTAACATGTAACTGTCATTTTGTTACATGTAACATTAGTTTTGTAACACGCAACCTCAGTTTTGTAACATGTAACTGTCATTTTGTAAACATGTAATTCTTGTTATGTAACATGTAACCTTAGTTTTGTAACATGTAATGTTCATTTTGTAAACATGCAATTTCAGTTTTGACTTCTGGTATGTGTTTTGTAAGTTTCAAACATTTAAAGAAGAAAAAAGTTTAAATGAACAGTTTTAGAGTACATGTTTTTGTATCTGAGTCTACATGTTACATTTATTCCCATTTTACGTTACAAAACTAAAGTTACATGTTACAAAATGAAAATTACATGTTACAAAACTAAAGTTATTTCAATTCAATTTCAATTCAATTGAATTTTTATTTTGAGCCAATAATGTGCCGTATACTAAACAATTACAACAGAAACTACAAAATTAAATTTCTGCACAATTAGGTAACAAAAGTTACATGTTACAACACAAAGTTGCATGCTACAAAATTAAAGTTACAGTTACAAAACATGTTACAAGTTACAAATTACGGTACTAGTTTTGGTTATGGTACATGTATTATAGTCCTAATTTATATCGGCAGCTGAGAGTTCATAAATGGGTATCAACGCTCAAAATCTGAATCGGTGTATCTCTATTACTGACAAAGGTCACATTCTTTTTTAATTTGTCTCTTTGGGTGTTTCTGCTAAATTCTCCCTGAGGAAACAAACCTTTTGACACATTTTTTTATAACATTTCCTTCATATTTTGTAAAGAATGAGATAATAAAGGTCCTGAATGCTGGAGATCCCATGTGAAATTGTCTCTGATCCTAATAAATAATTTAAAAAAGTGTGAGTGTTTCTGTCAGCGCTTTGAATGACAGATCAAAGCCATTCAGTGTCTCATCATTCAGAACCTGCTTCCTGAATAACAGAATGAGGGCAATTTTCAGCTTAATGAATCTTAAATCTTGAAAGCAGATTGGCTGTTTGTGAGGAATTTACATGAAGATTAAATTGGGACTTTAAAACATTTAACTTGTACCATGTTTTGTAACTTGTAACATATTTTGTAACTGTAACTTTCATTTTGTAGCATGCAACTTCATTTTGTGGTACAAGTTACATGTATTATAGTCCCAAATCTTAGCTCAATAAAATTGGAACTATAATACTTGCAACTT
This sequence comes from Aphyosemion australe, assembly GCA_006937985.1. Classification (NCBI taxonomy): domain Eukaryota; kingdom Metazoa; phylum Chordata; class Actinopteri; order Cyprinodontiformes; family Nothobranchiidae; genus Aphyosemion; species Aphyosemion australe. The sequence continues at coordinate 2,806,597 of SSNS01000031.1, read as the reverse complement.
GTACCATGTTTTGTAACTGTAACTTTCCTTTTGTAGCATGCAACTTTATTTTGTAACATGTAACTTTAGTTTTGTAACATGTAAAATGGGAATAAATGTTTTGTAACATGTAGACTAATATGTGTGTTATAAAATATATATTTTAAAACTGTTCATTTAAACTTTTTTCTTTAAATGTGTGCAACTTACAACACATATACCAAGAGCCAAAATTGAAATTACGTGTTTACAAAATGAATGTTACATGTTACAAAATGAGAATTGCATGTTGCAAAATGAACGTTACATGTTACAAAATGAGAATTGCATGTTGCAAAACGAATGTTACATGTTACAAAACAAAGTTGCATGCTACAAAACAAACGTTACATGTTACAAAACAAGTATTACATGTTACAAAATGAGAATTGCATGTTGCAAAATGAACGTTACATGTTACAAAATGAGAATTGCATGTTGCAAAACGAATGTTACATGTTACAAAACAAAGTTGCATGCTACAAAACAAACGTTACATGTTACAAAACAAGTATTACATGTTACAAAATGAGAATTGCATGTTGCAAAATGAACGTTACATGTTACAAAATGAGAATTGCATGTTGCAAAACGAATGTTACATGTTACAAAACAAAGTTGCATGCTACAAAACAAACGTTACATGTTACAAAACAAGTATTACATGTTACAAAATGAGAATTGCATGTTGCAAAATGAACGTTACATGTTACAAAATGAGAATTGCATGTTGCAAAACGAATGTTACATGTTACAAAACAAAGTTGCATGCTACAAAACAAACGTTACATGTTACAAAACAAGTATTACATGTTACAAAATGAGAATTGCATGTTGCAAAATGAACGTTACATGTTACAAAATGAGAATTGCATGTTGCAAAACGAATGTTACATGTTACAAAACAAAGTTGCATGCTACAAAACAAACGTTACATGTTACAAAACAAGTATTACATGTTACAAAATGAGAATTGCATGTTGCAAAATGAACGTTACATGTTACAAAATGAGAATTGCATGTTGCAAAACGAATGTTACATGTTACAAAACAAAGTTGCATGCTACAAAACAAACGTTCCAAAACATGTTACAAGTTCCAAAGCATTGTACAAGTTACATGTATTATAGTCCCAGTTTTAGTTCCATAAATGTATGGCTCCTAGCTGCTCAAACGAGTTAAAGTTGGAGTTAAAAAGGTCAAAAGATGGAGGCTGGGTGAAGGATTGGGTTAAACTCGAGGACAAACAGTTTACGTCCCTGAACTCCAGCTACTGTAGATGAACGGTAAATGCAGCGCTAAAAGGAGTAAAGTATCATTACACCCATGTCAAGGATGCTTAATGTGAAGGGACAAAAAAAACGAGTATTTGACACCGTCCCTCTCTTCTTCCCTTCTTTTCTTACGTATCTCCTTTACTGTCCTCGCTGGTGCGGTGATATCTGAGGCTGGTGGTTGTCTGGCATCTTCTTCTCCTCGACTCCTGGCGTTACTCATGTTTGATGCCAGCAGTTTGTGCTTTAATTCATGAAGGTGAGGGACCCGAAGGTTCGGCTTCATTACTTTAAAACCACAGATGACGTTCGGTCGCCTCGTGAATGTTGTGACACCACACGGTTTGTGGAAAGCTCCTGGTGTTGGGTGACTTTTACCAGCTTTAGACTCGTCTTCAAAGGTGGACAAACACTTGAAAGAAACTTAGGTTTAACTTAACAAACAATGTAACAGTGTCCATTCTTCAGGGAAATTTCATCCATGAGTGCAAATTTTGGGACACAAAAGACAGACTTCTGGGTCTAATCTGTGTCCTGCAACAAAGACAAAACAGATTGTAAACACATTTTATTGTATAAGGTAAACACTTTCAGCAGGAAGGACTTCCTGTACTTGTCTTCATTGCAGCAAAGACAGAAGACGCCTCTGAGGACACGGATCACCACCCAGGACAAAGCCGGCCTTTTGTTTGGACCAGATTCTGCTTCTTTGAGTCACTGATTCCGATCCTGCTGCCTTTCCTCTGCTTGTCAAACATGCAAGAGACGTTCCACGTCTTCCTGCAAACACAGAGGACCTCAAGCTTTCTCTGCAAATTCCTTTCCTCGCAAAAAAGTGTTGTTTTTGTCTCGTCTTATCTGTGGTCCATTCAGGAATCTCAGTCTGAGGCATGCAAGGAAAGATTAAAAATGATTGTTAGAAGCCTAAATAGGCCATCATGTTTGGATAATATTGGACGTTGATGAGGCTCAGCGAGGAGTCCATCGTGTTCATGAAGTGGAGATTTACTGATGTGGCCGATATGTGCTGCTGACATTTTCCACCTTTTCTGCCTGCTAATATGTCACTGAAAACAATGGCTGCTCAGCATTTATGAAACAAATGCAGTTTTTGAACTCTAAATTCAAAAAGACGATGTGTTAACCAACCAATATATGGATCCATGAAGCTTATTTTAGCCCAACTAGACCTCCGCCGGCTCTGGAAGTTGTTGGTTTCTACCAAATGTATCTATCTTTTTTAGGATCTTTATATTTTTCTTAGCTTTTTCATGCTAAATCTGACTGAGTGCAGAACTTGTTGCTTCTCCTGTTTAAGTCTGAACTTTCTGAAACATCATCTCTGCTTCCATTAATTCTCCCGGAGGACTTCCATCAAGATGGATTTCATGGCCGTGAGAGAAGCTGGCCCTCTCAGGTTCTACACCTGGAACCAGATTAAGCATCTATACCTGGAGCCTAATCTGATGTCTACCTGAATGAATAATTTCATTTTGTTCTCATGAATATGATATCCGATTGTCCTCCTCCTCTGACAGCTGGCTGACTCCGTCTGATGGACGTGGCATCTTGACATCTTGGTTTCACTTGACCGGGCTCCGCCGGTAACCCAAGTGTTCCTGTCGTCCTTATCAGACGCGTCAGGCCCGGTGCCAGTGACACGGCCTGGCTTTCGGTGGCTCGTCTCCTTTCCTCACGCAGGCATCACCTGCCATGTGTGATCCATCTGTCCGCGCTCTCAGACTCTTGCTGTTGAGTTTGACCTGATCCGGGTGAGGTCGGGCGTGTTTTTACAGGAAGTCCTTGTTTGTGCACGTCTGGTTGTAAAAGGCCCTTCTGGCTGAGAATTAAGTACCTGCTCAGAAGCATAACTCACTGAGGATGTTGAACACGTTGGTTACAAGCTAAAGTGTCACTGAAAAACAGAAAACACGTTTTTGCAACTCAACTCATGTCAGTAATTCTTTAAAACTCTTGAATGTGTTGTGATTTGTCGTCCTGAAAAACCAAAGACCCTTAAAAACATCGGGTTCCATTTTTCCGTCCAAATATTTGGTGATCATCTGATTTTATTATTCATTTGTGTTCCAGTGTAGGAGGCAGCCAGCCACCCATCATCAGACCTCCACCGTGCTTTACAACAGGCAGAACTTTAGTTTTAGTGTTCAAAACAAAAACAAACTGGGTTTATAAAACCCTCTTTTTTGGGAATTGTAAAGAAAAATCACAAATCTCTAAAAGACTGAGGCGCTTTGGAACAAAGAAAACTTTGCATTTTGCATGTTTCCATGTAAAAGTTAAAAAAAATTACTTTTTAATTGTTATCTTACCTGATAGCTTTATGAATGACAGAAATATTGTTTAAAGGATTGATGAGCTAACGGCTAGTCTGAGCAAAGCCAAGTGTCTTGTTGCTCCAGCTCCAGTCACCACAGTTTCTAAGCAGTTCATGCAATATTGCAGGATAAGCCTCTAAATATGAAAACAACAGGATTAAGAGTCCTACTCATTAATATTCATTATATGCAAACATCTAGCCTCTGATTGGCTAACAGCTTTGCAACTCTTCTGCTGCCTTCATTTGCTTTTCTTTCTTGAAACAAAAAGCAACATTGATGTTTTATCTCCACAAATAACACGAGCCCAAACATGTCCTGCCATGTTGTGGAGTTGCTAATGCTAACGGTTAGCTTCTACTAGCCGAGACACACTCTGCTCTCTCCTGGATGCTAAATCAACACGTTTTGCCGTCGCAAGACAAGGTGGACGAGTCCATGAACGTTAATATTTCTCTGTAACGTAGAAGAGATGCTTTTTCTCTGACCCAAGCATTTCCTCGTCTAATTTCTTACAACGGCTAATGCAGATGTTTTTACGTTCTGCATGTACAAAACTCAGAGTGACCGATCGTATTTCAAAAAGGATTATATGTTTCTCAGTGAATCTCTGCTTTAAAGAGTTAAAGCAGCAGCAATACATTTTGGACTTGGCTGCACTTGAACTAGCGGTTAGCTCATCAGTCATGTCAACACTTCCCCAAACAAAGGCTGTTCAGGACGCTATCTGCAACAGGTAAGACATAAATACCAGAAATATCTTTGAAAAAGGCGTGAATGTCTCTTTAAAGACCTATTTCCTGTGTGTGATTCACACCAGTCCTATGTGGAGCAGATGCTGTGCAGATTGATTACATTTGACTTATTGAACGTGACTTTTTACACCCGAAGAGGGTTTTGAATTGCATCTGAAGCTCTCACCTCATACTTTAGTTAAAAATGCTCCAAACGGGTGTTTCATTTCAGTTTCATCCTGAACACCTGGTTGATTATCTTATTTTCCACATGCAAACACTTTCTCTGCTTTATCCAGCTTGTGTGCTGAAGCGCTGTGTTTGCTCCTCTGCAGGTCACAGCAGGGTTAACATTTGTGGCCACATGGTTTGAACTGGAAACTTGTCAGCAGGTTGTGCAAGCTCAAACATTCAAACAAATTTATCAAAGGACACCTTTGGAGAGACGCAGATGGCGGAGGGAACGAGAGCCCACGCCCACAGACATTGGCTGACCTGAAATCGGTTTCTAGTTCAGCTGAAGACAAAAAGAAATGAAAACAATCAGGGAAGGAATCCTGCAAAGCTGCGTTGCCGTTTTTGACTCTTTATCTTGTTTTAAGAGTGACTAAAAAGCAAATGAGGTGGAAGAGGATGTGTTAAAGCTGCAGATGTGTGAGGGACACTTTCCTAGCATTCCTCTGTCATTTTTACCCCCACTCTCCAAGTTCTGCACTTGAGTAATGCCCTTCTGGACGTCCACTCCCAGCCTTGGCTGTCCTTTATTCACACCATACTGACACAGGCACGCACACAATCCCTCGCATGCATCACGCCCTTTTATGTTTTTTCCTTCCTCTCCTTTTTTCCCTCCTCTGTCTTCCTATTCCGAAGAAGTTTTCCGTGCAGATTCGAGTCAAACATCTGGGTCAGCTTACATCCAGTGGAACAAGACTTGCAGGATATTGTTGGCAGGATGTGATGTGTGAGCTGGAGCGGTTTACTCTGTGGGAATCCCCAACACAAACACACACACACACACACACACACACACACACACCCACACACACACACACACACACACACACACACACACACACACACACGGTTTCCTGACACACTTTCTGTTTAATACTAAATCCAGGTGCAGCAGTTCACACCCGACATTCTGAGTCAGCGTGAATTTAAAATATATTTTCTCAAAAGTTACAACAATTTTGGAATAATCTAATATAAATGGGAAAAAACACCAGAAATCTGCAGTACTTTTCCAGAAAACGTGGAGAGATTCGTCTCTGTGTTGCTACCAATGACTGTAAATATACGATGGACAAACCTCCGCGCCGTCACCCGTAGGTTTCTGACCCCGTCATGCTTCTCGTCACCCCCGGAAGGTTCAGAAATGGAGCTGAGAGTGGGGCTGTGAGGGTGGGGGCACACGACTGACACCCAACAAACTTTGAGACGACATAGCTACAAGCTAACTGAGCTAATCGAAGCTAACGGAGGACGGCGAGCGCTTTCAGCAAGAAAACTACGATTGAGTGACACTATACCCTCTGTCTTCTAGGCTGTAACCATTTCAACGTGAGGCTGAGGCCTTCCCTGGAGCACGGGGGCAAGCCACTAGTGTTGACGGCTAATCAGACACCTGTCAATCAAAAGGACACGCCCCTAAATGTTCATAATTTCAACTGCATCTAAACGGATGAGTTGCAAAAAAATTCCCCCAAGTTTTCATGTCAGTAAACTTGATCTATTTAACCTAACATGTTTTTTTGTACCAGGCATGTTTGTTTTTGCTGTGAAGTTGGTATTTTTAACATGGGCGTCAATGGGAACTTGCTCCTTTCTGCATCCAGCCCCTAGTGGATGAGGGAGGAACTGCAACTGTTGTCACTTCTGCGTTGGCTTCACTTCTGACAGCCGGAGATTGACCCTTGGTTGCAGCATCTCTTGCAGTACTCGACATTAACACTTAATAGCTGATTAAAAACTCAGTGTATTAATTTATTCCTTATTAGCTGCATCACTGATCTGTTTGGCAGAAAACACAAACTGCTGTTTTTTTGTTAAAACTGTGGATTTATAAATAGTTTAAAATTTAAAAATGGCACCGATGCCAAACACTTCATAGCTGTTCACCTGAGATGAGTTTTGTAAAGTTTTTACTGTCATCAGCATCAAATTACATAATTATTTCAGCTAACCCTAACCCTATCCTATCAGAAGAGCCCCGGGCTACACCAGAAGTGCTAAAACTAGCTGTTAGTGGATAACAGTCTTTATTTTTTGGCTTCAATGTAAAAAACAAACAGTTTTAATCAACATATAGATGTAATACTTTGAAATGTGGAACTGTGGGAAGGTTATGAATGATAAACAGATATATTTTCATAGGATTGACAAGCTAACAGCTAGTTAAAAAGACCAAAATTGATTTTGTGAAGAGTTCTATTTTTGAAAACTGTAGCTGTTTATTTAATACTTTGTTGTTATTTTCACATTCCTGCAGAAATATGATGATATTATGATATGACGAAGCTACAATCTAAGTATTCATACAGATCTACACTGTAAGAAGTGAAATGTTGAAGTTACTTAACCAAGTTATGTCCACTGGTTCCACTAAACCTAGTTGCTTAAATGTAAAGAGTAACATAGATCGTTACATGTTGTTGTGTTAACATAACTTGGTTAAATGAATTCAACATTTTGTTTTTAGAGTGTACGTAGCAAAATAAACAGTAAACATGCCTAAAAAACAGTTTTTACTCTTGCTTTCTGATTTAATTAGCATTCCACACAACAGTCTAGTAAGACAGCTATAGATTATATAAAGAAGAGAACAAGAAAAAGGCAGTAATTGTTGGTTACATGTCATGTTTATTAAGTTTAAGCACTGGTTATTTCTGTAAAAGGTTACAAAATAGGTGCAAGATCTCCTATTTTTCCAACACTGAGTACATACAATAATATAATTTGAAACTTTATATGTGTTCACAAATTATTCGCGTGCAAGAAATGCTCATTTCTGAAAATCTTCATTTCTTCCCAATACCTCCTTAAAGCTCCCATAATAAACATAAAGCTGAGTCTGAGTGGAAAGCTGCAGAAATGTGGCCTGTTGTTTATCTTAAGTCTCTCAGTGGAACTCAGTCCGGATTAGTCTGGGTATGAGTAACAGTTGCAGAAGTAAAACAGTCCTCCCACTGAATTCCCCGTGTTTTGTGAACCTACAAATTAACTGCTGGACATGTTTTTTTTTACTTATTTGAGAATGTAGAGTTTGGAAATTGGGTAATAGAGGGGAAGAAAAAAAAGCCTTCAGAGATGCAATTCAGTCCCCTCCTCTTCTTCCTTCATTCCCCAGCTTTTCTTGCACGTTTTCAGTTCTTCTGTGCAGAGTCGTCTTTCTTGTCGTCTGTTTTGTACTCCAGGAAGAAGTCGTTGCACGCCACCGTGAGCGCGCCCATCAGGATGATGAACTCTGTGAAGTCCACCTCTCCGTCGTTGTTGGCGTCCAGGTCGTTCATCACCTTCTCCACTGCTTCGTTATCTTTGGAGCTCTGTTGGTGGAGAACAGAAACAGAGATGACTTTTTTTCTTCTGTTTTTGTGTGTCGGCATGCAAAGCCGGGCAGGCTTGCCCGAGCTTGTGCAGCGTAACTGCACAACCACGTATTTATCTCGGCTCTTACCCCCAGGTAACTCCCCAGCTCCTCTAGTAGCAGCTCCTTCAGCTCGCCCCTGCTCAGGGTGTACTTGTCGCCTTCCTTCCCCGAGTACTTGTGGAAGGTTTTTATGAGCATCTGCATGGCGCTCTCCAGGTTGGAACTGGGCTCCTTGGACATGCTGGTAAAAGCGCAGAAGGTCAAAAGGTTAAACTCTGCCACAAAGCGCCCGCTCCAGGCCTTGCTGCATGTGCGCTCACATAGCAATCAAGGTTGAAGCCACCTCAAAGATAAAAGGGACAGATCTGATGCATACCTTGTAAGAAATAAAATGTTGAATTAACCTAACGAGTTATGGTAACACTACTTAAATGTAATGAGTCATTTATGTTTTAACCTAACAATGTACGTTTGTTACTCTAATTGTTACCAGTTGTCATAACTTTGTTAAGTAAAGTCAACATTTTATTTTTTACAGTGTAGAAAGAAAGAAAAGGAGGATTGTGACTGCAGGACCAAAGTTCTGGTCCTTTCTACATATGGATGGAAAGATGGAGGATAGCTCTGGAAAAGCTGTTTTTTCCCAACAATCTTACACACATTGTGTCCGGCATCTTGGAGCGTCTTGTGCTGGACTCGTGGAGAGACTGTGCACACACAGATACACACAAGTCACCGTCAAGTCAGCGTGTGGAGCTTGTTTTATTGTGTAGGACAACATAATTCATCGCTGCTCTGCAGCATTCTGTGCTGTAGGATGATTGATTTCAGTGTAAAACATCTCTCTTATCAGTCAAAATCAACACTGGAAGTGAAACACAAGACTTCCGTTGGGGGGGTAAGTAACCTGAGGTGCAATTTGCTCATGCATTCAGCTTTATAACTCATTAAAGTTTAGAAAAACAACTTGGAAAGTTTTATTTAAACCCACCAGCCCCCTTGTGCATGATTTATAAGCTGCTTCTGTAGGAGATGCAGCTGTCAGTCACCAGTTCTGTTCATGCTGCAGAGCTTCCAGCAGGCCAGCGAACACCAAAGCTGGAAAATCTATAGGGTCATCGGTCTCAGTGACTGACACAATACAATAGGGAGACCATGGAGATGCAAATTCTAGCAGTAACACAATCCTGACTATGGTAATAATGCCTATACTGCACCTAATGGTGGCTACAATGCCCATGTTGAAAAATGCAAGATATCTTCTACACTCTAAAAAATGAAATTTACCAATTAAAGTTGTGTCAACTAAAACTTAGTTGCTTAAATTTAAAAATGTACTTTTTAGTGGAACCAGGTGACATAAATGAAGTAAATTCAATGTTTCATTTCTTATAGTGTATTTTAGCCCTTGCTTTACTTCCAAGAAATCAACAATTAAGAGTAAAAATCTCAATTAGAGGATTCAAACCAGTTGTTTTCCAGGTGTGACTTTAAATAAAGTCTTGTTTTTTTTTTATATTCCAGTTTGCTCCAAAGAAAAGTTTTTATGAGACGAGGGCGGAGAAACTCCGGTAAAGCCTTACCTGAGTGTTGATGGAGAGCCTTCCTTTGTCTTTAAAGAGCAGCAGAGGACAGAGCCAAGGCAGAGATGGATGAGGAGAGAGTTTACCCGTGGCTTAAATATCACCTGTTCCTCCACTCCCCCCCTCCCCCAAAACTCCCTCACCCCTCAAACACCTCTCCCCTCCCTTCTCTCTCTTAGTTATAAACAGAAGCGACACACACACACGAAGAACAGTCACAGTTTTATTCTATACTAGCCATTACATACAAGGCACAAATAATACAGCGATACATAGGAATGGAACACGCAGGTGTTCTGCACTCTAAAAAATAAAATGTTGCATTTACGTCATCAAGTCATGTCACCTGGCTCTGCTAAACCTAGCTGCTTAGATGTAAAGAGTAAAATACTTTTAACATAACAATGTTTGTTACTAATTAGGTTTAGTGGAACCGGCTAACATAACTTGGTTAATTCAACACTTTATTTCTTTGAGTGCAATAGTCTGCAGGAAATGAACACATGAGAGCCTGCACAGCATTCTGGGAATGAGCCCATGATCACAAATGTTTTGATCCCCATTTGAGTCACGAGCAAATAGAAACTCGTTGGATGTACACTGTAAAAAATGAAATGTTGAATTTACTTAACCGAGTTATGTCAATTGGTTCCACTAAACCTAGTTGCTTGAATGGAAAGAGTAATATACATTGTTATATGTTGTTATGTTAAAAGTAAATGTTTATTACCCCAACTTCACACTGGAGGCATCAGCGGCGCAGAACGGCAGCGGAACGGTTCAATCGCGTGCTTCGCCGCGCGCCAATCCACACCGGGAGAGTCTCAGCCGCAGAGTGGCTTCTTTCACTGAAACCGTGTGATTTTCTGTTTAGCCCTATGCTAACTGCAGAAATTGACGTGTCCCAGAAATAGAACCCAATTCCATCTTTAGCAGCACAGCACGGTGCAGTGTGATGCAGCATGCTGCTTCTGGGACGCGCCTGAAAATCTCCACATCGCGGCCAGTTTGGATCAACCCATAGATTACAATGGATTCTATTTGAATCAGCAACGTTCCGCGCCGCTGATGCCTCCAGCATTAAGTCGGCTTTACTCTTTACATTAATACGGTTAACATAAGTTGGTTAAGTAACTTCAACGTAATATTTCTTAGAGTGCTGAGAGTGACTGAGTCTCATTATGTGGTAATGGGAACACTCCCTGTTGTAGATCTGCTCAGTTCCAGTATGTTAGGATGGAGTTTAAAAACAGAAACTGCAGCTATAATAATAATAATAATAAAAACAAGCAAACTCTTATTGGCTTTAATTTTTTAAAAGAGCATAAAATTATCGAGACAATTTGTGACTTTTTCCTGCTGATGTTCTGCTCACATTTATTAGGAGTTTATTGGTAGTGCAAGTTCAGTAATTTCAACACATCGATCATAGAAACTCAACTCCAACCGTCCTGCTGTACCTTAACTTTACTATCAGGACAGGGTTCAAGAGACTGAAGTTATTCACAGGAAGTACCAAGTCGAATGTTGTAATTAAGCAAATGATTCTGCAGGCCAGAAGTCCAGATTCCCCCAAAGGAAGTGTGTTAGTGAAAGACGAGCAGGGCGGCTATAAATGAGGGTGTTTACAATGGGAGTGTCTTGGTGAGGCAAGGTGATCACATGACCCGTCTGGTGCAACAGTTTGTGTCTATTTTGAGTAAAAACACCTGGGAATTCTGCAAAATAAAAGCATTTTCTCACTTTTACTAAACACTTCGACTGGAAAAACTGCAAAAAATGTGGTAAAAGTGTATATTTTTTAGGTGATCTTGGTCCAAACTATAAAATAATGTGTCTAAAAACTAGGTGTCATATAGCATGCAGCATATAAAGGATCAGTGTTGCTTAACAAAAGAGCACCCTCTGACACCAGCGTCGCATCGCCTGAAGAGCAGGACCTCTAGAGTCCAGGATTACTTTCATGCAATTGTTTGTATCCAAGGGTGTGTTACTTATGAAATGCCTAATCCAGTAATTTCCCAGTGCCTAATGCCCGAGGATCCAGTTGCAGGTCAAACAGGACGTTTAAACTGTACAAGGGTGTGGCCGACAGGAGAAAAGCCCCAACAGCTGCTGCTGAAACCAACAAACAATTAGAATCAATTTTTAAAGAAAGCAGAGGCCAGGTTTCTGCTTTTTGGGTGCAAAAGTGTCCCTTCAGAATAAAATGCAAAAATGACTATTTCTATTTTGTAAAACTCTGTCTTTTTGCTGCATCAACACCAGTCCTGAACCCACGTAATCGGGGCTATTTTGGGCTCCGTTTTGACCGTAATGACCCTTTAAGGTGTAGATTCCATCCCTGTGTCTTAATTATTTAGCTGAAGGTCACACCTGACGTTCCAGTTCTTAATCCACGGCAGAGTGAGAGTAAACAGAACCTACCGAAGACTCCAGAAAGGGAATTCTGAGAAGAAATCCAGAGAAATAGCAAATCCTGCAACGGTGTAGCAAGAATGATCTATTTTACACCTATAATTTAAAAAAATGCAATAATTTGAAAGTATTCTAAATTTTAAACAGTTAAAAATCTCTCGAAGAGCACCTGGTTTTTGCAGCAATCTCCAATCACTTTCTACGTTTGAAAACAAACTAAATTGTTTTAAAAATATCAACAAAAACCGTAAAAATAACGTCCTGGAAGAGTTAAAATCAAGCAAAAAAGTGCAAAAAGGAAATTAGAGTCCAAAACCTACAGGTTGGGATCGAAGTAGCAGTTAGGCTAAAAACTCTTTAACATGTCTGTTTTTTATTGTTGTGTTAAATAAGCCACCGGTTTGTTTACGAGTTGCAAAAAAATAAAGAAAAAACATTTTGTTTTCAATTTCCCCGTTAGGATGAAAACGGCCAATTAGACGAACAAGACAGTAAACAAGTTTGATTTTGGCTAATAAGCTTCCAAATTGTGTAACTATTCCTTTAAGTAATCAAGAGCTGTGGGAAACGCCCAAAAAAGGAGAGAGAGAGAGAGCGAGAGAGAGAGAGAGAGGTGGTGTGTTAAGATACTTCAGTCAAGTTTGCAGGGAACTGGTTGTTTAGAGGGAGCTTTTCACAGCTGCGCGCTGTCATAGTGAACGCTCACCATGAGGTAAATGTGCTAAATAGTGGGATGCACATGCTGTACATATTAACATAGTGGTAAGTGGCAGCACCAAGCTGCGGTCTTGTACATATTTATATATGAGGAATAGTGTTTTTTTCCATAACTGATTGTAGTGTTAAAATATTACATTTTAATATATATTTATATATAAAAAATAGTGGCTTTCCAACATATTTTGGCGTCATTCTTGTATTTTTAAGTGAAGGATTGGATTGTCCCCTATGACGTCGCCTCCTCCGTTTTCTTCTCTGCTTCTTCCTCGGGGACAGCGGGAGACTTCTCCGCAGCTCCGTTCACCTTTTCCGTTTTTTCCACCTTCTCTGGTTCTTTCTCTGCCACTTTTACCTCCGCTGCCACCACAGGTGCCGCCGCCACTACCGGCGCCACCGCCACCGCCGGCGCCACCTCAGCTTTTGCCGCTGCTTCCACCTTAACTGGTTTTGGTTCTGGTTTTGTCTCCCCCTCCGCCTTGACCTCAGCCTTTACTTCCACCTTCGCGTCTGCTTTCGCCTCTTCTTTATGCTCCGGCTTCGTCTCCCCCTTGGCCTCGGCGTTTTCCTTGGGCTGCTCCCCCGTGTTATTGGGGGCGCTCTGCGCGGCCTGAGCGGTCGCCGCGTTCTGGTCCGGCTCCTCGTTTTCGAGGTTGCGCTGCTCGCTCAGTGAGACCGCCAGGTAGCCGACGAGCTTCATGTACTCCTCGAAGCCAACCCTGCCGTCGTTGTTGGAGTCTAGTCCCTGGCTCATGTTCTTGACGGCCTCCTTGCTGTCTGCTCCCTGAGGAGAAGAGAGCAACACAAAGATGATGAGTAACTTCATCTCACAGATACACAGTACTACGCAAAAGTACAAAAATACCTGCTCTTTCTTTTATATTTTACTTCTGCTCTTTACTTAACTAAGTTACATCAACTAAACCTAGTTGCTTAAATGTAAAGAGTACATTTACCTTTAACAACATATAAAACTGTATATTACTGTTTACATTTATGCAACTAGGCTTAGTGTAACCAGATGACACAACTTGATTAAGTAAATTCAACATTTCATTTTTTACAGTGTACCAGGACACCATATTGTGCAATTTGAGTCTAAAATGTGAGAAAAGTGAAAAGAAGACCTCACAGAATTGTATTTTTCCCAAATTTGGCAAAAGAAATGGGATTATATTTTGTCTTGTCAGAGTTTTCTGGTAACAAAAAGTCAAATTAAAACTTCCTGACCCTTTAAACTGGAGGTGTTTCATACAAAAATAATATATAGGTGATATTTAGTCATATAATAGGTTAAATTAGGTTGATTTAAATTGATGTCATAGTCATAATCAGTTTTGAATTCCATGATTATTTTGGCAGAAATATTAAGGAATTCCTGCAGGACGTGACCTCTGGTTGCACCGGAGGAACTGGAATTGGTTCAGAATAACCATAAAATTCCATGAAAATTGTCAAAATGTAAAGTTTTTATTAAAAAATGTTGCATAGAATCGCAGATGCTACTATTTGGGCTTGGTCTGTTTGCTTTGGGCTGTGTGCAGACTAGCCATTAGCTTATCAATCTTGGAGGTTGTTGGGGAAGCAATCCACAGGTAAGATAGTACTAACTCACTATTACTATAATACTTATGAGTAATACTTACTAAAATACTATTGAAGAACAAACAAACAAAAATATCTCATTTAAAAATGTTGCACAGAGATTGCAGATGTTACTGTTTGGGCTTGCTTGCATGCAGACTAGCCATTAGCTTATCAATCTAAAGGTAAGATAGTAATAACTCACTCTTACTATAATACTTATGGGTAAAACTTAATAAAATACTAAGAAACATACAAAATATTTAAATAAAAAAATGTTGCACAGAGATTGCAGATATTATGGTTTGGGCTTGGCAGTGTGCAGACTAGCCATTAGCTTATCAATCAACAGGTAAGATAGTAATAACTCACTATTACTATTACTACTTATGGGTAATTATTACTAAAATACTATTAAAAACAAACAAAAAATTATTTGTTTTGGAAATGGTCAAAGTCCAAACAAACAAATGTGTGAAAAATGGTCCAAATTCTACAGAAAATCAGTGAAAGACCTTCAGCATATCTGAGGAAACGTTGCACAAGAGAGCGTGGCTGCTTGGAAGCAAAGTCTAAAGTAATGTGGAACTTCTGCACAGTCAGGTTTGAGGTGGTAACAAACAGTGGAGCTCGTTCTAACCGAGAGGATGTTTCCCATCTGGGACTTGACGAGGTTCTGGAAGTCTTTTGGTCCAAGATTCTCTTTCCCTTTGGAGGACTTGATGAAGACCTTCACCACCGTCTGAATGGCAGCTTCCATGACTCCCCTCTCTGGGGGAAAAGCAGGGAACAGAGATTAGATGAGTCTGATTTAACACATTTTGAGGTAACAAACACGCGTGGAGGAAAATGAAACCGTGGATCTGCGTTTCAGGCGCTGACTCCGGCGCTGCCATGAGGGAGGGACGGTGACGTGAGACAGTCGGAAAGGACGAGCGGGAGTCAGACTGAGAGACGAGCCGTGATGCACAATGGAAGTTCTGATCTTTGATAGGTCATCTGATCTGCTGAAGCTGCAGAGGGGTCTGGGATTCAGATTACCTAAGGGATTACCTAGTCCCTGTCTGCCCTTCTCTTTTCTTCTCATCTCACTTTTGCACTCCTGCCAACTCCACTCCTCCTCCCTCTACCTGCCTCATGTCATAGGTACCCCTCTTTTATTTTTCTGTCTCCATCAAGCCTTCACTGCCGTACACACACAACCAAAAGCTGCTGCACTGCTAAACCTTCCCAAATATTTGTCTACCTGACTTTGACAGCGAGGCAAAGAGGAATTTAGGGGACGTGTCTGACGCCGAGGTAAACTACAGCAAACTGTAACCAGGCGGTAAGTGACACGTTTGCAGGAATTCCGTTCATTGCTGCCGGTGGGGATCACTTAGACAGGAATTTACAGGCTGACTCAGAGCTGTTGCCCCCCACACACACACCTCTACACACACACACACACACCTCTACACACACACACACGTACGTTAAAGCCTCTGGCCGGTTTCAGTATTCAAATTCAAACGGTCGAGTCTTTGTCTGAACACGGATGCACGCTCCCTAAACATCACGGCGTTAAACCGAAGCCTTCACATACAATATATATGTCTAAGGGTGCCTGTTAGGGTCATTATACATATAGGATGACAGTGAGCTCAGACAGCTCAGCTCCATTAAACTCTAACATTTCACTCAGGCCCTTTCAGATTATTCAGGTGACCCTATAGCCTCATAGGAGGACGTCGGCTCTGACCTACTCACAGGAGACCGTGGATTCAACGTGTTTTAAACTTTTCTGTTTGTGTTTTTACGTTGACGAGGTCCTGCCAATAAAAAAATAAATATGTGAAACTATTATTATTATTATTATTATTATTGGAGCTAATCCAGATGAGCTTTAGTGGAAGTTTAGGGGACTTCTTCCTGCAGCCTGCATGTGACACACCCTTTACAGCCTGAGTACACAAGGGCCTCAACGGCTCTAAACACACACACACACACACACACACACACACACACACACACACACACACACACACACACACACACTGCTATTGCTGCACATTCATTCATTTTAAACACACACGTGCCTCTAATTTAGACAAATGAATCCAAAACCTCATCTTGTCATTCCCTCTTCTCCAAAAACAAGACATCCAATAATTACACACACACACACACACACACACACACACACACACACACACACACACACACACACACACAAAGAGGATTGCCTTTCCAAACGGGTGAATGTGATACAGCATGAGTAACGACAATACTACCGCTAGTGTGGCATTAAATATTAACAGAGGAACAAGTCAGGCTGTGGCTATAAAACCAGTGAGCAGCTCATCTGTTATGGTTTAAAATATCTGAACCGACTAGGGCGCGCGCCACATTCCTCTTTAACGCAACGAGACGCTTTAAAAGCCCCAGAAAGTCTCATTAAATATGTTATTAGTGCTTAACAAACGCGCACCAAGCAACCCGAGCTGCTGCTTTTTGCAGGCCTAATCATAAATATATATTTAAAAACTGTCTGGAAGCAGAAATGTGCAGAAAAATGCGCTTTTACGCACGAACCAGAAGGGAATGCGTCCACAATAATCCATAAACAGAAACAAAACTGGAGTTTTTCCCTTCTTTCTTATTTTTTTCAAGTGCAACAGGATGCCAGAAACTTCAGAGGACACTGAACTCGTCCTGCTCTCAGCCAGCGGCCAAGTTCCATGGAGACGCCTCTTGCGAGAGTTTATCGAAACGTGGCAAAAACCACCAACAAATCAGCTGCTTTCACGGTGGAGAAACTTCAAATAAACCCAGAAAAAGCCGAATTCACTCACCGTTCACCGTCTGCGGGACTAGAGATGTGTACAAAATGTGCGCAAATGAGACGTTCTGGCCGCTTTCTACGCTGCTTTGCGCCCTGCGGACTTGCCAAACTCGTACTGCAGAATCTCTTCCGTGATTTAGGCTTTTTTTTCCTGTCCTTAAAACTTTTCCCCCCCTTCACAAGTCAAAGGGCGTGTACCTGGAAGAGTGGGAGGAAGAGCTCTGGAAGAGCGCGACCATTACGCGCGTAAAAAGGGAATAAAAGTGGATCCAAATGCTTAAAGTTGTGTGTTTTTTTAAATGTGAGTTATGTTTTGGTTGATGCACCAGCTGGTTCACGTCAGGAGTGATTTGCTGAGTTTCACCCCGCTGGAGAGCAGAGGACAGGGCGGGTGGGGTGACTTCATCCGAACCAGACTTTCCAAAAGGATCAACGATAAATAGAGTAAAAATGTAGGTAAAATATAAAGAAATAATAAATTGGAGGATTTAAAAGAAAATAAATTTGTTGCTCAAAAGTCTTAAATAGGTTGTAAAGATTTGTTGGAGATAGTTGAGGTGTGTTTCTATGAAAGTTATGAATATTAATGATTATTCTTATCATAGAGATTAAGGGTAGATCGATATATCGGCTGACCGATATATCGGTCAGCCGATATATCGGTCAGCCGATATTTGCCATTTTTTAATATATCGACAGCCGATGTACTTCCTTAGTAAAGCCGATTTTAAGTCCGGCACATACTCGGGCAGCCCGCTGCTGCTACAGAACTTAATTTAAATGTATTTTTACGTTCCTGAATAAAATCTGCATAAAAAATCCATCCATCCATTTTTTCCTGCTAATCCAGGGTTGGGTCATTAAATGCTCTAGAAGTTTATTTCCAACTAAAACTGACTTTTATTGACCAGTTTTGATTATTTAAACCTCGGTCAGTTAATTGTGTTGTGAAGCGCCTTGGGGGGTTGTAGAACCCTAAGAAGGCACTATACAAATACAGGCCATTTACCATTTAATTGATTTGTTTTATTAGTTGTAGTTAAATATTTGATTTTAACACTGAGCAGTGTTCAAAATTAAGATTTACCAGTTGGTTAAATTCAGTGACTGATTCAGCTTCAGAAACGTGCATCAGCTGAGGTTAGTGATATTTTAGCAAATAAGGTGGAGAATGTAAACCGGCCACGATAATTGGCCCAAAATATTGGGAGCACGCATCGGTCATCGGCTGACCGTGACTTCTTCATATCGATGTCGGTATCGGCAATAGAAAAACCCATATTGGTCGACCTCTAATAGAGAAACCTCATGAATGGGCTCAATTTGGAGAGATGGAGTTTACGCCTTTCAAGATTGATAAGCTAATGGCTAGTTTGAGTGGAACTCACCAGGTCTTTCCACCAGACGCGTAAGCTCCACATGACGTAATAGACGTGTTTTTTCCCATGAGCTTATATTCGGTGGAGCCGAACCCGAATATGGTATTCGAAATGGCACAAATAACGTGTTTTTTACGAATACTTATTTCTAACAAATACTTTAAAAAATTTGTATTCTGGAGGAAGAGAAACTTTATATCAAAAAGCTGCGTTTTCTCATGAGACCGTGAGCGATCCATGTGCACCTTGACTGAAATATGATATCAGACTTGTCCTTCGGAGACACTCATGCTATAGCTAACCCTTGCTAACAATAATTATGCTATAAATAATAATGTAACGTGAACTATTTAAGGGTTTATAAAACACCATTTGCATGAATTTTTATGAAATTTAGGCAATTTGGCCTTTTTTAGATCTGCAGAAAAACTTTAGTTTTGGCAGTGTTCTGACTAGCCATTAGCATATCAATCCAGATAGGCATGAATTCAGTTTTTGACACTTCAAAATGTCCAGAATATCCGTTTAAGTGTGAGCTGAGCTAAAATCCCTCCTGCAGCCAGAGAACTATCCAGGAACAGACAGATTTGAATTTCATTCATTTTTTTCCTGATCAACAAACAAACAAAATTCCAGTACACACCCAACACACACACACAAAACAAAATCACACACAGCTGTTGCATCAGTTTGGCTGCAAAATGTAGAAGGGAGGAATTATTTGGAGCAAATATTTTCAGATGCTATCTAACGTTTTGGATTTTGCCAGATTCTTTTCCAATCTTGTAGTAAATTCCTTCGACACTCCGCCTCTCCCTGCTGGTGTTTCTTTGTTTTTGGAGCGCCAGCATCCACACGCTTATCTAGAACCGCTCTCGGCCGCAAACCCCCCTCTGACTCATTCGCCCGTCCCAAGCTGCCGCCACAACACCAGATAAGTTTGGATGCAAAGGTCACTTATCGGTTTGGAATATCTCTGCTCATGTAGGCGGGTTAACAGCACCCGGGCTGTTGCATTTTGCAAGTTGAAACAACTAATAAATTCTCACTTAACTTTATCTAGACACTAAAATGCCTGCTTAAGATGCACACTGGTGCAAAAACAATAAGGCCTCACAGACACAATGGGGTGGATTTGGACCATTACACAGTCTGCTGAGGCCTCATTGATGGACAGTAAAGACCGGGCTTATGCATCATCCCTGCTTAATGCTTGGATAGGCCGCTTTGTACAAGCATTATTAAGCTCTATGGAACAAGATATGGGCTGGATGGAGAGGCAGAAGCAATCCATATAGAATTACAAGCTCTTAAATCAAGACTATAACACACTTCTGCTGCAGGAAATCATATAATGCGGTAAATGAATGACAAGAGAGCGAGAGTTTAAAACAAAAGAGCTTTTAATCCAGAGTTCCTTTCATTCAACCAATGGTTAACTAAGCCAGAGCGATAAAACATCAGGTTTACAGCCTAAATGAACTGATCTGATTGCTGAGTCAGCAGGAAATCTCTACTGACAGAAGCCTCCCTGTTTGAACGCCAGTTTTCCAATCAGCTGCCAGAACTCGGAAAACGTCAGCTCGCCGTCGTTGTTTTCATCTATGGAGCTCATCAGCTGGTCGATGGCTACGGGATCGCTGGCGTTCTGAGGGAGGGAAGGAAGGAGGGTTACAGGTGTTGATTTTCTTTTTATTCCTAAAGAAATCCCAACTGAGGGAGTCATGCACTTTTTTATGCTACATAACCGTGCACACTACATATCTGCCAAAGAAAAAGAAAAACACATAAACTAGTAAAAATGCTCCCAAAACCATGTTTCCAAGGTGCAAAATACTTTTTTTTGCATATAAATTTCATGATTCCGTGTTTAAAATTCATGCATTTTAGAGAGAAATTTTCCAAGCATCCAACAAAAGTTTGATAATAAACTTGTTGCTTTAATTTTTTGATATTCTGGTCAAACTTTTCTATTAATTTGAGCCTATAAATGCATAAAATGCACATGGAATGTAACAGAAAAATAATAAATAAATAAAAGATAAGAAAATGCATGAATAAGGAGGTTAACCATTTCATTTTACATAATTATTACCCTGCATTATTGTAATAACATGTTGCATTGCTTCAGTCAAGAGTTAAAACTCTCAGGTCTTGAGTCTCTTGCAAACAGGGGCAGATCTAGACAACATTAAAGGGGGGGCAGCTGCTCTGTTAGAGAGGCACCTTTAGTAAGAAAACACTACCAACGTTGCCTTAAAGTATTTAAAATTTTAGTGAGTAATTACACCAATATAATAACAGGAGTTCAGTTACAGCTTATAATTTATTTTCAAAATATAACTATTTTGTAAAACATGCGTTATTTTTCTCAGTGACAACATGAAAGCCTTTGTCTAAGCATCTCATTTTAATTCACATGCTTTGGTTCCACATCTCATATTAGGTTAAATTATAGAAAAAATCAGTACTCATTGATAATTAGGCTCTTCGCTTAGCAGTGGGGGTCCAAATGTGGTGTCAGGGGGCCAGTGGCCCATTCTGGACCCATCCTAGAACCACCCCTGCTTGCAAAAGAGACTTTAAAAGTTCTAAACTAGTTACGTTTTCTTTGAAGAATGGAATAAGAAGAAGACAAACCTTGACAAAGTTGGGGAGCTGGGAGGTCACCAGCTTGTGGAACTCATCTTTGCTCAGCGTGCTGGAGGATCCATCCTTCCCAGCAAACTCCTTAAACTGGCTGACGATGGTGTTGATGGCAGCTTCCATGATGACTTGTGCTGTAAATGTGCAACAAAGCTCAGCAATCCTGAACACACACACTCTTTTTCGAATCGACAACCCTTTATTTACCTGCGTGTGTGTTTGGGCTGAAGCCAGATGCAGAAGGCGCCTTCAACGAGCCTCGAGTCCCCCTCCAGCTCCGACCATCACCTCTAATATACGTGCCTCACCCTCCATCGCTGGTGCACACATCAGCGGAAAACCCTCAACCTGCCCTCATCGCTGTCGGCTTTCCATCAAAAAAACTGCACACACACACATAAAGCAGAAAACTGTCACTGATGACCTACAATGGGCAAACGTGTACTGATGATTGCACAAAAAACAACAACATTTGAGTGTGTGCGCAGAGCCAGGGGGCTTATTGACAGCATCAGGCCGGTCTAATCAAGTCACTGAATCATGCATTTCTAAGCAATAATTAGTTTATACAAAACATGACTCAAATAATGGTATTGGAAACTATAACACACACTCCGTTGTGTACATTCCTCTTGTTGCAAGTCGTGTGTGTGTGGAGCTGAAGCAGAATGATGGATGATGCAGATTTTCTCTGCAGAGATGCTTCTCATCTTCTGGAATTTAAAGAACGAGTCTCTTTCTTTGGTTTCGTAATCAGCGACTTGTCGTTGCTCATCAGCGTGTCGAGCCACAGAGTCGTCGGATCACTGTGAGGTGTGTTCATGACTGCGTTCGCTCTGGGGAATTCTTCAGGGTGCAAATATTTTAGCTCTGCATCACAGCGGTGAAAAGATGCCATTCGTTCCATCGTTTCCACTTCCTGTATGGATTGTGAGTCAATAATCAAGTCGCACTGACACTCCCGTCTGTGTTTTTTACAATGAAACATTATTTTATGATCTAATGCAATCTGTTAGCGCTCAGAGGGCGTGTTTTGAACAACTCTCAGCTCTTACGACACCATATTACCTGTAACTTTGACTGGAGTTGTGGCCCATAGGTGCAGCCATTTTGAATGGGGTTGATACCGGAAGGTGCTGTAAGGGTTCGCGCCGATCGAGCTAAATACGGATAAAGTGCGATATAATGTATTTGTAAGTGAAGAACATAGTATTTTGTTATATTTTCTGCTGTGACGGGAACATTTCGATGTTTATTTCAGTTGAACTCAGGTAACAGCAAAAACAGAAAGTTGATAATTATGTACATTTTACCTAAAATATACATAAAATTTACGTAAAATGTACATAAAATTTACATTTTACTTTAGCTTAAACCTTTGTATATTTTCATGTAAATCTTGATCGTCATTTGGTTTAATGATCCTTATTCATTAGTTTTATGATCATTTTAGAAGTGATGTCCGATATTATCGGTCTACCATAAATATCGGCATTAAAACGTAATATCGGAAAATATCGATATCGGTTTTCAGTCTTTAACGACTTTTACATACCATACACACATCATACATCAAACTTCAGCTTCTTCTCCTCTCTCTCAAAATGTAAAAATATGACAGATCTGAGGTAATGTTTTTAAGATAATTTAGTTTATTTGGCACAAGTTGTGAAGTAAAACTTTGCCGTGTAGGGAACGTACGCTGTCCTCCTAGCACGTAGCTATGTGTAGCTAGCTAGCTAACGAACGACTAAAACAAAAACAAGAATCTTCATCCAAGGCTTGTTTTTTTAATCTAAAGATCTTTGTGTTTTATCACCATAGCTGCAATACAGAAAAACTACTAGGCCTACACACATTTTAGCGTCGCGCTTAGGGAGAGCTGTCCGAAACAAAATAAATATAGCATTTTTCCTTTTACAATCTTATATTGAGTTGTCATGCATGATAGGAGATATGTGATGTTAGTGACCTAAAATATTTTAGATTTTCTTTTTTTATGAGTAGGACACAGCATATATCGGAATATATCAGTATCGGAAATTACGAGTCAAACAATATCGATATATTGGATATCGATAAAAAATGACATTGATCGTCCCTACTTTTTAGGTTTTAAATGATCTTTATTAGTTTTACGATCTTTTTAGGTTTTAATCTTTGTTTTAAATCATCTTTTTTACGTTTTAATTTTGACGTGATTGCCTCCGTGAAGAACTTTGTAATTTTTCTATATCAATAAACTTTCAGATTATTCCGTTAAACATTAACTCAATGCTACAGTGAGAATAAAGATTTCAAATCTTAATCAGCACACATTCGTCTAACAAAGACTGAGAGTTTTATTACGGTTAGGGCTGGATTTGACTCCATAACTCTGCAAAGTAATTAAAAATAAACACACGTACAGTTTAAATGGTGAAACTTTATTGAACTCAACATTTACTTCATAAAAACAGGACACAGGTGATGCTGAGAAAGCGAAATATTCTCATTTCCATTCCCAGGTGAGCCAGCTCCTTTAAATTTCAGCCCTAATGCTGTCTGAGGAAGACAGGAGCACTTTCAGATATCGTTTAAACTTCTACTTCAATTTGTAGACAGAGGTTGAAAAACACTTTCCTTCAAACCCATTTGGTCAAAAGAAACAAAGACTTCGCTGCCACGAACGGCAGAAACAAACATTCATCCTCTGCTCTTTAAACAGCAGGAAGTGGCGTAAACGTCTCCAGACTTCCCGTCCAATCCGAGATGTTAATTTGTAATAAAGGCACATAAGCAGCAGCTGAAATTTATGAAACGCGTTTTAACATTCAGCTTGAAACGGATCAAATCTGGGGCTCCTCCTATTAAAACAAAGAAAAATCAACCAGCAGCAGCAGTGTAGTGACGGAATAAATACAAATCGTGAATTTAAATCCACATGAAGATGGAAACACTGAAACTTTGTGCTGTTCTTGTTTCACTTTAGCCCGTCTCATTTACCAAATGAAAAATATTTCTCTTTTTTATAAACTAAACTCAAAAGTCTACGTCTAAATCACTCGCATGCAAGTCGATAGTGATGAAAAACAAAAGAGAATGGTTTAGGGCTGCAAAATTACTACAAAATACTGTTTTTTACCCAGAATGCTTCGGGAATAAAGCAACTGTAAGAAAAAAAAAGATAAACAATTTAAACATTCTGTTTATGGTTCCGACTTTGTGTTTTGAGCAGAAATAGAGTCCAACAAAAGGTTTGAGCCCGTCAGAGGTGAGTCAGAGGGTGAGAAGTAGTTTAGCGCTCTCAAACAGTCCAACGTTTGTTTATTTAAATAAAAAAAAAAAACGCTGACAGAGAAACCGGTCTGACCAGATCAGATTACGATCACTCCTCCTCCTCCTTCTGGACTGGAAAATCTACCGAATTAAAATTAGATTTGTAGGAAAATTAGGCTCCGGGAGGTTTCATTTGATGCATTATTTCTATAGATGAATCCATATATTGTAGATTTGCAGGAATATCTAAATAAATTCTTTTTTTTCTTTGTTTCTATGTACAGACGGGAACATGCAGCGTTTACAGCACTAAACACACGGCACATTACTGCAGGAGGCATGACCAGACAGAGGTAGGTAACAACAACTAAGCCCAAAATGACAAATCTAGCTTATAATTAGAGACTTTAGGGACACGCGTAGGAGTGACGAAGCACTCTGAACCAGAAGCTTCTACGGGTACGGCTCTGAAGAGGAGAAGGTGGGTCAGAAATGTCCTAAAAACCCCGTGTGCTGCGTCTCCCGCTCGCTTTTAAACACTTTGTCAGTTTCTAAGCTGCAAACTTCCACAGGGCCTCCCGCTCAAACTCCTCCATCTCCTCCTCCAGAGAGTCCTCCTGACCTCCTCTATCCAACACGTCCACCATGTCTTCCAGGACGTCCGCCACGTCCTCTGCGAAGTCCCCGAAGCGGACCCTGTCGTGGATGAACACGCCGTCCTCGAAGAAGTCTGCCGTCAGCTTCCGGATCTTGTCTTTGCTCTCGTTGGAGGAGCCTTCCAGTTTGCTCAGGTAGCCCTCCAGCAGCAGCTCGAACTCGGACAGCTCCACCGGGTAGAGCCCCTCTCTGGCGGCGCAGTCCTCCACTGAGGTGCAGCCCAGCTGGGGGCGCACGTTCCGGTGGAGCTTCTGCTCCTGGTCTTTCCAGAAGTCCTTGTGGTGCTGATGAGGCTGGCGATGCTGGTGGTGATGAGGAGGAGGGGTTTTATCCTGTCGGCTGTGCCAGGGCTTCTCCTTCCTCCTTTCCTCCCGGTCCATCCTGCGCTCCCCTTTCTTCCTCTCCCACTCATCCTGGTGTTTCCTCCAGGCTTCTTTGTGAGAGTTGTCCTTCTGGGGCTTCCACTCCTTTTCCTTTTTCTCCTCTTTGTGCTTCCACTCCTTCTTCCACTGCTCTCGCTCCTTATGTTTGCCGTTGTTTCCTCTCCACTTCGGCCCCTGGGACTTGGTCTTCTCCCACCTCTCCACCTGCTCAGAGAGCTTCCTCTGGATGCCCTCCAAGCTTTCCCGGACTCGCTGCCCATCACCTCCATCTTTGTTCATCCCGCCCAGTCGCTGCTTGCTCTCCTCCAGAAGAACTTTTTGTCGTTTGAGTTCTTTTTTCAGGTTTGTGTCCTTCTTCCGCTCTGCTGCAGCAGGTTGACGAACGGCCTCGGGAGCAGAAGATAAACCGGAAGCAGGCGGGAGAGTTTCTGCGTTTTCTGGAAAGAAGGTGTGAAGATCAAACTGTTACAACAAATAAAAACGATGACTGAAAACAACAATCCGTGTGCCTTCGGGGTGTCACCTGTGAGTTTGTTGAGTTCAGTCACCCGAACCCTCAGACCCTCCAGTTCCTTCTTCAGCTCAGGCAGGATCGACAGCTCCACCTTCAAACGGGCATTTTCCTTTTCCAACTCCGCTTTCCCGTCATCGTCTCTGCTCGCTGCCACGGCCTCCATCTGAGAGTCGAGTTCTTCTTTTTTAGTCTGAAAGATAAAAAATTAAACAAAACAACGATCAGATGCTGCGCACTTTAAATCCAGTGCTGTGAAAAAGTAATCAGATTACACTCTTATTGAGTTGTGACTTAAATGTGATTAACCCAGTTATTAGGAAAGCTGAGCCACCTGGTTCCTGTCAGATCACTTCAACATGAATCAGGCTAAACGATCTCAAAAAGCAACATTTATTCTTGGATCCAGCTCTGAAAAATGCGTTTTGTGTTTATTCACTTACATAAAAAAGGGGGAAAATACTTTTTCACAGCACTGTTTCCATCTTGATGATGAGTGTAAATAATAACTGATAATACGTCTGCGGACTGACCTGTAGCTGAGCCTCTAGCTCAGTGATCTGTTGGTTTTCCTGTGTCAGTTTATCCAGTAACTCTTTCATATCCTGTGGATCGCCGCTGAGCCCGTCCTGGATTTAAAACCACCGGCGTGTGAACAGAATACATATAAGATGTTGGTTTTTTTTTAAAATTATGGTTCATCTGTAAAACTTATGAGACAAATGTTGATCTGAGGTTGTGCAAGAAGAAGAAGAGGGGAAACAGACCTGGCTTTCAGTCAGTTCAGAGGGGTCGAAGTCACCTGTCAGACAAGAAAATGGGTTTACTGACAAACATAAATCTGTCAAAAGAGAGGATTTCTGAGCTTGACATCACCGCTGCTGGTATTTTCATTACATTATTTATTTTCCTGTTTTATCTGAAGCTAAACCGTCTAACTTTAATAAATCCTCCTCGACCGTGATGAAGAACGTCATTCCTCAACCCCAGAATTCGTGTTATTTGCGTCTTTTTTCTGCCGCTGCTGCAGGAGCTGTCAGGCCGGATAAACGCTCCGACGATCCGCCCGGCGGCAGGCGGGGTGGGGGTGCAGAAGCTCACCCTGTGATACCGGACCTACTATTATCCAGGTCAGAGAGGAAACCTGTTGACACGGTGCAGCTTAGTCAGCAGGAGGCACAAACAAGTCACCTAACTGTTGTTGACAGCTGCTCAGAAATGTGCTCATGATAAATGCTGTCATTGACAAACGGGTGAGACTACAAAATACACAATAAAGCCTGTTTTTGACGTTAAAAACTACAATTATTTACAAAATTTCGTAATTAAATTGAATTAAAATGAATTGGATTTGAAGAAAAGGCGTCCTAGCTAGAGGACGGTCCACCTCGTAACAAACAAAATAAAGATTCCAAAACAAAAACCCTACGCCTCGGCCAGCACGGCGATATAAACGGACGTGACTCTCCTGGAAGTCACGGCGGTGCCTAAAAATTAAGTCAGATTTGAGGGAAAGTGGAAATCTGTGACCAGTTTAATCAAAACGTGCGACTCTTTGTGTTACTGCTGTAAGGAGAGGCCCTCTGATCTAGAGCTGTGATGTTCTGGAGCTGCAGACACGTCAACAGGTCGATGTGTGAGGAAAAGGGTTCTTATTCAATAAAAATATCATAAATGAATCCTGCTGCTGGTAAACTAAACACTTCTCATTGTTTTATGTGGCTTCCAAAAAGCAGAAGCACAAACGGAACTCACCTGAGAAAAAAAGGGAACCCAAGAAGAGCAGGACCAAGGCACCCACAATGCATTTGTTCGTGGAGAGCCACGACTTCTCCTCCTTTGTTTCCGGCAGCTTGAACTCCTCCTCTTCATCCTCCTCCTCCTCATCCGAGGTTCTTGGTCTTGGAGCTTCAAAGGAGGACACGTTCCTCCTCCTCAGCCCGTCATCGAAGCTGCTGAGCGGCTCTGAAACGGAGAAAGGAGAGGAAACGGTGAAGACGGAGCAGACCACCTTCCATAAATCACTTCACCCTCCACAGAGACTAAGACTGTCACTTCTAAAACGATGCTAATCTTCTGGCGGTCGTGTACTCGAGACACGTGAACTAAAGAAACAGCGTGAGAGGTGTCGGCGACAAAAGCAGAGCTGCTTGTGGACACGGGGCACATTTTGTAGCTCAATTACAACACCGGTGGTTTCACGCTTGAGGGTTTATTCGTTCTCGCCGTGGGGTGTGGGCCTCGCTGTCACACGGATAAATCACTTCCCAGATGTTAGGATGACACAGATAAGAAACGTGTTAACAAATCATCCAGATTTCTATCAACATGTGTTCAGGGTGAAAAAAACCCCATAAAGCTCTTCTACTTCTGAGAATCCTGAACTACGAACAGAAAAGCTGCTTATTGCCTCAGAAGGTCCACACAGAATCATTTAAAGGGGACATATGACTTATAATAGTTCTATAGTTTATACAAAACATGTTCATTCATTTTAAAGCAATTTCAGCAGTTTTATTCTTGACAGTTTCAGCACCTTCCAGAATGAGCCGTTTAGGGGAACTGTCACTTTAAGAAATCAAGCTGTTGCTGGCCACGCCCACCCAGCCCCACTCAGGCTGCTATAAGCTGAGACGCTCCGATACAAGGGAGGGGCTCAGAGTAGAGCCGCTTCTCCTCCTCCAGCAGCTCTCTTGCACTTAAGAGGTGGTTCTATTCTAATTTCCCCATTTGTGACATCACAATCGGAGACCTTTAGAAACGGCTCGTTTTAGGCACATAATTCCTAAAACCAAACACTGTCAAAAAATGGATGGACAGATTTTTTCACATCTGGAGTGTTTATAGAGGCAGCAGAGACCCACAAAACATTTCTAACACTATTGCTTTCTAACTGGTTTCAGTGGTTCTTGAGCCACAAATTTGAGCAACGATCCAGCTGGTAATCATTGTGCTGTTAGCTACTATAAAGCCTAGCAGTTAGCTTTTTCATGACAGAGTCTGGAAGTAAAAGGGAGAAATGTATCTGGAGGCAAAACAAAAAGCTAAAACCAGAGTGAACATCGGCGCGGTCTACACTCGTCAGAGGCTGTGGTAGGGTCGTCTACAAAAGTTGTAATTCTGCTTTCAACCAGTAGGAGGAGCAGCAGGAAACTTATTACTGGAATTATAAGTTGCTACTTATTAATATCTTATTGAACGTTTGAAACTTAATAGATAGCTGTATTATTATCTATTATTTTAGGTAATTATGAGGGTAAAGTGGTGTAAAAAAGAACAAAATATAGGA
The DNA here is from genome assembly GCA_006937985.1 of Aphyosemion australe. Taxonomy (NCBI): domain Eukaryota; kingdom Metazoa; phylum Chordata; class Actinopteri; order Cyprinodontiformes; family Nothobranchiidae; genus Aphyosemion; species Aphyosemion australe. The sequence goes on along the minus strand of SSNS01000031.1, from coordinate 2,777,394 downwards.
TTCAAATTCAAACTGTGATCAAATCTAATTAGAAGTGATTCAGTTGAATAAAGCTAAATTAACGTGTTTATTTTAACTACCGGTAAATACTACAAAAGACTTGACTTCCTGTTTTTTTTTATGTTTTCTAAACAATAAATTTCCTTTTTAGGAGATAATTTCTTGCCTTCTTCATCCTCTTCGTCATCTATGAAGTCACATGGCTTTTCCGCCTCATCTTCCACGTCGGCCTCGTCTTCCTCGGTCTCTGAGGGACCAACGGTCTCAGCTGCAGGTAGATGTTCCCTCACCAGGCTCTCTGGGGCTGAGCGTGGAGGGTCTGTGCTTTTAGGAACAAAGCTGATATCAGCTTCCACATGAGACGGAGCATCCGTGGATGTAAGGGTCTCCATGGGGACGTTAACCTCGGGTTCGGCACTCAAGGTGTCACCCTCCCCAGAAAGACATGCAGGAACCAGTCCAGAATCGGCGGCCGTGTCGAGCACAGGCTCAACAGGGTCGCCGATCTCGGCGCAGGACTCTCTGGGGTCAGCTGCGGAGATTTCAACAGCTGGAATATTGAGTTGAGCAGCTGGAATATCTAAGTGAGCTTCCAAATCGATGGTGGTGACAAAAGGCATGGCACCTTGGGGCTCGTTGTCGCTGGGGGAGGTAGTTACGATGTCGTGGATAACTGGTGGCTGACTCTCCGGGTCTAAGTAGGGAGCGTCGTGGGAGCTGGGTGGAAGAGGACTCAGCCGGGCTGGACTAGACGGGACTGGACCTTCACTGGAGTCTGGAGAGGTCTCCTGACAAATCTAGATACGGAACAAAAATATTTGTGAACGTTTAACAGCTCTAAAGTTTAAATGGTGGCCAGATAAAGTTCTAAAAAGTCTGTCATCTTCTGTTTTTCAGACAATAATTCTTTTTTCCATGGTTTTTGACATCCAAACACTTCAGTAGCTTTTACTGATGGACCCACCTGATGACCTTCTTCAGACAGGACCGTTTCTACTGGGATCTCGGCTGGTTTGAACTCTGCAGCAGCTCCTGGAACACAATTCACACCGTGTCAAAACACCTGAATCCTAACAACAGTCATCAAAGCAGCCTTTGATTCTTATTTACGTCACAGCCCCAGAGACAGATGTGGACTTGTCGATACCTGCCACCTCCTCGGAGAGACTGGGCGCATCGCCCAGGCTCTCGGTGCCGTCATCCACAGGACCCACATTCTCAATGGCAGCTTCCTGTGGGAAGAGATGATCCAACATTTACAGTATTCCCAGCACAGGCAGGAATTTTGCTTATTAGTCATTTGTGTTTACATTTATTGTGGTAAAAACAAACCGTACCTTTATGTATTGTTGGCTAAAATATCAGAAACTCTTTATGTTTACTTTTTGACACGATAAAAGCAAATTTTCCACTATGTCTGGAATAGATGGATAAATATTCCGATTTCCAAAACAAATGGAACGCTGGGCAAAATGCCACTTATAAACAGATTTGTGGTACGATTAAAAAAGAAACCTAAAGCAAATCTCCTCTGATTTTTATCTTTCACCACAACGGGCAACTGGAGCTGCTCAAGAACCACTGAAACCAGTTTGAAAGCAATGGCTTAAAAGGCAACTCCTGGCAGTGTTGGTTTGCTGTTAGCACCCCCTAGTGTCCAGTTAGTAAAAAACTAAAGTAAAACTCTCCTCCTGGCTGTGTGTTCATCTTTTTAACACCTTAATCTAACAGCTGAAACGTCTCCTCAGCCTTCATTAGTGTCTACAGGAGCGGTTCATCACTAAATCAAACAAATCAGCTGTGTTCATGATCTAAAACATGCAGGAAACATGCTGGAAGCAGACTGCAGCACCAGGCATGTCATTTCCATTTTCGAAGTCCAGCAGGGACCGGACCGCCACTCTGAAGTTGCAGGTGTGGTATTCTGGCCACAGAGGGCGGTGGGGGTCTGAGTGACATTTCATTAACCCTGTAAAGGGTCATTTTAGCACAAACTGGCTCAAGAACATGATTTAAACATATGAAAAAGCTGCATAGTACGGATTTAAAGTGTTAAAACTCTTTAGTGTGACTTGAAGTCCATAATTTCCTCAAAAAGCAGTGGGTAATATCCATTCCTTCAAGGAATGCTAGACCTTTAATCAATTTAAGGTCTGGATTGTTGATCTATCATAGCACTCCTTGTTTTATCACATTTTTTAGCAGCATACAAAATCTTTTGGCCCAGTTTTAACAAAATATCAGAAATTCAATTTAGGAAAAATGTACAAGACACAGCCCAGGGAGCTAAATCAACTCCCTCGGAGTAAAAAGAGTAGAAGGTGGAGCTGCTTTCAATCACAATGAACATAATATGTGGCAGATGACTCATAAATTGGTCTTCCGCAAACATCCGCAGTGGCTTTTTATGATTTTCGTAAGGACTCTGGCTGCATGTTCAGACAGGGGTGTGTTGTACTGGAACCTGCAATCATGAGTCAGTGTAAAACCCTTGTTTAATTGCTGATAAACATCTTTTCATTGAGGTTCTCTTTCTTCTTACCTCAGGAGAGAGGAGGGTCCAGCTGTTGGTGGAGGAGCCGCTGCTGCCTGTGCTGTTGCTGCTGTCAGACATCGCCCCCTGCAGGCTCAAGTTGCACGAGACAGATTCAGCTTCAAGTCCTGCACGTGACGACAGCAACAACGTGTCCTCAGCGTCAAACCCCTCAAGTCATCACAAATAAAATCCAGATTTAATAATCTAATTGCAACTCTGTTATTAGATTTGCTGCAGGATGCAGAGTCCAGCACATGAGCAAGCGTTAAACGACAACACCCCATGCAGTTCGCGAGGTCATTACATGTGCAAAGTATTCTAGCAAAGGATGGAATTATGCAATGAAATAAGATTTAAGCAACAAAGCATTGGGTACACGGGATAAAGGGCTCATTGTTGTTGCTTCGAGTTATGTAACGGTGTGGCGGCACCCATAATACACTGCTGCGCAGTCAAATACAGGGTCTAGTTAGGAAAAAACGCTGCAGAGAGCTTTCTTACTAATCACGATTGCTGCTTTAGCTAACCTCTCATCCACATTCATTCATCCAGACAGTCTGCGCGGCAGTTAAAAGCCCAAAAATGGTCAAAGCTCAGACACGAACAGTTCACAGATCACGAAACGAGCCAGCAGAGCTTTGTGCTCCCTTGTCGGTCACCCTAAACGCGCTAAGGTTCGGTTTTACACACAAACCGGGCAAACTTTAGGAGCTAGGGTTGTTGTAGCAACCAATTTCAAGGTTCACTCCTGATGGTAAACAAAGGACGGTAGCTTGAACATTCCCACTCTTCCGCCTTCCCACTCAGGCCCTGCAGTTAGCAAGAGCGTCACAAATGCTACATTTTACCCATTTAAACCCGCGAGGCGACGTTTAGTTTTCACCACTTACTTACAGAAAACTCTCTGCGTGTTTTGTCCGTCAAAAAGTTAGAAATTTTAGAAAGAAAAACGGTCTTCTCCTCCTGTAAACTTGGGAACCATGGGAATTCCAAGCTGCGTCACGTTAACCCTAGGAGTCTCTCCTCCAATAGGATTTCAGCATGCGCGAGGGAGCGCCCGCCCCTAAATCAAGGATGAACCAATCAGATAAAAATCTGAAGAGCGACGTCCATCCAGACAGATTGACGCACGCAGCTGAAAGTGGCAGGTGATGGACAGAGCTCTGTCTCTTGGGTTTATAATAATACAACTTCATATGTGACCCTGACCCTTGAGATGCAAGTGTGCTCGCATATTTATACACGGGAGGGAGAGGCTAGCGGGACCATCCGCACACTGACACGTCTGCAGAGCTAAATTTGACTGCGGGACTTACCAGAGTGGACAACCCCTGGACTCCAATTGCTCCTGTGTGGACACTCTTCTCATCATCTCATTCCTTCTCCTCTATAATTAGCGTGCTAATCACATTTCTACATCTATACCTCTGCAAACATTGAACAAAAATAAAGAAGAGACTATTCGTTTGTTTTGCAAAAGTAATAATTTAAAAACTATAAAATAAACTCAAATTCAATTCCTTTAATTTTTAGTTAACAGTTTAAAATTTAATTGCTATTTTTATATGTTAGATATTCAATAAAAATGTGATCTTCATAAAATTCAAATGAAAAATCCCCTTGTTCAATTTCAGGCAAGAGCAATCGATTAGATGCTAAGTCGATAATCATCCCGCCATTGGTCACGTGACACCAAAACGGCAAGTTTATGACCCTTGACCTTGAAAGCGGAGCGTTACAGCCTTAAACAAAGTTTACATTTGTCTTTCGAGGTAAATTTATTTACTTTTTTGTCTAATATTATTTGAGAATGTTGCTCTTTCTTCGTCACATGCAATATTTTTAAATTATTATTGTTTACTACACTCTTGGGAGCTGTAGCTCCGCTAATAGAGCATAATTAGCTAATTAGCATACTAACTTTTTCTGATATTCAGGTAACTAGAACCACCGGGCAAAAATAAGAAAATGAAGATATGTAGTTGAATATCATTTCGTTAAAAAAGTCTAATTTTACAAGCTTTTACATATTTTACATCTGACATCTCATCCTTTGTACCGTTTATTATTTAGCATTAGCCTAGGAAACAGTCTGTATGCTAATCAATTTATTTAGCTATAGAAATTCGCATTATTTTGGTTTGAAGCTTTATAAGATTTAGTCCATGATAAAACTAAACGTAAAGGCAGTCTCCACTTCGGAAACGACTGTCAAGCCAGCCCTCCTTTGAGTTTTACGTGTGCAATTACACGCGGCATTACGGTGTCCTCGTCGAGAGTGCCTTTCAAAATAAAAGCGTACTTCCAGTATATGTGTTTGAACCAATCTTTTCTACAGTCATTAGTTTGAACTCGCTGATGAACGGCTTTCAAATTTTGTCTTTGTTTTATTCAATTGTAAAAGAAAATGATATTTATCAAGATTGTATTAATGAAAACAAAATACTTAAAATGTAAAAATCCACGTAATTGGCACACAATCTCAGGTCAATTTTGACTATAGATACAAACTCTAGATACAGTATACCATGGAGCTTTGAGGTTTATTACAAATCTTAAAACCTTGACTCATCATTGTACATTGTACTTTTGTGTTGGATGGTCTGCTTTGTCTCGTCGTAGATTAAACCACTGGTATGTTTTTATCTATAAAACTATTCTTGGTTTCCTTCCAACATACTTGCAGAAATACATTTCTCAAAAGACTACTGGAGGCTACTGTATGCGTTCACATGACTTGTTCCTTTTAAATGTACCAAGGGTTCGCACTGAGTTGGGGAGAAAAGCATTTAGATACTCTGCTCCTTATGGAATCAGCTCCAAAACCAGCTGAATTTGAAAGAACTGGTCTCAGTGAATGAGTTTAAACGGGTATTTGTCCTAAGATTACACATCCTCTACTACACACTCCCCAACTTCATGTACTCATAGCACAAAGTGAAATGATAATGTGCAATCAGAGAAATCGTTCACTAAAGTAGTCAAAATTGACGTTCTAATGAGATTGTGTGCCAATTATGTGGATTTTTACCTTTTAAGTAGCCTATTTTCTTTTTCATTAATACAATCTAAACATCATTTTCTGTTACAATTGAATAAAACAAACAAACTTTGAAAGCCGTTCATCAGCGTGTTCAAACAGTGACTGTATAAATGACATATATACTGGAAGTGTGCTTTTATTTTGAAAGGCGCTCTCGAACGAGGTCACCGTAATGCCGCGTGTAGTTGCACACGTATAATTCGAAGGACGGCTGGCTTTACACTGGTTTCTAAACTGGAGGCTGGCTTAAGAGAGCCTTAGAGCTAATGTGTTCTCCAAGTTAAGAGATAAATTGGTGTGATCAAAGAAAATACAGAGTATGTATGTCTTTATTAGACATAATGGAATCAGATTATGTGTTGATTTCACACACAAAAAACATAAAGAATGTTTCCGCCCGGTTTCGAACCGGGGACCTTTCGCGTGTGAGGCGAACGTGATAACCACTACACTACGGAAACTCTTAACATTACCCCTCCGACGTCCATTGAAAAACAGATGACTCCCGGTTTCAAAATATATTGATACCGTGGTCATAAGTGGACATCCGGATATCGATCAGATGAAAATAACAGGTTTTAGTACCTATAAGCAAGGCACGTTAAAAGTGCTGTCCGAGGGCCATTTGTGGCCCTTGCAGTGACTTTATTTGGCCCCCAATTTTGTCTGTGTAACTGGAAAAAAAATATATATATATGTTGTATCTGTAACTTTTGCTGCCTCTTGGCCAGGACTCCCTTGAAAATGGGGTTTTTAATCTCAATGGGACCTTCCTGGTTAAATAAAGAAAAAATAAATAAAAATCTCTAGAACAGTGAATTTGTATCCAGTGAGCTGTTGATGTAGACTTTCTAACCGTTCAGATTTTTATTATTTTGCCCATTTTTAGGAGTACAAATAAAAGAATCGCCCTAAAATAGTTTTTGCCATTTATAATTAATCACATTTTGTCACCCAGAACTGTTAACTTAACAATTTTGCCCCTCGTTTTGAGTTTGGACACCGATTTTATGTCAGTGATAGTTACAAAACAGTCTGCAGAGGATTCAAATCTTCCTTTGTTCAGTAAAAACGGTGTATTTAAAGCACCCAAACTCACGTTTTAATTACTATTGCTTGCTTTTATCCCCTCCTCCCTTTAGCTTTTGTAATGAATCACAATTGGCCTACAACCTACATTTGTACATTGCTGAGGTTTTTACTGCTCATTTTATCAAAAATATTTTAACACAAGCAATGGATTGTTCATTCACAAAACTGAATCAAGGTTTCCTACATCACTTCAGGTCATTTACAGCTTCTATCTCCCTCTAGATTTTGCCAGACCAATTGCATCACATAAACCCAACTGCATTTTAAACTTACATGATTTATAAATGTTTAATCTCTCCATCAATAAAGCGTTCAAATTATAAGATCTTTAATTATAAGATCGTTGCCTTGCATTAATCTTGTAACCTCACATCCAGTGTGACTGAGAATCTACAACTTCATTACTAATGCAGCGTAAAGACGTTAACTGCTTATTAGCGTAGCGAAATAATGTGAAACGTTCCGGCACACAGTACAACAAGAACCAGTCATTTTTTGTATTTTATTGTGTTTTCTTAGAAAAACAGTTGTTTTAATCAAAGAGACCAAAGCCCATGTCATCGTCGGATTCCTCAGACTCTTCCTTCTTCTCTTCTTTCTTCTTCTCCTCCTCTTTAGCTGTAAAAGTAAAAAGAATTGACATGTTTAAAAACTCATCACAACAGAAAGAGGTCAACAATTATGGGCTCGACACATTGGAGGTGAAATCGCCTGTCATGCACCGGCGAGCCAACGATGTGATCCCAGAATGTTGAAAAATTTCAAACTTTTATCGCTGTTGCTCGGACAAGGACCAATCAGCGGAGGTTTCATTGACTGACCAATGAGCGGACAGGATGCTTCTCAGTAGCCTGACCTGCCAGACCCTCCCTCTGTCTATTCTACACAGAGGAACAGTCTGGAAACGCTGGAAGAGGCAGCGAGCACCATGAGGGGCAGGACTAGCCAGCCCAAAAATAACCAATCTGGAAAAAAGTCGGAAATGATGTCTTATCACACAACGCTGTAGTTTTTTAGCTGTAGTCCAAGACGGCGTCAAAGGAGTGCTGCAATCTCCCTCTCACTGTTCACACCGAGCTGCACTGCAGTTAACCCCAGCTTTCTGTCATTTTTTCTTGTTTCTCCATTAGCGCAAGTAAAGGTGACACGAAGATGTGATTTTTAGCTGGGTAAGCGCCTTCCTCAGTAGAAATGAATGCACTGGGGGCGAATGGAGACCCATCGAAGATGGCGGCCGGCCACTACGGCAGCGCCAGTCCACTCGGTGTCTATGTATATATGTCTGTGGTCACACAGCACAAACATCTTTCTTTAGAACAGGGTTTCTCAACCCTGGTCCTCAGCGCCCCCCTGTCCTGCATGTTTTCCATGTCTCTGCTTCAGCACATAGCTGCAGAAGCCTGTTAATCACTCACTCATTTGCGTCAGGTGTGTGGCAGCAGGGCAACATGGAAAACATGCAGGGCAGGGGGGCGCTGAGGACCAGGGTTGAGAAACCCTGCTTTAGAAGAAAGGCTTTTAGCGCTAATTCTTGTGGTTTTAAAGACACGTCCAAGTCCTTTAGAACAGAGGAAAGAGCCGCAGCTAACTCCGCTTCAGACGCCATCTTTGTTGTTTATGAGAAACTGAGCGTCATGGTTTGTGACGTACGCTGCTCAGCGCTGATTGGCTCGGTGAGAACTCTCAGGGGGTGGGGTTATTTGAATGGGAGCGTTACCAGACTAGTTCTCTGTGTAGAATAGACAGAAGGTGAGTCTGGCAGGCCAGGCTAGCATCTCAGTACATCCCTGGGCAAACATGGAGGAAAAGTTAATATATAGTAAGTTTACATAGTAAAGTCAGAAGTAAGACTTCACTTAACTCTAGTAAACCCTTGTGAGACTTCATATCTACCACTTTTTCAACTCTGAACTGCTTTGATAACCCAAAATTCCCTCCAATCTGACGGCCAATCAAAACAACGAAAGACTCGATATTCGCCCTGGAACAGAGCGTGTTGCCGACTTTTGCTGCTGGCCGCATTTCGCCTCCCGTGTGTCAGGTTATCAAAGTGATAGCGACGAGTTTTGCTGATTGCGGTCGTTTGTCGCCTCCCGCGTGTCAAGCCCATCACAGTTCCTATCCAGTTACCTGGTGCTTCTCCACCAGTTGCAGGAGCACCAGCAGCAGGGGCACCAGCTGGAGCTCCACCTCCGGCACCAACGTTGCAGATCAGACTGCCGATGTCGATGCTGGACAGGGCCTTCAGAATAAGAGCACAGTCATTTAATCTGTCCAGCACTTACTCTGGTAGAAACATGTACAAATTCAAATAAACAAACAGAACTATACTACTGTATGCTTTATGTGCACTGAGCAGGCCTGCAAACAACTCTAAAATGATAATTTAAATGTTTGACACTTCTGCGTTCATTAAAAAAAATCACAGATTTAGGGTGCTGGTGACAAGTTTTTGACACACAGGACTGGTGGAAAATTCAGCTACACACTAAATCCAAGATTACTCACGACCCACTTCTGGTTAATGCTAACTTCCTTTGTGAGGTTCACATATCCATTACATGGTCAAGAAGCTGCATGTGTCTTTCTGTCAAGCGTGTTCTCACCTTGGCAAACAGACTTGGCCAGAAAGGCTCCACAGTGACTCCAGCAGCCTTGATCAGGGCATTCAGCTTGTCCTCCTGTGAGCACACAAGACACAATTTTAAAATGTGTTTTTCATTATCAGCACATATACTAACAGAATAGTATTGGCAAAACAATAATTACAGCCTTAAATGTATTAATGCCTCAGGGCACTTTTTATTATTAGTCAAATATAATCATAGTTATGAGTTGAAAGTTGTTTCTCATGTGCATTATGGCTAACACGTTAGCTTTACAAACAATGACACATTTTCACCTGATCAGATTTGTTTATCAGGACTTAAGTGCAACCTAAAGGTGATGGGAGCAACGTGTGTGTGTCAAGGTGAAAAAGTTATGTAATGCGGGAGATCAATTATTAAGAGTAATAACTAGTATTTACGAAGCTCACTACCAAATTTACATGAAATTAGCTTTTAAACACCGTAACTTGTACAGCTGCGTTTACACGGTCTACTTAGCCATGCCGCCATTTTTAACCGGTAAACACCAGCTGGTTAACATTATAACTGATATTTACAGCTTTACTTAATAACGTAGGAGTGTGAACTAACTCGTATTGGGTTTATATTGCGTGTACACCTTCTCGTGTTATTGTCATAGCGGTAAAAACAAATGGCGCATCAGCAGTCGGGAGTAACCGGGAGACACTCACGGTGACTGTGACTTCATCGTCGTGGAGGATCAGAGCGGAGTAAATGCAGGCGAGCTCAGACACGGAGGCCATTGTAGATATCAAAGGTAGTGGTAGTGGCGTCGGATGCCTAAATTTGACGGTGCTAGTTGCCGGATTGAGGGCCTTAGCTTCAGATGAAGAACCAAACACTTCAGGCACGTTGACGTTCCCACAGCGGAAAAGGAAGAAGAAGGGGCGGGACTTTTGGATATATACGTGCGTGAGATGCGTGCCTGTAACGTCATTACGCACATACGTGAGGTCCTTTTCCCCGACGTAAACCGCCGTAATTGTAGTCTTTTCCACAGAAACACACGTTTTCTGTTATCGTTGACATTCACTTTAGATATAACTTTATATATATATATATATATATATATATATATATATATATATATATATTGTTGTGTCTACATGTGTGCTAGTGAGCACTTTTCCTTTACCAAGTTAATCCATCCCACCTCACAGGTGTGGCATATCAAGGGGCTGATTAGACAGCATGAATAATGTACAGGTGTGCCTTAGACTGCACACAATACATATACCAAATAATTACCGCATGACCACCCACTTCCCCTCGTGAAACAGATACACAAAGAGCAACTAGAGGTCAGTTTCCACTATCAGAACTACTGGGTAATTTTACCACACCTTCACTGCATGCATGTGTTTCTACTTTACCGGGCAGGCCCAAAAGGACCATTTCAAGAACCGAGTACCTGAACCTGGGGTATGTACCAATGGCATGGTAGTTGCTGAGCGGGATGCTGATTGGTTTTAACTCCGTAGAAAATAACATCACCATAATAACCAGCATTAGTAAAATAGAAGTTGTTGCTGGTGAAGCGGAAAGGAAGGAAAAGAAAAAAGCAGTGTTGATGCTGCTTTAAAATCACTTTCTACACTTTCAAGGGCAATAAAATATGGCAGAAATCCCCCACAACACACGGTCATGTGTGATCTCACAGCGTACCTTTACAAATGGCACATCATCAGATCTTTGAACGCAAGTTTTGACATCAATCGCTCTCTCCGTCCCCTGAATAGATGAAATTATGGCATAGTTTGACAGAATAAAACTTTCAATGTTGTTAACATATGTGAACGCCTTTTGAGACTCACCAGTGACATTCACGTACTTCACGTTGTTTGTTGTCCAATAGCATTCAAAGACAACCGTAGATCCCGCCCCACGACTGAGATGTGTATGGGTCGTGGCCAGGCTAGATATATCGTGCATCTCAAATACAATGTGTGCCAAAGTCACTGATAACAAATGCAAATGGACTATAAGAACATGCCAAGATACTTTACAATAGTGATATTAGGGGAAAAATGCCAGTTAGAAGTTAACGTTTAACTCACTTTTTTATTCAAATCGGAAATTCAAACAATAATTTCAAGCGATTCAAGACAAAGCCTGGCTAATCTGTTCCAGAACATATTTTTTCCTGGTTCTCTCAGCCTGAAAAAGCAAATTACTTTCTATTACAATGTTTCATCTTGAAAAAACAAAATAAAGAAATCAAAAATATGATGTTTTAATACTTTCCTTGAGTCTCACATCACAGTTTCTTTCAAAAAGTATCGACCTAAAACATTCCGTGAATCACTTAAGCTGCTCACAAACAGGTCAAAGTATCATTTGTACATTTGGCACTAACATTATGTTCTTGGCCCAGATGTGTAAAAAAAAAACAAATACTCAGATGTGTTAAATTACAAACATTACAGCTGTCAGTGTGCCTTCTTGTTTTACAGTGAAACAAAAATAAGAGTATTTTTATTATACAGGGTAAGAAAAACACAAATTCAACTTCGCACATTGCTGAAACTTTCCAAGTTATTATTCTGAAACCGTCCCTCAATTTTAATATTCTGCATGGTAACAAATCACATTTTTTACTTAGCTTATACAGACATTAAAGAATATTTGACTGCCATCTCCAGTGAAAGACATTAAAATCTTCCTTTAAAAGTACGAATTTCATTTCTGGTTTCTACTTATTTTGATTCCATTTGGACATTATTCCTAATATATACATACAAATTATTTTTGCTGTTAAATTTTTTGTTTATAAGAATAATTCTAGTATGTTCCCAAAGTAAAGAGTAATCATTTTAGATGAATTTACCATCAGTTTACTGGAATTTATGATGGTCAACATTGTTTAAATCAAGAAAAATCGCTTTTAAGGATTAAGAATTCTAATTAGACAGCGTTCGCGGTAGTTACAGCTTGGGAATCTATGTGGTATGTCGAGGTATTAATGATCCGGTGGCGTGACGGGATTACAGAAACTATAATGTTTGTTTTCTAGGTTGTTGCATCAGATTATTGAGTCCCATTACGCGAGGCAAAACACCAACGTTTCTCGCTGCACGACGGTTAAATAAGCAGAAGCCGACCTTTGGAAATGTTGCACTTCAGGAATAATGTGAAAACAGGAATGTCAATGGTTCATTTCCTACTTTGGACCCTTAGACTCAGCTCTGTTGGTGTCCGTAAAAGTTTCAATGGGACACGTTTGATCAATTGAAAAAAAAAAAAAAGTTAAAAATAATATTCAAACCTGTATTAGAACAGATCAGCATAAAAACAAACTTAAATATCTATCTACTGACCACATGTTTCTTCTTCCATAAAGTCCACCATGTTTCTACAGGAGCCCTGAATGGACAAACCAAAACACTGGCTGTATGGAGGGGCTTTTCAGCATTTTCCACTTTTTAGCAGCCATGGTAGAGAGGAGGGTGATGTGTGAGGATATTCGGTTGCTTCCATAATTCGCCACTAGATGTCAGCAAAGTCTTGGTACCAGATAACAGAAGTCAGGGGGTCCGCCTTCCATTTTTTACTCTTTGTGAGGCTTCCCTTTGGGTTTCTCGTCGTACGAAATTCCATATTCGTTTACTCGAGTTCTGTCCACCGGGTAGAGCCTGGGGAGAGGAAGGAAAAATAACCTTTTAGATACGAACACTTTGTAATTTAGAATGGTGTGTGTGTGTGTGTGTGTGTGTACCATCTCTGGTAAAGGTAAATAAGGAAAACCACATCATCTCTGAAACAAGCCAATCTGTGAGAGGTTGGCATGGTGATGATGAAGGCAAACACATCATCAATGAAGGTGTTGAAAGCCTGGAAATGATAAACGTCAGTTTTTATTAATTAAAACCAAAAAGAGACACACTTTTCACTAAATAAAGTTATGTTTAAAAAAATAAAATACATATAAACAAACAAGAACACACTTTTATGCAAATAAATGCAACAACCACATTATAATTTATATTCAAAATAGTCGATGTGCTTACCTTGTACATAAAAGCCTTCCAGGGTAGGTGGGCCACCGACTTCAGCTTTACAATAAATAGAACAGAATTTATAAGTTAGACATTTGTGAAAACTGGAGAAAAAAAATACGACGCTGCAGAGAAAACTCTTAAAACTTGAAGGAAAACTGACCTTATAGTTGACAAACAACTGAGGAAGCATGAAGAGGAACCCAAATGCGTACACACCTGCAATTTCACAATAAAAGATGGTTTATTGTAGAAAAATCACATAAATGATTGATTAATCAAAGAAAACGCGACAAAAACCAGATTTGTTGAGAGAAACAGTAGCTTACCATTCACCAAGCTGTTAATCAACCACGAGTACCAACTAAAAATAAAAAGCAATTAAGATTACTTAGGATTGAAACAATTTATTATTTATTTGTTCCGTCCCACTCCTACCTCTTGTATCGTAGGAAAACCAGAGCATAAACCGCCCCTCCAATGCATAAAGGGTACAAGAGGTATGAGAGATACTTCATGGCCTGAGGAAAGGACATCAAAAATGTTATAATTAACCTAAAAGCTCATGTTAGATCATGCATGCGTGCACCTGCTATTTCTTACCAGAGTGTCGTATTCTTCTGTTCTCCTCTCCGACTCGTCCAATTTTCCAAACTGGATCAAAGAAACACATTATTCCTTCTTACGGCGATAAAAGTGTATCTAAATTAGATTCATTACTAATCCAGTCACATGGCTTGTGAGGTAAATTAAACCGTCCGTCACTACTACTGAACAAAAATGTTCATTTAGTTATAAATTCATCTAATAGTGACTTAATGCAATGGTTTATCTCAGAAATTGAACCTGCCAATTCATTTAGCATCGATTGTCCAGCGCTTCTTGCTTCATAGGATGTTTTATTTTTGCTTACATAGTAAAAAATCATATGAAAGTAGCTTCTACATGTTGTCCTGAAAATTTTTAAGGATCTTGTGTCAAGTTTGCAAGTGAAAAAGTCCAAAGCATTCACAACCAGAATTTCCCAAATTCACCATTTTCATTATTTGAAAGGATCCGAGCCACTTTTATCGTTTACTTTTGAATCCAGCCTTGGTTCAAGGTACAACACCTGCAGCTGCAGAAAACATCTGGACTAAATTTTTTGTGCACTTTTCGGAACACAATTGATTATGAACGATGAGTTGACACCTACCAGGAACGTTGGTCTGCCTCCTTTCCAGAAAACGTGGATTTTAAAGGCCTTTTTAACTTTCCACACCTGCAAGAATGACATCAACACATTAAAACAGCAGAAGGTATAAATTATTTGTAGATAAAATACTTAAAAGGGTTCTAACATCTTTTTAAAAAATTGGAAACTTTTTTGAGCATCTATATAACAAAAAGAAACTTTAGTGGGGCTCACAATGGCCCAGGATAAATGGCCATACATAACCTCATAATAAAGCCCTACAATGGTTAAGACTGGTTTGCCCCGCCCACTCAGTTAAGACATAAATATTAGATGAGCTGCGTGTTTATTGGACGGTTTATACTTGATGGCTTTATGATGCCGTGCATAACCGAGGTATCCGGATTCCTCAATAAGCAAGCTGTGGATCTATCTGGCAATCATTCATAGTCTGGATATTCTCTGTACATCCTGGAACGTTACACATAAGCTCCGACACCCTTCTTTGTTTTCCTTTCATCCGATAAGAACTTTAGCTCAGGTTAGCATTGTTCTGCGGGTAACATTCTCGTGACCAACACTTCTATATTGCCGATCTGATGATGAGGTGGGTTGGGACATACAGATTTAAGGGGGCGTGTCTGTGTTGACGTGTTAAACCAGAACAAACCATTTCTCCGTGGCCATTACAACATTACTGATTGATATAGGAAAGCAGGTTGGAGACACCACAAGCTGCCTATATTCAAAAGCAACCAGGTAAATAAGGTTTTGAGTTTCAGAACCCCTGTATGCTTGTTTTTGTGCAACGTACTTCAATGATCGATCCGATCCCGGCAGGCACGAGTACGAGGAGGCTCGTCTGCTCGTCGAACAAGTAGAGGAAAATCACGATGGTGCTGAAACATCTCCACAGCACTGACAGAAAAAATAAAAATACAGGCCGTTAAAGAATCAGAGCAAAAAAAAGGCAGCATCATGAGTTAATATCACTCAAATATTAACACACTTTATTGTTGTTGGTAGGTAAAATAATAGGCACAAAACCCTCCAGTACTCTGAAATCATTAAGGTGAGCAGAAGGATGCTAAATGCAACATCTGTGCACTCAGCAGTCCCTCTTTACCAAGTCTTTACGCCCAAATGCACAGATGAAGCCTCATTCTGTCAAGTTACTCGTTTTACACATTTTTCAATGTTTTATCACAGGATGACAGCAAGGAAATTATGAAATTAGCAGCCGTGCATCTGCTTTGTTTTTATTCCTTTATTGAAGAAGGCAATAAATAAATCATCTACCTGCTTTGCTGGACATTCCCACCATGCTTTTCTTCTGCTTCCAGAAGCTGATGTCATTCTTGAAAGCAAGGAAGTCGAATAGGAGCTAAAAAAGTGACAAAAACAAAATCATCAGTAAGGATGAAAGTTTACATCACTAAGTACGACACAGGGTTCTCATCTAACAAATTATAGGATTATAACCTTCCTAGATGAAACGTTTTCATATTTTTCCCATGATTTTAATATCAATATTAGCTTTTGCTACACGTCTGGCCCATAGGCTGATTGACACGTGTGCATTAAGGTCTTTTTTTGGTGACATTCTTTCACCGATGATCCTGTTGAAACTTGAAATCCATAACGCTCTACACACTCCCTTAGGAGCTGTGTTTCACGAAAAACATCACATTTTTCTGCTCGCTGTTTTTCAGTACGCTAGGGACCCGGATAAGTGAGAAAAAAAACCAAATCCTTGTTATATAAAAGGGTTTGAAACAAGATAAAAAAAAAGCTGCTTTGTGTTATAAAACTTACATGAAAGGCAGCCACAAAGAAGGTCAGGGCCAGAAAGTACAGGTTGGTATCCACAAAGATACCTTTAATCTCATCTGCATCCTTTTCTGTGAAACCTGTGAACCAAAAAAAAAAACCACGTTAAAGGGATTTGTGTGCATGTGTGCAGGGTCACAGAGAGATCAACCTACCAAACTGCTGCAGGGAGTACACGGCGTCCTGCATGTGGATCCAGAACCGAAGCCTGCCCAGTGAGATGGAGTCGTAGCAGATGGTCAGGGGCAGCTCCGTGGAGGTACCGTTGATTTCCTACAATCAGACATAAACAATAATATCCTCTAGTGGCTTTACTGGGGATGTGCTTCGTAATTCTATAATCTAATAATGAAGAGACTAGAGCACTAGTTAAGGTTAAAACTCACCACCAGGTCTTTGACCCTGTTACTGAGCTCATCAACGAACAGCAGAGGTAGATACACCATCTTTTTCCCATTCTGGAATCTAAAACACAAACATGCGTGTGTTTTTGTTATCTAACCGATTAGCGGTTTGCCCGATGAAGCTACAGAATATCAGGATCGAGTCTTACACTCTGAGGTATCTGTGAACGTCACTCGGGAGGTATTCTCTGTCGAACAGGAAGTAGTCACTGACGATGTTTAACGTGAGACGGGAGCGCCAGTGGGAAACCGGATGATCCGGTGAAGAAGCAGTGCCGGCTTTAGCCCCAGTTCCTGTTGCTAGGTTACCGTC
Source organism: Aphyosemion australe (assembly GCA_006937985.1). Classification (NCBI taxonomy): domain Eukaryota; kingdom Metazoa; phylum Chordata; class Actinopteri; order Cyprinodontiformes; family Nothobranchiidae; genus Aphyosemion; species Aphyosemion australe. The sequence goes on along the minus strand of SSNS01000031.1, from coordinate 2,760,377 downwards.
ACGTTGTTGTTTCTTCTTCTTTTCTTCCCGTTTCTGACCCTGTCACACAAACGACGAGGGTTTAATGGCAAAATCAAAACACGGACAAACCTTTTGCATAGAAAAACAATAAGAAACTGAGTTTTTTTCCTCTAATCTGGATTTTTGTGAATTATTTCAAGAAAATGCAACAAGTCAAATTTTATAAACCTTGGCATTTGCTTTGGCACAGAACGAACAAACCACGTTCCATTCTAGATCAGCATTAGCCTCATTGGTTAATCATTAGCTCATATTGGATTTACTGCATGTTTGCACGCTGGTTCTTTTTTTTTTTTAAGCCCTGAAGCTTTTTGGCTCACAGGGACTGTTCTGCCATGTTGAAATGTTTCATTATAAAAGTTATGGATAGTTATGATTTAATACTGTTTAAGTCCAAAATACTTTCCTGCATGATTGAAGTGTCGGTAACAGTGATAGTCTGACCCTGTACTGTGATATAATGTAGGCAATACGTCAATTTTTGTAGTAAGCCTTAGCATTAGTCAATAGCGTTAGACATCCGCTTACATACAAATGTCAATCAAAGCGTGCATGTGCATTTCTGGAAGTACCTAGACTGATGCAGAGTCAGGTACCTGCTTTTGGTCTTCTCCAGAAATCAGAGAGATTTCCGGGGGTTTCGGCAGCATGTAGGTGGTGAGCTGAACCACTGAATGGACCTGTCGTGGATCCTGCCACGGATTGAGCCCAGCTTGATGGACGAATATTAAAGCGTACAAAGTTCCGTTGTTGCGTGTTTTCTTAGGAAGAGAGACGTTGACAATCCTGCAGGGAAACATGGGGAAAAAACGATAAAGGAAAATTGAAAAATAGGACTTCAGAATAGAATAGGTTGTTGTACAAACCTCTCAAACTTGCTGTTGACATCAAAGTTCTCCTCTTTATGGATCAGTGTGTGACCTCCTTCTGCGTTGGACTGCAGTGATGCGTAGATACTTAACTGGGGAAGAAATAATAATAAAACTAAACCTCCAACACAGGACGGCAGAAATGAAAACAATCAGTGAGTGCTGACCTGTAGCTTCGGTTTCCCCGCCAGGAAGGGTGTGATGCAGTTGTCTCCTCTGGGGCTGTCGCAGGGTTTGGTGTAGATGATCCCATACATCACCCAGCAGGTGTGGAGCACATACACCACAAACACCCCCACGATGAGCGTGGTGAAGGATGTTTTTAGAAACATGATCGTGGTTTCAGCTAGCCGATCAGCAGGGCCATATGTCTGGAGGAACAGAAGCGTTATTATTTCAGTACTTTCACCTTACAGAGAGCATTTAACTAAATAAAACTTGTCAAAAATACAGAAAAAATACTGATCAAAATCATTTATTACAACTTGCTGCTCCAGTTTTGTCAATGTTACATTGATTAATAGCATAAATAGGGGTAAAAAACATTTTTGTTTGACAATTCTTCATAAAACGTTTACAAACAACCAGTAAAGCTTTTAAGCTCATCAATAACAGCATCTAAATGCATTTACTGGTAATTAACCCGTTTGACTGATGATAAAAAGCTGTTTTTGTTTTCAAAAACACCTGTTCAGAAGTTGTCAATATGGTGACATAATGTTTGGTAAATCGTCATCTAAACTCAATCTTCAATCAGGTATTCAATTGCATCTATTCTTATTTTTAATTTATGACTTTAGTCTCAGGGTTTAATCCTCAAATGAAAGTAAAATGATGACAGTAACGTTACCGGTGGAGTCAAAGAGCAGGAATCTCAGTTACTCGTCCGTCCATTCACTCTACAAATCCCGCTGGGGAGCTCAAATCGAGCACATCGTTCCTTCGAAGCTTTCCAGATGGTTGTTACCGAAGACATCTAACACCCTTTCGGCAGTTCAAAGCTTAATAAGCAAATAAATGTCCACAAACTGGAAGCTAAAAGCGTGAGGTGGCTCTATTATAGTTCCGCCATTCACTTCCTGGTTGGTTTGCTTGAACGAGATTTGAAAGGAGGGAAAAAACGCGAGACTTCACGTCTCGTTGGAGAAAAACAGTTCTAACAAAATGTGTTATACATCGAAAAACAGCAGCTTCACAGCACATAAATTGTTTTTAAGTTATATGGAATTTTTTCCAAGGTAAAAGAAATCATAAGAAGCCCTCGTTGAGGTCGTCGGTAAAACTGCCGTGACCCGGATTCGAACCGGGGTTGCTGCGGCCACAACGCAGAGTACTAACCACTATACGATCACGGCTGTTTACATAAGCTGGGTTAAATCTCATATCACAATGAAATTTTGTGACAGCGTTAATAGTAAAGAGTTCAGCTACTTCCCGTGGCTCTAAAACCAGTTTTTCAGCTTTTTTGTGTTCCTAATGATTAAAACTGTGAGGAAAAACACACTAAATGAGCTATTATTAACTTTGTTTATAACATCCTAATGTTTAAACAGAAATTTAAGTCAGGCATGTCAAAGGTGTGGCCCGGGGGCACTTTGTCTGATTGATTGGCTGTGTCCAAATCCAGGGGCTGCATCCTTCTGAGGGTGCATTTAAGGCAGATTTTGTCAGAAGTTGCAAGGTTGTATGGAAGCCCATTCATGCCACTCTGATTAAAAAATAATCTTTATCTCATAATTATGACTTAGATATTTCATAATAACTAGATACTATGCTATAAATATGACATAGTATCTCATAATTATGACTTAGCTATCTCATGATTTTGAGGATGGGTCTGGTGTATCCTCATTGGCAAAAGCTATCCCAGGATTTATTGAGGGCCAAACAGGAAATTTTTGTTCTTGTAATAATGGAGGAGGGTTATGTTTTTAAATGTTAGTAGATTAATATCTGGCATTAAAGGGACACTAGTTAGTTTTGCCTTGTTTTTAGCACCTCCTAGTGTTTGTTGGCGAAACTGAAAGTAAAACTTATCTCTCTTCGCTGCGCGTTCGTCTTTTTAACACCTTAATCTAACTGCTGGAATGTCCTCCCAGCCTTCATTAGTTCCTACGGGAGTTATTCATCACTAAGTCAAAACAAATCTGCTGCATTCATGATCTAAAACATGCAGGAAACGTGCTGGAGCCATACTGTAGATCCAGGCAGGTCAAGCTGAATTTTTCTAAGTCCCAGCAGACCGGACCGGCAACTGTGAAGTTGCAAGTGGAAAATTCTGGCCACAGGGGGCGACAGGGGCTGGGTGACCTTTCATTCACCCTGTAAAGGGTCATTTTAGCACATACTGGCTCAAGAAAATGATTTAAAAATATGAAAAAGTTGCAAAGTGTCCAAAAACCCAACTTAAAATGGTTGTGTTGTTATGCTTTTGCGTTTGCATATTTGTTCTTTAAATATCTTTTTTGCCAAAAATAACAAAAAAACTCGTAAACAAGTTAGTATGACGGGTCCCGTAGATCTTCATGTATCACCACCAAGTTTAGTTTTAACCTCTTGGCCGGTCTTGTTAGCTAGCCACTCGTAGCTTCTAGAGTAATGTGCCTGTCTGTTTTCACCCAGTGCTCTGACTTCCGTGTTTGGGTTTACTGACACGATACAGCATTTCTATGTGGTCACATGATTCGTCTTCTCAGGATCTTGTCTAGCCGACATGCTAGCGCTGGAGTGTTCTTCCAGCGCATTATTCCTGCATGTTTTAGATTGTGACCGCAGCTGATTTGTTTGATTTAGTGATGAACTGTTCCTGTAGAAACTAATGAAGGCTGAGAAAACATTTCAGCAGTTAGATTAAGGTGTTAAAAACACGGGTGCACAGCGAGGAGGAGAGTGCAGTGGTTTTGTTCATATGACAGTGAAATAAAACGGACTCTATGGGTGTTAAAGCATGCCAAAACTTACTTAGTTTCCCTTTAAGTCAACCCAAGTAAGGTAACCGAGCCAGAATGTGACCGTGATTTCACAGACTGCTCGTTAAACCACTGCCACTATCACAGTGGTTTATCAGACGGATTACTTCTTCAAATCGAAGCAATTCCAATATTAAAACAACTCAAAGGAGAGCCAGAGCTATGAGTACAACTAAATGCTAAATGGGACTCGTCGGCTTGAATCTGTGGTCTCTGGGTCTGCAGCTGTGTACTATTATGGAATTCACAGGAGGGTGGCGGGGTTTGATCGAATCCAAGCGTCTTATTTCCGAGTAGAAGCAATGGCTCATAAAAATAACTTATATTTCATAAAAATGACATATCAATAGTGCAAATGGTAATATTTTATCATGTATTGTGCTTACCATTGTTCTGGAAGGTGTAAATTAGCATGATACAGGCCCTTTAAGTCAACCCATATTAGAATTTTTTTATTTATTTGTGTATTCTTTTACATAGCTTAATATGTTGCAGAGGCAAATCTGTTGTTCGACACCAGGTTATCGCATTAAAATAAACGCTCAAAAGAAGTAAAACGTCAGGGTAACAAAAGAAAAAGTGCCATGATCCAGATTTGAACCAGGGTTGCTGCGGCCACACCGCAGAGTACTAACCACTGTACAATCACAGCTGTTTACATAACTGGAGAAAAGTGCACAACTATTGAATTCAGTTAATAAAAACCAATAGTAGGAAATTAAGTGAGTCTTAAAAAATATGGATTAATGTTTAAGACCTTTAACCTAAAATAGTCCCTTTTTCCCACTATTTTGATCCTTAACGCTGACTTCGGTTTTATGCATTTATACTGAATTAATTATACAGAAACTATTATGGGTCTTCAGTGAATTTCTCCTTGCAAATTCTACAGAAAACTATGTAAATGTTCAAAGGTTTAGGAAATTCCTTATTTTTGTTGCCTTAATTCACTTTGGACCTGACCTCACAGTGACAAGCTGTAAGCTCATCAGTCTGGTCAGATCTAATCTCTATTTATTCAAGCTAAGGCCATTTAAAGATCAATCTACGACAGGTAAGCTGTTTGTTTATCTCACAATGTAGGAGATATAAAAGTAAATAACTGTATTTTTTTGTCTTTACTATGTTTGATAAATATTCTCAGTAGTATCAGTTTGTTTTTGTTGAACTCGACCATAGTCTGGGTGTTCTGGCGGGACAGCTTGTCCCTAAGTGTGATCCAAACCTCAATCTTGATGAAGTCCTTGAACCTCCCCCCATTTTTCACTATCACATATATCACAGCCTCCCTCGTCGATGCCCTGCAGTTTGACTAAAACTGAAATGTCTTCTGTGTCAACATGGGCCCATAATTTCTGTGAGAGCCCCATATAACCTCAATGACTCAGCCATCAGGATATTGTATGTGGGGTTTACAGTAGATCTGAGCACCATCATCCTGGAAGTGCTCTGTGGGCAAATTTCCCAGCTGAACATCACTTCATAAATCTGCACAAGCAAATCATTAGATTTCTTTTACCCAGTGTAACCCCACCTCTCTGTGGTGTGATTCAGCTCCCTGTCTCATCTGCAAAAGCAGCTGCAATATGTTACTCTTCACTCACACACACAGAAAACAGCTGAAAATGCTGCAAGCCAAGATGCTTCTTCAAAGCTACTAAATGTCTAATATTCTAATAGGAATCGAGAGATAAAATGCTTATTTGTTGTTTGTTTAACCGAATACATATACAGAATGGGCAGCAAGGGAGAAGACCAAGATCTAAATAAGAAGTAAAGACAATTTTGGTAAGAAATATGCAGTCATAACCAAAAGTTTTGAAACTGATTAAAATATTAACTACCACAAAAAACACAGAGGTAGCGAACTTTGTGACGTTTAATATTTTCATCGATTTCATAACTTTTGGACATACTGTACAACACAAAATAGGTACGGTCAATTGAAACTTAATAGGTGTGTGTACATTAGATAGAAATAAAGAAGGAAAAAGTATTTGTGTTATGGCTTTTTTATTTCGTCGAACCTCTGGGCCACCGTACATTTATGCCTATTGAAGAAAATCTTTAATAGTTTAGACTGCATATAATTTTATTAATTATACAATAGCAAATGTTTCATGTAAAGTCCAAAAACTATAGAAACAAACCATAATCCAGCAGATGTTACATTCCCTTCGTGTGTATCTTGAATTTACCGGCTACTTCGGTTTCTTCCAACAGCTCAAACAACATATTGAATTTACCGGATACTTCGGTTTCTTCCAACAGCTCAAACAACATATTGAATTTACCGGATACTCCGATTTCTTCCGACAGCTCAAACAACTTATTGAATTTACTGAATACTCCGATTTCTTCCGACAGCTCAAACAACACGTTGACTTTACCGGATACTCCGATTTCTTCCGACAGCTCAAACAACACATTGAATTTACCGGATACTCCGATTTCTTCCGACAGCTCAAACAACATATTGAATTTACCGGATACTCCGATTTCTTCCGACAGCTCAAACAACATATTGAATTTACCGGATACCCCGATTTCTTCCGACAGCTCAAACAACATATTGAATTTACCGGATACTCCGGTTTCTTCCAAAAGCTCAATCAACATAGCCGTTCAAGCCATCCTAGTCTGGCCATGAGCCATCGAGCCAACTCAGTCTTGGGGTGGAATCTATGGTTGTCTTTGAAACTGTCTCTTCATGCTATTGGACAACCCTAGAACCAATCAGAGCAACAAATAATGTAACAAATTCATCGCCACAGAAATCAGTCAACAGGGCAGTCCGCCATTGAAGAAAAATAAGCAAATATAACATTTTTTGAAATAAATGACTTGAGTACCTCTATCTGCTCGTCTCACAGAAAAGCCCAAGTCTAAAAGCCAAAAGCCGTTTCAAACTAGCCCCATTCCTGAGCCAACGACATCTTTGTAGTTTTTCTCTGTCGCAGATCTAGTGCTAAGCATGCCCAACAAACGTGGAGCATGATTAGCAAGACACAAAACTGTTTGGGCCAATGGTAGACCTGCTGAGGCTACAATGGAGCATGACTAGACCGACCTGCAGAGCAGAATCTTTTGCTACTGCTACGTTTGTTCTAGATTTCCAGGCTACAAACATCATGCATGTTGGGTTACTTTGTTTTTCTAAACTGATACTGTGTTTGTGTGTTGGTGTTGTAACCTTCTGCTCATTGACCTGTGATGTGACCTTGAAGGGAATGAAGTAAGTACAGAAAATTATTTAAAAGCCTATGATGGATTTGTCTTATGATCACTTTCATGGGTCCAAAACATAAACCTATCCTCTCCTTGATGGTAATTTCTTCTTAGTATAATCTACCTAACAAACTAAAAGTGTAATGTGGATCCATTGCATGTCCAATAATAAAGTTTGAATACATGTCATGTACCTGAGGAGTCACTGTACAAGTACGTAGGGTTTCGCAGTAGATTTAAACAAAAATGAATCTTGTGTTATTATCAATACAATACTCAGATTAGATCTACCATTTATTTATTATACATCTAATGTTTCATAATTTAGAATTATTGCCATGGCTAATTAGCATTAGCATTGCCATTAAGCTTCTCAGAGTGTTTGTGAGCCTTTGGCTGTAGCTGTACCTCTGAAACATTACAGAAAAAGGAGTAAAAGCTACAGAAAAAGTGACACCTTTTAAAATATATGACCAAGAAGAAGGGCAGAACTTTCCCCAAATGCATTCCCTGCCCATTTACTTGTCAGAAATAATTAAAAGGTTTCAGCTCCACCACGTACCGGTGATGTAGCTGTTCTCTTCCCTCAGGAAATCCGAGTTACATACATTAGCTAAATTGCTGCATTTCTTGTCCCCTGTAAGTCAGAGAACAGACGGTAATCCTCGGGCTTGTTCTTCTAAATCTTCTCAGCTTGGGACTAAAGGTGACGGAGCTTTTAGCTCTCAGAGTCTCTGCGTTCTGAAATGTTCCCTCTAAGAATTAGGCACCAGTAGATAGAGTTATTTTATTTAAAAAATGTCAATTTAGGCTATTTGTTTTCTGACATAAAGTGCTTTTATTTTTCATTGATCGCTGTTAAAATCAAAGAAATCAACACTATCAGTAAATATAATCTCTGCAAAAAATATGTCAAGACTTAAAAAAACATGTTTCCATTTCATGGTTCATATCTATAAGAGTTGTAGTTAAACATTTAACCACACTGTGGCACAACTGGACCACACAGAAGAATGAAATTCTTTCATTACTAATTCTAAGCCCACAATCGAGTCTTTTTCCAGTTTCTGTGCGTCTGTCTGTGTCCTTCCTCGATACTCCATGATCTATAATCACCTCTCCGTGTGTCTCCATCAACATCCATCACTCTTTATGGAGTTTCACAGTCAGGGCGCAGAGCAGAGGAATGGTGGAGGGGGGAAAGACAGCCTTTTTGTCAGGGGCAGAAAGAAGGTTACTCAGCAATCTTTTTCTAAATGACCCCCCAAATAGAGATAATGTATCCCTGTCCACCCATTTTCAATTGCAAGCCTTGGGTTATTAACAAGGCCCCCTTTTCCCCTGCTGTCAAGCTGCTCCTTTTATTTGAATAAACAGACTTTTTTACAAATACAGAACTCTGGAGCATATTCTCATCCCTTTGTAGTTTGGCTGAACCAAGCATTTACAGCAAGTTATTACTTTGTTAATTCTCATGTGAAGACTTTTTCTTAATTAGCTGACGTGGTCTACTTGATTGGACTTTCAGGTCAAAAGGGCTTACATAAAAATACCACAAAAGAAGCAGTAATTGTACACAAAGCATGAAGATTATGTCTGTTTGTAGGAGAGTTGGCCTTTTTCTTTTTGTATTTTCTGGTGATCAACAGCATTCCATTATACATACAAAAAAAGTTTTGTTGTAGAACAGATCCAGGAGAAAAATATGGATCTCTTCAGCATCAATCGCTTATGTTACACCAGTTGTACCATGAGGTATTCTCCCAGTTGGACATTTTGAACATATTTAGCTGTGTTTGTCAGCTACAGAAGCACATTCATAAACAAGAAACGTGCAGTCGCCAGCTTAAAAAACCGACTTGAACAACTCTTGGTGTGACATGCTTGTCAGCCACTAGATGGTGACATGAGATAAAAGAAATACTTCGAACAGCTGCTTTAACTTGACAGAGTGAGTCTAGGGGACCACAGTCACTAGGTGATAGAGCTAGGTAGATCTGGGTGTCATCTGCTTAACAGGCAATGTTGTTATTGAATATTACCCAGAGGGAGCATGTAAGGATTGAAGAGCAGTGGTCCAAGAATCAAACCTTGGGGGACCCCACATGTCATGGTGATCAGCTGTATATACATACAAATGATACAATTCTTAACCATTTTTTATTGTTGGAAAATTGTTTCACATCTGAGGTCCTTTAAATGAAAAGTAAGAGTGTCCAAATAATTTTTGTATCTCACGTTGTTGAAACCATTGTGCTGCTGGTATTTAAGATCTTTTTACCAAGTGAAACAAGCTAATTTAAAATCCAGTTTAATACATAAGAAATGCATTAAAATGCCCCAAATCCTAATGTTTTTGTTTTTATTTAGCTCCAAGGAGTTACTGTACATAACAGGAAAGGTGACTCTTGTAAAGCACCTGGACATCCATTACAATCACATATGATCCTGACAAAACAAAAAAAAAAAAGATGTAGATGAAAAAAAATTTTTTTTCAATAGAAATTCAGTCCCTACTTCAGCACTTTGATTAAAGCTGAAGTAGTGGACCAAAGTTTAGCCGTACCAACAAAGTAGCAGGGTGCATGTTTTTCATGTGCCGTGGCTTTTATAGAAAAAAAGATCAAATATTTGCACATCGTTGTGTCTGTGAGGCCAGTTTTCATTTCATCCCTCGCTTTTATGTGTTTGCTTCAAAGTGTCCTGATTCTTCATGGAACTGAGGAGGAGGAGTGTTATGCAAAATTTACAAAAGTTCAACACCACATATTGTAAAAAAAGCACATTACAAGCTTTTAACTGAAGGGCTTAGCCCAGAATGAAGTCACTCAGCAGGCTATTTGGGACGGGGAAACTTAAATCCATTCTTTTTGGTCATTTTGAAGTGTGTGTCTGTGTAAAAGTTATAAATTATTACTACCTTACATGTTGTAGATAAATTTCTGAATCAGCTCTGTTCAGAAAAACGTCTGAAAGGACTGAAAGTTAACAACTAGCACATTGAATTGCTTCTGTGTATGAAATCTGCTATAGCTGCCTTGCCTATAAGTGCAGCCAAGACACAATTGTATTGCCATTGTCTTAAAATTCACAGTGGTTCATGCATCATTATTATGTAAACACCATCAGTTTTGGCTAAAAAATTAAGAAACTCTTGGAGGACTTAAATAGCAAATTTCATTTAATGTTTTTAATTAAAAAAATTGAATCTATTTATATTTTTTACAAGATTTTTGATAAATATCAACATCCCTTTTTGCAAAAGATTAATTATTTGTTCTTAGTTTTAAAACGTAATAATAGAATTAAAATATTGTTTATTCAAAAATGACAACAAAAGTAAATATTTACAGAAGTGGAAAAATTTTTTCTGACCTTTATACCAGAATTTTTTTTTAAATCTTGTCTAATCTCAGAATTTTTACTTTTTTCTCAGAATACACACTATTCTCAGAAATCTGAAGGGAATGAAGAAAAAAAAAGATGAAAAATCATAAATTGACTCTTTTCAAAAGTTCCTGTCACCCCTACTTTCCACCAGACGTGGAATGGCTGCAAAACATTGTTATAGTGGACGGGTTTCTTTCCACTGGCTGCGAGGCGTCACCTTTTGGACGCGTCCCAGAAGCGAAGGGATGCGAGGCTTACGTTTTGAGTTTATCTTTTCACATGCTATCCTTCCATTACACTTTACACTCCACAGTTCAGATCGGTCCAGACAGGAAGTCAAACACAAAAGCAGTATTAAACACCCGGAAACTTTCAAAATTAAAGTCACGTCCAGTAAAAGTAACTACTTTCCTGTGAAACCGCCATAGGTGAGATAAACAGAACAGAAAATAAATCTCAGACCTTTTTATATACGTGCAGCCATCTTTCTTTTTGCTTGTTATTGTGTGGATCCCAGAAATCACGCGTGGTGTTGCAGTTCTCCCGTGATTTGGTGACTTTGCGTCTGAAATCTCCCAGTTGGGTGTTACGTTACCCGCCACTTTCGCGTCCAGTGAGAAGGAGGGGTAACAGTTGCAGCTTTGAACAACTTTTATTTAAGCTGACTGAGGGGAAAAACAGCTTTTTGGATTGTAAAGGCTGCAGGCCCCTGGTGTATAGCTTAATAAAATAATGTTAGCATGAGTCGATATGAACATTTTAAGATTGAAAATGTTTCAAACAAAACAAAAGTAACACACATTGGTGTTGGCTGTGCTCAGACTAGCCATTAGCTCATCAATCCAGCTTAATTCTCTATACATAGGTTGTTCACATTAAGAGATGCCTTTGATTAAACCCGACACACAACCACAACCACGTCCCTCAGCATTTGAAAATGTCTTTATTTTCCTCACATTTCTCCAATTTAGCTTCAGACAGCTGCAAAAAAGAAATCAGCAACAACTTATTAGATATTCTCTAAGGATGTTTTTTTAAGAGAGGGAAATATATTAGTTTCAAGGAGCAAGAAGACAGTTACTGCAAAGGGTAAATAAATAGGAACACAGAGTAGGACCGTGTCAGGATAATATCTATCACATAAATAAATATATGTTGTTCACTCAGATAAAACAAGTCTTTGAGGTGTGTGCCGTGTCATAGCGTAGTTCTAATTAATAAAATGAAAGAGGTTTTCTTTCAGATTACGTCAGTGACAGCTATTGCCAACTTCTTTTGATGCTGAAACCTCAAATAATGCTTTGAAGACCTTTCTCAATATGTAAACCCCCAGCTTAGCCATGTGTTGGATATAAACTTTTATTTTTGTTCTGCAGATTAAAAGTTGAACTTTGAGAACGGTGCTTTTTCACCTCTCATGCCGCCTCATCCTGTGCAGGATGTGGGGAGATGAACAGAGCCTTTCTACAAGATACAGCGGGCCTGCCATGTGTAAGGTGCATTAACGTATCTCTCTTTGACACGCACACTGTAGAGATAAGGTTCAAAATCACTGGAGTGGTCCTTTAGGCGAGACAGCTTGCATCAGTCAAGCTGTTTGGTGCCAAACATTGGTGATTCTGGTTGTAGGCTACTGAGCTGCATCACTCATCTGAATGAGTGTAACTCAGGGAGTTTGATGCAGGGGTGTTACTATAAAAGAGCAAGCGTGCTCACTCAACCTTTTCTGGGTCAATAACGCTAAGAAAAAAAGAAAAAAAAACCTCCACCAGTCTGCCTCCTCTCATCTCAATCAAAGCTATTGCATTAGTAATTTAGAGCTGGCGTAAAAGGAAAATAACTTGTCTCATTTAAATGCTAATTTGTCGTCAGCTGAAGATTCAGCACAATGGCAACAGGTTCGCAGAATGTGGAATATATTATGTGAGAGCTCATAGATCAGACACAAAGACAGTTTTCCAGCCACGATTCCCCATAAAAATCTTTTATTTCTTCATGCATCTTTTGTGGCCCACCAGCAGTGTTGCATAAATACACAGGAACCGACGGTCCGCACTGCTGCTGAGACTGAAAATCATTACAGATGCTTCTCTTCTCTATCTTATCTTTTCTGTCAAGGGCCTCAGCGTAGTGACCCCCCCCACCCCCTCCATCTTTTTAAGGGCTACAACCACACATGTTTAATTCAATATGAAGCCACATTATCAATTAGTATATGTGGTGTGTAATTATGTGCACCTTTGTTGTGAGAAACACTAAATTAGAAGTCGGAATTCTCTGCATAAAAACAGTCAGTGTGAGTCTCAACGGGGGTTGTTTTTGCAATCTTTATGGAGATTAGTATTATTTCCTTCAGTCACATCCAAGGGAAGGAGAGTGTCCTTGAGTTGCCTTTTTTCACACTTTTCAGATTTTGATATCAGAATTCCTTTTGGCAGCTTACAGGCAAGTGTGAAGTGGCTAGGGTAGGTTTTGGTTTCATTATCTGTTGGTTCACTGGTCATAATGTTTAGACTGATGTATGTATATTCCAGCTGTCAGATATGGTTTTGGATTAGCAACTGGATTATTAGATTTACCACTAATGGTGGATCAGTCTTTCGATCGGGACGCTTCCTAAGAATTTTGCTGTTTTTTTGGACACGTCCCTCAATCCTGAGATCACGGATACAAGCGGCCAAAATGAGTTTTCTCCACAGGGTGTCTGGCCTCTCCCTTAGAGATAGGGTGAGAAGCTCGGTCATCCGGGAGGGGCTTGGAGTAGACCTGCTGCTCCTCCACGTTGAGAGGAGCCAGTTGAGGTGGCTCGGGCATCTGGTTAGGATGCCTCCTGGACGCCTTCCTGGTGAGGTTTTCTGGGCACGTCCAACTGGGAAGAGACCCAAAGGAAGACCCAGGACACGCTGGAGGGACTATGTCTCTCGGCTGGCCAGGGAACGCCTTGGGATTCCCCGGAAGAACTGGCCCAAGTGGCTGAGGAGAAGGAAGTCTGGGCCTCCCTCCTTAGGCTGCTGCTGCCGCGACCCGACTCCAGATAAGCGGAAGAGAACGGAATGGACGTCCCTCAATGGAAGACCCTAAGGAGCAACCTCCGGCTAAAGCAAACATAGAGAAGACATTAAAGGGAAAGGGAAAGTAAACCATTACCCATGGACAAATGAATGGGTTTGGCCCAGTTCACATATCAAGATAATTATGCTGAATTTTGAGTTGATTCTTTTTGACAATCTTAAATCTGCCCAAAGATAATCTTAACAGATAATCCTGCCGTGTGTGGTGTAAGAGCTCTGATCAGCTCTGAAGCACGTTGGGACTGCTCCCATCATAAATCTGGGATATCCAACATGTTGGATTGTCTTGCTTCGATCTCGAGGACAAACAAGCGTACTTCCTTTTGAATCCCAATCAGAATGCGAGGTGATGGAAGCAAACTCCTCTTCTGCCATGTTTGTTAACTTCGAAGTCACGTTTGCCAAACAGAAAGACGGAAGCACGCTGCACGGAGAGAAGTGAATCCAAATCCTCCTCCTCTTCTGCCAATTTTGTTTACTCCAAAGTCACATTTGATCTTGAGAGGTTTTGCATGATTTCCCATTTAATCTGGGAATGTTCATGAGTGAATTGGGCTTGTGTGTATTCTTTCCCATGTGGATGCACACCACACACTGTAGGACCAAAACTAATACACCTGGGTTTATTAGTGTGGGGACTCTCATTTTTGAAAATCATCTAACAAATTTTCAATCCTGCCGTTTCAGCTAGGCCTTATTCATACACAAATACGTTTAGCAATTAATCTCTATGCATATTTTGTCATGGGACATGGGAGTTTGCACAAGTCCACATGTGTTTTGTGGATTTTGACACAGCTTATGACCTTGTGGGCCATTCAGTTCCTGACCGTGAGTCTGGTCTGAGTTCTGTGGACTGAATTTATATGCATAGCCAGGGGGTGGAGGGTTAGGGTTCTTCTTCTTGTAGTCTTCTTAGCTTCGAACTATGACCTTCAGCTCTTGCTTGGGGAAGATTAAAGCTGAAGCAACTAGGATGAGGATTGGCACCTCCAAACCTGAGGCCATAGTTCTAGACCTGAACAGAGTGGAGGTTGTTTTGGGGAAGTCCAAACTGACGTAGAGTTTGAGTGTCTCAGGTTTTTGTTCAGGAGTGAGGATGCTGAAAGTGTCTGTTTAGGTGAAGAGAGAGCTAAGCCAGAAAGCAAAGCTCTTGATTTACTGGCTCACCTTTGTTCCATCCCTCATCTATGGTATTAGCTTTGGGACTGAGAGATACAGGGAGCGGAAATAAGTTTCCTCCACAGGTTGGCTGGGCTAAGCCTTAGACGAAGGGTGAGGAGCTCGGACATCTGGGAGAGACTCGAAGTAGAGCCTCTGCTCCTCCATGATGAGTGGAGCCACCTGAGGTGTTTAAGGCATTTATTGATGGAAAACACTAAAGTACTGAGTAAAAAAGTTACCATTGCACCTCGCATCCACCAGTTACTGTGAAACTTTCTTTCCTTCCTCCTTATCCTCTCTATTCCTTTCCCTTTTCCACTTCTGAGTACTTTTATTGCAGCAAAGCAACACAAACAGTTTGAAGACTGTTCTGTAATTCCCTGCTCACCCCCGGTCCCCCTCTAAGTCTCTCTCTTCCACTTTGTCCCAGTCTCTCCGCGTCAATCTGAATCTTCATCCTCTTTCAATCCATCTCTTTGTGTCATCTTCCGTCTTTGTCACTCTCCGCCAGTCTCTATCCATCTTTCTCCATCTCCCCATCGGTCTGCAGCCTCCCTCGCTCTATCTCTCTGTGATTGAGTGAGTTAAGTTAGTTAGATGTCCTTCTGCTGTCCTCTAAGGTTAATGACAGACGCTCACGCACTGACCTTTACTTCTTCTAGATTTCATGGACTCTTAAAGGCTTTCCTGCTCCTGCTGGGCTTAACGTACGGTGAATTTTGCTCACTTCTGCAAGTGCCTCGTCGGATGTTGTCACGACGCGTGCGGACATTTTGCCACTTGCTCATTTAGGCTGCAGAGCGCATGAATTTGCATTACAGAGACTTGGTTTAATTGGTGGGGTTTCGCCTGCGACACAAGGTCACAGGCTGATAATGTGTCAATTATCTGTCACGCAGCTGAGGAAGAAGGGGAGCAGCCCGGCGGGGAGATGGACGCAGCCTCATTTCACTTGTCAGCAATCCGTCACACTAGAGGTCTGAAGGAAAACCTGCACAAACACACCAAGTGTCTATAAACCTGTTTTCTTTCCCTTATTGGGCCCGTGACTGTGTTTTGTAGATTTGCTTTTACAGCTTTAAAGCAACATTTCACAACTTTTACACCTTAAAATTATGCTTTTTTTGTAAAGTTTTTGCATCATAGTATCAACTATTATGGTCATTTTCGTACCTGTGATAGTGTTGGGGGGTCCCACGTCTGTTTACCGCACTATACAAGTTTTTGAGCTCGGGTCGTACCAGAAGTACTGACTGGGTGTTGCATTATGGCATTATATGGCAAGCCAAAGGGATAAAGAAAATGCGCGTCCTGAACGCGTGTTTTGACGCCAAAGGGGGCAAAAACTTGCGGGTTCTAAAAGCAAGCATTATGTCCGCCAAAACTCACGTCTTGAACTAGCGTTTTGGCGGACATAATGCGAGTTTAGACTGTGCAATTTTTTTATCCCTTTGGCTTGCCATACTTGTATAACGTAGACTCGCTGTAGCAGCGGCAGATTCACCAAAGAAAGCTAGAAATCCCTTATCAGAGGAATATAGGAAATGAAAAGGGGAACGTGATAGAGCAAGAGCAAAGACCAGAGTTATTATTGGGCCGTCTTTTCCTCGCTGGAGAGCTCTTTTAGAAAGAAAGCCATGAACTACGGACTCTAACCTAGCCGTGCTGCTGATGGCTAGGTAAGTAATAAATGATTTCACCGGGGTTATTGTGTTTGGTTGGGCACAAAGTTGTTATACAGTCCTGATAAAACTATTTATTCAACGTGTGGAGGTGGAAAAGTTTGTTTTCGTTATGCCCGAGAGAGAGATTTGATTTTACGACAGTGACGTTACGCAGCAAGCCTTGAGAGGGCGACAAAGAGCATATATCCGCAAAGTTAAGGAATGGGGCTTTAAATCAAAACTGGAAAAGTTCACATAAATCAAAGATCATAAACTTTTACTCGTCTTTGTTTTTTCCCCTCTGAATGTGACAGATATAATGTAAACGCATCCAACGTTTAAAAAGAGAGACGTCATCCGTAGACGTAGAACATCAAGCTCAAAGAGGCCAGTTGACTGAGATGGCTTCCCCTATTTTTAACCTAAAAGCAGAATGAGCATCAATGATGAAACTGTCAGAAATAAAGTAGAAGCAAGTCCCTCCAAAAACATATAAATATATATATTCCACTTTTTTTCCTGCTCACCTCATCTTTGGCATTTCTTTGACGGGAGAAAAAAAAGTTGTTTTGAGGTTCGTTGACTCAAGATCTATGTTACTTTCAAAGGTGCACCAAAAAAACTCACGTACGTTTTCCCTCAACTCTCTTGAGCTTTCTTTCACTTTGTTTCTCTTTTTTTAGGTTTTTTGGGAGCGGTGATGCTGCTTTAAGTGATTTAGAGACTCGGCTCCACTCAGCAATCACTCAGATTTGACTTTACCACTTTCACAGAACACTAGCGGGCAACTGGTGTGGGTCAAATTTTTATTTTTATTGTCTCCCTTTGTCCTCCATCAGTCTGGCCTTTTTTACATTTTTCTTTTTTCTTCTTCGCCCTCAGCTTGTTTCTTCGTAAGTCACCTTATTATTTTCTTCTTTCATTCTGTTGATCTTGACTTGAGTGTCAGTTTGGATGCAACGGTCTCCATGGCGATGCGGAGACGTGAGGGGAAGGCGCGACGGAGGGCCGAAGGGACGGATACACTGAGTGGGAACTGGTGGAGAGGAGATGAAGAAACATCTGATGTTCTCTCGCTGGGGCAGCCATGAGTGTCGCTGCAGTCTGCAAACACACCCACACACACACACGCACACACACACACACACACACACACACACACACACACACACACACACACATGCTGTTGAGACATGAACACAGGGGGAATCTCTAACCTCTCAAACAGAGAAAATTAAAACAACAGGAAATTGGCTTCTGCTGCCGATGCAAACACGAGAGGTATCCCCTGACAAATTATGTAGAAATGATGTTTGTAATTTATTGAGCTACAAATATGGAAGGATGATGATTTCAGAGGGTGAACAAGAGGGCAAACACAAGAAAGGTCTTTAATCGTGATATTAACGCTCTTGTGTCATATAAAAACAGATGGACGAAGCTAACAGTAAAATCTCTGCAGCCTTTTCAAACACAGTTAAAGCTCTCATCACTTGATTTTTAAAAATACATTAGCTGTGCTCTCTAGTATGAATGAATGCCTGTGAGTCGCTCTCTTTGGGATAAAAGCTCCGGTGCTCCTGTTTCAGGAAGTAGAAGTTAGCCGTAGAAGAGGGGGGCAGGATTTTTGAGACTTACTCATTATTATTTATGATATTCAGACGTCTTGCCTCCGATTGGCTTTACAGTACTATGAATGAAAGTAGCAGTCTAAACCTAATTGAGGAAATGTGCTTTGTTAGTTTTTTTTCCATTCATTTTTTTAATAAATTTTTCATTTCCATCCATCCATTCATTTTCCTCCTGTTATCCGAAGTCGGGTCGTGGGGTCAGCAGGCCCAGACTTCCCTCTCCCCAGCCACTTGGGCAAGCTCTTTCGGGGGAATCCCAAGACATAATCCCTCCAGCGTGTCCTGGGTCTTCCTTTAAGCCTCCTCCTGGTTGGACGTGCCTAGAAAACCTCACCAGGGAGGCGTCCAGGAGGCATCCTAGCTAGATGCCTGAGCCACCTCAACTGGCTCCTCTCGATGTGGAGGAGCAGCAGGTCTACTCTGAGCTCCTCCTGGATGACCCATCTTCTCACCCTATCTCTAACGGAGTGCCCAGACACCCTTTGGAGAAAACTCATTTTGGCCGCTTGTATCTGCGATCTCATTCTTTGTTCACTACCCAAAGCTCGTGACCATAGATGGTAGGAACGTAGATCGACCGCTAAATTGAGAGCTTCACCTTTTGACTCAGCTCTCTCTTCACCACGACAGACCGGTACAGCGCCCCACTGCAGACTCCATCTTTCCCTCACTCGTGAGATACTTGAACTCCTCCACTAAAACAAAAATGTTAATTAAATGCATTTATTGAGATCATGGTGGGTAAGTTCTGCAATGTTTGCGTTTCCTCTCAGGAGAATGACGCTCGCTGCTGCTGAAAACATGTAAAGTGACTGAGAATGAAATGATAGGCCTGTGAGCCGTGAAGGGTTGTGTTAAGAGCTGCTTGTTAAAAACACTTTAAAGTCTCACAACTAGTTAATTTATTTGCAAACACACTTCCTTAAAAAATCACACAAACTTTTGCACTTTTGTCCTCGTCTGCTCCCGCCTGACGCTGACAGACAGTTCAGACAACCGTGGCAACCGGGAGATCAAACGCCATGGCAACGAGTGGCTTCTGTGATCACCACGGATACGTCTAGACAGCCAACCACTTTGTAGCGCTTATTGGTGTGTGTGTGTGTGTTGGCATGTGCTACAAAATCAGGTTAATTTAGCTGAAAGTGCTAATTTGTGTCTGAAGGAGTGTCCTTGTTTGTGTGTGTGTGTGTGTGTGTGTGTGTGTGTGTGTGTGTGTGTGTGTGTGTGTGTGTGTGTGTGTGTGTGTGTGTGTGTCCATGGCTGAATGCCTCCCCAGGCTCTTTTCTGAGAGACCAGTACTGCATGTTGTGGAGATGAAAGGAATGCTGGGAACTCATCTCATGCTATGAATCCTGGGTAAGTAGCGTGTGATGTGAGTACATCCTCATCACTCAGTGAGAAATGCTTTCATCCCCTTATCCATTCCCTCTATCAATTTGGTCTACTCCTCTCCCCGTTTCTTTCTTCCCACCCCTCCTGATCACTTCCCTCTTCTTTTCTTTTGTTGGATTATTATTTCTTTTCTTTCTTACCTTCTTGTTCTTCCCATCATTTTCACACCTGTTCCATTCTACCTTGATCCTTCAGCGTAGCTCCGCCCTCTTTTGTGTTGATATCTTTTCACCTTGTACTCAACTCTGAATTTTACTAGATATTTATTTTCTTTTTTCTTATTTCCGCCTTTTTTCATTTAATTTCCCATTTTAATGTTTTCATTTGATCTCCTTTTTGGCTTTTTTCTTTACTCCCTCTACCTCTTCTCTTCACCCTCCCTCCCTTCTCCACGTCTTTTCTTACATTTCTTCTGTCAGTGTTTTCTTCTGACTTTTCTTTCTTTATCTTTCAATGTTTACTTTCATTCTTTCCCTTCCTGGCTTTTCCTCTCACATTATTTTTCTTTTCTTCCCACCTGTCTCATCTACAGTCTCGTGCTCTCCTCTTCTGTGAACCAAAAATGATCAAAGTGTCAATTCTAGCCATGACACTTCAATTTTACCAATGCTCACACACACACACACACACACACACACACACACACACACACACACACACACACACACACACACACACTGCTGCTCATGTATTATTCATGTCCTGGCCAAGTGGGCGGGGCTGACTATCCATGTTAGGGCTTTATTATGTGGTTTTGTTTGGCTATTTATCAGGGCTCCTGGGCCCCATCAAAGTTTTATTTACCTCACAGAGGTTCAAAGAACAGTTTCCAATTGTAAAAAAACATTGTTCTAGGACTCCTTTACCAAAAATGAATCAAAGTAAGTTTCATGTTCTCTAAAGGGGCATTATGATGTCACAAACGGAGACTTTTTGGAATGGCTTGTTTTATGTATATAATTCCTGAAACCAAACACTGAACGAAATCAGATGGATAGTGGAGGAGGAAGAGACCATCACAAAAGGATGAGTTTTGCATTATATGTCCCAATTAAAATGAACTTTCATGAGGTGAAGGTAGATTTGTCTTGGATTTTTTTTATTTAAGTTTTTAAAATTATATGGAAATGAAATGGTCACAGAATTCAAAATTTGTATCTATTAAGTTACACAGAGGAACCTGAGATCAACATGAGGACATTCGGATGTCTCATTAGGAGGAATCTGGGTTGCTATCCTAGCCTGCCCCACTGGGACGAGACCCTTGAGCAGAACTTCTGATCTACTTGAAGTTGGCACTGGAATAGTGCCAAACCGTGGTTTAAACATGTTCAGGTGTCAAAATACCCTCAGAGGATCTGTTGTCACAACTTTTTCTCAAATTGCTAGAAAGCCAAGAAGAGGTCTAAATATATTAAGTAAATGTACTTAGAAACTTAAAGGTGTGGTTCACTGAAAAAACATTTTTTAATGATTATTTCTGATAATAATCGGTCACTATGAGTTTAACATGCAGGCTGAACATGAAACAGTCTACACCTATCTCCTCCATTAGCTTCTGATAGAAAATCTAGAAAATCCTGACAGATCTACGTCACACTGTCACCTAATATTCATGGACTCACCCATCTTGACTCACGACGGGGAAGGCTGTTGTTGGTTTAGCCTCCAGGAAACAGCAGAGAACGTCTGGGCTAGTAGAAGCTAACCGTTAGCATTAGCAACTCCACCACACAGCAGAACTCCTCCAGGCTTGTGTTATTTGTGGAGATAAAACATCAACGTTGCAGAGCAAACAGAGTCAGCGGTAGAGTCGTGTTGCTGTTCGCCAATCAGAGGAGAGATGTCCACATATCAAGAAACAAGACTCCAAATTCTGCCGTGTTTTGCCACTCTCTGCTGCAGAAGACTTGTGCGTGCTGATCCAAGCGTTTCTGGGCTTTTTCTGCCCCGAGTACAGCTTACAAGGCATTCATTCCTACCAGAGACCACTGCAAATGTATTGATTAAACGTGTGAACCAAACCTTTAAAATGTTGATTTGACTTTATTTAGACGTCAACAAATACATAAATCAGGTAAAATAAGAAGGTGAGAACACCTGCTAACGTGAGATGGAGGCTGGCAGCAGCTGCATTAGATTTACACACCTCAAAGCTGCTTTTATGTCCAACTGTAATTTACCAAGTTCTCTCTCTCTCTCTCACACACACACACACACACACACACGCACACACACACACACACACATACAAAACAAAGCTCTCTTATATCCATATTTGAAAGTTCCTTTATCTGCCTCCGTACTCTGAACCGCCCCCACATCCATTTTTCTGCTCCACCCAGGTTGTCATACCTTTCGTGTCATGCAGATTTTGTGCACTTACTCAGTGTCCTTCCAAAGGATGTCTACCACACTCTGTTGGTATTAATATTCATGAGCCGTTACACTCCCAACACTTTAAACTTGGCAGGCGCACTCAGGCATATTTTCTTAAGGAAATGTGACTTCTCTCGGTTTTGTTTTCCCGTCTTCATCCGTCTCTTTCTTCCCCTCAGAGTCTGCGTTCATCCTCTCTCAAATTTCTTCTCAACCTTCCATTCTCCTCTCCTTCATTCCCGCCCCTTTTTCTTTACACTGACTTACAATGAAAGAAAATGTGATAGTCAACTTTTTTTTTACTTGCCTTTATTCCCCGCAGACCTGTCCTTCATTGCCTCGAATTTAGTCTTTTTTCTTCGTAGTCCTTTATCATCTTTTTCTATTTTTCTTTTCTCGCTTTCTTTGCTGCCTGCCTTACCTCCTCCCCCCCTTCACACCAGATCTTCTCCTCCTCCTCCTCTCTGGAGTTCTTTTCCTTCCGTCTGTTTCATTAACAAGATCTATCTTCTCAAGTAATTACAGAGAAAACACACACACACGCACGCACACACACACACACACACACACACACACACACACACACACACACACACACACACACACACACACACACACCTCAGAGGGGTGATTCTGCTAATCCACCAGTCAGGGTCACTGTGGCGCTACAGCTACAAAAGTAGGGAAGGATGGAGAGAAGTTGGAGTGAAACTGTGCACATATCATGCACATGTGTGCTTATGTACATATATTTACTCACCAGCCTTTTTATTTGGCACACTCGGTTGATAGCCAATCACTCAGCAGAAACTTGGTCCATTTAATTCAATTCAGTGTATTTATAAAGCACCAAATCACGACAAGAGTTGTCTCAAGGTACTCTACAAAGTAAAACTTTCCAATTGAGTTCAGTTCGTTGTGCTAATTAGTTAAAAGTTTCCTATATAAGGAACCCAGCAGATTGCATCGAGTCACTGACTAGCGTCAGCAATCCTCATACTAAGCAAGCATGTAGCGACAGTGGAGAGGAAAACTCCCTTTTAACAGGAAGAAACCTCCCGAGGATCCTGGCTCAGTTTGAGCAGCCATCTGCCACGGCTAGGCACGATTTAGACATCTAGATGAGTTGAAGCCGACTTGCTGAAGTTAAAACCAACCATCAGAATGAGGAAGAAAAAGTCCACCCCTGGGTCTGAGTATGTCAGAATCTACTGGTATCATCACCCACTTCTCTAGGGTTTACAGAGAGCGGTCCAAAAAAGAGAAAATATCCACGCAACAAGTTGAACCTTGAAGCAGATGGAGTCCAGCAGCAGAAAAGTAAATTCTGTCAGCAAAGAACAGGAAACTGAAACTACAATTCACACAGGATCATCAGAACTGGAACAGAAGAGACTGAAAAACTGGTCTGAGTCTTGATTTCAGCAGCAACATTGGACCCTTTATAATTTGGACCCCTATTGTTGACCACGACCATCCCTTCATGACCTCAGTGGACCCATCTTCCCATGCTACTTCCAGCAGAAGAATGCCGCATGTCACAAAACTCAGATCATCTCTGACTGGTTTCTAGAGTATAATGGTGAGTTTACTGGACTCCAACGGCCTCCACAGTCACCAGATCTCAGTCCAGTCCAGAACCTTTGGGAGGTGGTGGAATGGGAGACTCGCGTTATGGATGTAACTGTGAGATGCTGTTATGTCAACATGGACCAGAACTTCTAGACCTTTTTATAAGACACATGCCGGCAAATCAGTGAAATATTGGTGCTGCAGTGTGTCTTATGGTGTTGTGGGAATTATGCAGCATTCGTGTCGCCACGCTTGGTAGTAATATTGCCGCTACGCTGGTCATGTGATTGCACATTATGCCTTGGCGCAACAGAGGGTAGTGTCATGATCACGTGGGGAGTTACTGCTGAGCTTTGGCTGGCAACTATATTGAAAATGAAAGTAAACACTGGTATAAGTTTCACTTTTTTAAACAGAACCAGCTGAGATGATAAACTGGAACGATGCAGAGCTGCAGGTGCTTCTTTCCTTTAGAGCTGGAGCTCAGATCATGTGACAGTTCACGGGGTCTATGGAGGACAGCTGCCTTTAGGAGCGGCTTGTCAAAAACGAGTGCAGCTTCGATCGCAATAAAAAGCAAGTTATGTCCAAGATCGCCATTGCGTAATCTTTTGTAAAAAGGACACGATTGCGCCACATTACCGCCACGGTCTGACCACTTATAAATGACCTTATGCTCCCAGATGCTGCCTCGGCGTTGCAGCAGATTGGCGGCATTGTTTTATAAAAGAGGTTTCTGATGAATGTTAAATCTATGACATGAAGAATTAAGGCAGTTCTGAAGGTAAAATGGGGTCTAACCAGCCAGGTGTACACAGTAAAGTTTTTGGTTAGTGTTTTATGAATGAATGTGTGTTTCTGTAACTTTGTGTCGGCGCAAACTGGCCTCATGGTGGCTTCTAAATGCAATGCCGCTGACATAATTAAAAAAAAAAAAAACAAGTCTTGACTAAAGAAATTGCATTTTCCTCTTGTTTTTCAATCCATTATATCATTATCCATACCTACAATCTTAACGCCTTTCAAAAGGTCACAGTTGTGTGTTGGTAAACTGCACCGCTGCACGTGTGCAGATAAAAACCCATCAAGACCCCCGATGTTCTTGTTCTTCTGTGCATGCTCGTTAGATTCAGGTAAACAACAGCTTCTAGAACTGAAAATATTTGCACAGTTAAATGAGCAGCGGGAGATCATAATGCAGGCACTTTTCCAAAGTTCAACATTGATTTGTCTCTTGGTCTGTTAGCCCACAGCCCAACAATCTCTGGTATCATAATCCCTCCAAAGTAATGGCTCCTGCTGCCGACAGAGCCTGATCGATGTCGGTTTTCCCTTCTCCCGGAGCCCGCCGGCCCGTCGACATTGACTGAGTGACTGACGGGGAGGGTGACAGAGTGACAAAAGCTGAGTGACTGGTGTTCATCATCACAACGTTTCTTACTATTAAAAAAGTTGGTGAGAATCACAGGTGTACTTTTAAAGACATTTTCTCCCACCGAAGGTTGCAAGAGCATATGCTCTTTGACAAAATGGAAATTAATACAGAAAATGTTTAATACTGATTATTCGAGGCAATTATGAAGTACAATTAAAGGTGCAATGAGTTAGAAATGTACAGTGAAATAATCACAAAACAGTCTCAATCATGTTGAAAGGAAGGTTACACTGAAACAGATTTCCTTCTCAGCCAACATGGTTGCAAGTTTTTCTACTTTTAAAAAGGATGAAGAGAGACGTAGTCAATAGGCGTGTTTCCACTAATCCAATACCATATACATGGTATACATGGAATATACATGCATCAGCCTAAACATTATGACCAGTGAACCAACAAATATTAGGTGTGTTTCCAATATCGGAATTTCACGGTAATTTTACCGAAACTTCCCGGCATGCGCATTTCTCCACTTCACCGGGCCGGCCAAAAGGGCTGTTTTCCGGGCCATTTTCAGGAACCAACAAAGTACCTGAACAAGGGTAGGTACTCAGAAAGGCCCCAGTAGAGTAGCTGAGCGGAACTTTTGGTTAACTCACTCTGATTGGTTGTAACTCAGGAAATGACATCAGCAGACGTCTAAAACAACCGGCATTAGTAAAATTAGAAGAGTTGCTTGTGAAGCTGAATGGAAGCACAAGCAAATAAGCATCATTCATGCTGCTTTAAAGTGGAGCTAGAATGCAGTTAATTAACAATCTAAAACAGCTTCGAGCCTCTAAAAAGCATCAGAAATGTTCTTTTGGCTTTCATGTGTCCCAGGAGCCCTGATTCAGGCCATTCTAAACCCCTAAACCAGCCTTGCTGTGTAAAGAGCTGTTTGCCCCTCCCACTCGGCCAGGACATGAATATGATAATGAGCTGCTTGCTGATTGGTTGGTTTCCCCAGAAGACCTCAGACACTGGAGACATGCAGATTTGAGGAAGCCTCCCACTTATGACGTGTTTTTCTTTCGCCTTTTTCAACTTTCTAATTTATATAAAAAGTAGGTCACACACGGCTTTGACTTTTTGGCATGCTGCTTTTGACCACCCAAGCTGTCTTTATTCAACAACAACAAGGACAATGTTGGTTTACATTCTAGGTCCTCTTTAAAATTGCCGTTATTAAACTCCCAACACCAAAAAACTAAGCAGAATTCCCCCCACAACAATTTAATTCACAAGGCTTCGTTGTCTGTTAGGTGGCTCATTCGCATTTTCTCTCTGAAATTTCAGTAATAATGATAATGATGAAGAAGAGGTGCATAAACATTTTTTTTACACTTTGCGCAAAATGTATGTGTGTGTTTGTGCTCAGACCTTTGTGTGTTCTCAGAGTGTTTGCAATTTTATTTGTGTGGGTGCAATGATGTGTGGCATGTACTCAAGCCAGGAGTGCATTGTTGTCTCCTCAGGCCCCCTAATATTATCATTTATAAGGTTTAGACACACACACACACACACACACACACACACACACACACACACACACACGCGCTCACTCGCTGTAGTAGTGGGTGTCTGCCTGCATCGTCAAGAGAGCAAAGAAATAGACCTGCCCGCGTGAACCCGTGTGCATGTGTGTAATTGTGTGCAAGCTCAGGTGTGTCGGTTGATAAAGTTTATCAGCCCGGGGCACATTGCTGTCAGAAACCGGTGTGGTGAAGGGAAAAGGCCACGCTGAAAAGTGTGCTAGGGTGTGTGAGAGTCAGGGAGGGTGTGTTTGTGTCTGTTGGGAGAGGGATGGCCAACACTTGCACCGCTGATGACCCTTTTGTCATTTCTGTCACACACACACACACGCACGCACGCACGCACGCACGCACGCACGCACGCACGCACGCACGCACGCACGCACGCACACACACACACACACACACACACACACACACACACATGCATAAGCTTACAACATTAGTAAGTGAAACATATCAGCATGAGTATGAACCTGCTCTTCATATCTTGGTTGTACCTAATTGTGTACATCTTAAAGGAAAAGTTCGCTTTTTTAGACATTAAGTTTTATGTGTTCCTTCACCCACCCAGTGCGTGCGGCGCAGGGATACGAATGACAAAAACTAGTCCCGTTGTAATGTGACGTTGTAATTTTTTTCTCTTTGTTTGTGAGATGCAAATTAGCCATGCTTTCAGAGGCTAATCCTTTTGTGAGGCTAAACGGCGCAGATAAAGCGCCCCCGAAACTAGCCAGAACTACCTTTCTGAATCACTTCTCCCCTGAAAATCTCTGAGCAGGGGTGTGTGTGTGAAATGGGTCAAAGTTTACAGAGCACTGGGTGGGTGAAGGAACACATAAAACATAATGTCTAAAAAAGCGAACTTTTCCTTTAATTTCTGACACAAATATGCCTCAAAAACAGGTTTAAAAGGGGACAACTTTATAATTGATATCTCATTTTTTTGTCTTGATTTTTATTTTGTTTATTAGAGAGAGTTTGACAAAATCTTGGAAAATCCTAAAATTTCAGTCAAATTTAATTTAAAAAATGCCCCGCCCACTGCTCCATTTCTACATAGTCTTTACCTTCTTGTTACAGACTAGATGGGGTGGAGTCATGTGACTTTGTGCAGTCACGTGACTCCACCCCATCCAGTTCATAGCGCAGCATCTTGAGGAAAAAGGAACATTGGCAACCTACACACATCTTTTCATTTTTTTTCAAATACCTGTTATATTGACATGGACAATATGACGTTGATAAAAGACATATTTCGGTATTGGTAAATTTGCGATATATTGCCCACTTCTACTCCTAATCCTAATTCTCCATCTGGATATTTTATGACTAGAAGAGGTTTGGTGTTGATTTGTGACAGTAGTCAACATGGGGTCAGCGACCATCACAGCTGATTTAAACTCAACTTTTGTAAAATTAACTGAGTTTTAGTTATTTTTTGTTTGCTAGGATGGCCATCTTGAATTGGGTTGATGGTTAGAATAAATATTTACCTGAAACCAACCCAAGACTCGGTCTCTTTGCAGTTTACACAAAAACCCAAGGATTTCGTTGCCCCTATGGCTCCCTCATAAATACAGACATAACCCAACTTCTGCTGTCCTTTATACCAGATTATCCGAGTGTCTCACTACAACGCTCAGCTCGTCTCCCTGACATGCCCATATCAGTCTGTACAAGCACATCGTGCTATTCTTCACAATACCAAAATAAAATCAACTCCTGTAATCCCTGCCCAAGGCGGCAACAAGCCCGTCAAACTGTCAGTTCGATTTGTATTGTCCAAATAAAAGTCAAGCTCAGAGTCTTTAGGTGTCAACCAACTCTTGGTTCACAGGCACCAGCGACCTGAACTAAAGCCAATTCTCATTCTTGACTTGTGTTTGGTATCAATCACTGTACCTCTGACTGAATTGTTCTCATTTTATGGGTGATCAACAATGAACCACACCATGATTGTCCAACTTTAGGCTTTGAATGATGCCAAAAAAATAAATAAATCAAAGAAATCAGATCAGGGAACAAAGGCAAGAAAGTTACAGGGAAGGATAAATGGATTGTCAGTTATACGCCGGTATGCTGAAGTAACGAGTGTAAGGTACTGATGAAAAGCCAACATCTCACTGGGATGTGACTGTAGGTAAATGCTTAAAGACACAAAATTGTTGGTAAATTTTACATTTGGAATCACAATGAATTGATACGGGGTCTTGCTTAATCTGTGAATAAAGTGCCATGCTTGCACCACATTTGAGCAAATGTCATGCAAATTTTCTTGCTGCAATTCAATCATTAAGTTTTAATTGTTTAAATTTATTTGCAATTGATCCTTTCTCTGTCATGCTCAGAATGCCTGAATATTCTTTTTTATTTTCAGTTCAGATTTAGCTTCACATCTCGCCAACCTCTCCCAAAGTTGTTTCAAACGTTTTGTACTTTCCTGACTAACTGAAGAAAAGAAGGTTTTCAAAGTTCCACCAATTTCATCTACAGACTTATAAAACAATCATTAAACAAATTAATCTTGAACATTCGTCAAATCGATTTAGAATTGATGCATCAAAACGTCATTTCAATCCACCATCCCTTTTTTAATCTGATCTTTTTCGACAATATCACCTGCTCCCTAAAATCATGTCTAACTACACATCTTTGCGTGTCCTTTGGTCATTAAATCGATGTAGCAATCGGTAAGGATTGCACTAGGTGTCCATCATCTGGATAAGATCTGCTCATTAACTCAATGTAATGAAGTATAATGTGGTATAATTGCATGGAATTAAGTGGTTACAAAATTCTTTAAAGTGCATGGGGGATTCACTAGGAGATCAGACGTATAATTATTACCGTCTTATCGGGTATGTTTTTTTACATAGAAGATAATTTGACCTCAGACCTCAGTCACAAGAAAACACAAGAGAGATGAGCACAGGCAAGAGTTGGTTAACACACACAAACACCCCGAGCAGACGGCAGCCACAAATTTAGTGTCCGAGGAGCAGGTAGGAGGTTAAGTAGCCTTGCTCAAGGGCATCGCGGCTGTGAAAAATGACAGACAACGAAGTCACTACCGAGCTGCTCCTCCAGCCTGGAGGCCACGGCTGCCCTGTGGAAGTATTATGTTCTTGATGCGTGTAATGTTTCCATGTTAGTCAGGCTCCAGTGGCCCCATGGGCAGGGAAATGAAAAGCTACAGTGGCTAAAATATGTGTATTTGTTGTAACAAAAAAAAAACATGTGCGGAGACTGTGCAAGCTCTTTGCCCTCTGAGCTGCGGCTGAAGTGCCTCTGGGCCAGGCACTTGACCTTTAAGTGAAACAGGGGTTTGGTGGCCAAACAAAAAGCCAGAATAAACGAGGCAGCTTCCTGTCGGAAGGCACAGAAGAGCTTTGAAACTGCTCACTAGCTGACATAAAGAATAAACTGCAAGCTTCAACGGGCCTGAGTGAATATTCGTCAGTTTTTAATAAGACTCAGTCCTGCTTGTTGGCTGGCCTTTCCCCAGATCTCTAAGTATCTGTTAGTTGATGAGATAATGACTTAAATTCACAAAATTCTGAAGAAAAGCAGAAAACCTGAGACATTTTGAACTGAACAGACAATATAATTATTTAAATCAAAGATGGATGTTTTGTTACCCTATACCTAACCCATATTAAACCAATCGAAGGGCCACATTTTGAACCATAAAATAAATCTTTCAGAGGAAAAAGAATGTGCAAAAAAGCATGCATGGTGACAAAATGTCCATAAAATTTGTGTAGAGGGATTTTTTTCTCAGCTGTCTGTGAATATATATTTACTGTATATGTCACCTCTCGGATCAAAGAGGTTTTCCCAAAACAAAACCTGACCTTTATCAGATTTTATTAAAACTTTAAGGCTATTTCTTGGTCAAAAACTCTAGATTTAGGCATCCTAAATGTCTATATTGCTTGTCGCTGAAAGTTGAAAGGCAGCTAATAATGTTTTTGCCTCTGTGTTTACGAGTTACCCCATCTTTCCACTGGATGTGAAAGTGTCGCGAAACGGCCGCGAAACATACTACATGGCAATTAGTTGCTGTTATAGTGGACGAGTTCCTTTCCACCGTCAGCAAAGTGTAACGTTTTGAATGCGTCCCAGAAGTGAAAAGACGCTATCATTACGTTTTGAGTCTATTTTTTACTTGCTACGCTTCCAAAACACGTCAAACCCCCCGCAGTTCAGATCGGGTCAGATAGGAGGTCAAACACGAAATCAGTGTAAAATATCCGAAAACTTTCAAAATAAGTCACGTGCAGCACGTCATTTCCTGTGAACCCCCCGTAGCCGATGTAAACAGAACAGAACATAAACCACAGACCTTTTTGGATACATGCAGCCGTCTTTCTCCTTGCTTGTTATTGTGTGGACTTCTGAAATCACGCGCGGTGTTGCAATTCTCCCGTGATTTTGTGACCTCACGGGATCAGCTGTGTGGAACGCTTTCGCTCCCGTTTTTCGCGTCAGAATTGCTCCCAGTTTGGAATGAAATCGCGAGTAAAATGTCGCTATTACGTTACACGCCACTTTCACATTTATTTGTTTTTCTGTCTGTTAGCATTAGCAGTCGAAACGGACGGACCACGAGCTGTGGATCTATCTGTCATTCATTCATAGTGTGGGTATTCCCAGTAAATCCCAGATTATGAGTGGTCCTTTGCTTTCCCCTCGTTCAACAAGGGCTTTAGCAGTAGCTCGGCCTAGCGTTTTTCTGTTGTTAGCATTACCGTGGCCATCGTTTTTACATTACCAACACTGAAGTGGTTTGAGCCATGCAAATTTAAGGTGGCCTGTCTAAGCTTATGACGTGTTATTCCAGCTTTTCTCAGGATGAACCATTTCTCTGTGGCCTTTACAACATTAATAATTAGCTTAGGAAAGCGGATCGGAGACGACTCAGACTCGTTGGCACATAAAACACCTCAAGCTGCCTAAATTATACTACAAGGTAAATGTGGTTTTAAATTCTACAACCGCTTTAAATAATTTTGTCATTTTCAAGATTTGACCAAAATGACCATTCCTTTGTCTGTTCCCTACCAGACACTCTGGCGTGAAAGGCCTGGGGTGATATCCATTCCTATAAGGAATAGAAGAGTTTTTAATTTAGTTTTTGTTTTGTGCCACCCGAAGATTTATTAATACAATGCTGGTTCTATTGATTTGTTTAAGTCGGCTGGTTTTTATTTGACCACAAATCAAATGGAGGTTGTTCAAAAACCCATTTCTGGTGTCGTGTTTTGTCCACTTACGCTTTAAGACTAATTTAAATATACAAAGCTAATAAATTTAACGTCTAAAGCAATCATTTATCTTTTTTTAAGCCTCTCTTGTTTTGCCTCAAAGGCTCCTTTCAGTGCCTCCCAATAGTCTTGGTTAATACGCTGTCAGTTTGATGTCTGCAGCCTTCTAGTGAACGATGATACTCAAGTGCACCATTAGTTGTGATAGAACGGTGCAGGTTGGACTTTCTGGGTGTCTGGGCTTTGGGCTGCATCACATTTATTTTGAAATTTATTTATACAATTTCATGTTCTACTCTTAATTTGGGAGCAGCTCAGTACAAGAGTCTTTAGGCTATATTTGTGCAAAATAAAATCATTAAACATGCAGGTCATGCACTTACTGTCGCAACCCCTTTGCCCGAGTATCAGTACATGTTTGCGTCTGTGGCAGCTGTTCATGATCAAATATTAACAGAAGCATTATGATGTTTTACAGAATACTTGGTGCTTTGGGCCGTTGGCTATTTCTGTCATCATGAGTCTTTCTGCACCCGTTTTGATGGAGTTAGATTTTTGTTTCATTATGTTTGCATCATCTGGTGAATCTAGCCGCGGATTCTTCTTTTCATCATTAACGCAGCAGCACAAAACGCCCACACGCGAGGGTAGCATTCTTGACCTGGAGAGGTTTTTCTTCTCCGTGCAAATGATTTTCTTTTCATCTGCGACTCGAGCCTCTTCGTGCATCAGCTTGTTGGACGTTTGTTTTAACGTTTATGCAGAACGCATATCAGTTATTTCTAGCAAACCCGCTTCCCTTTAAAGATTTTTTCTGATTGATTATTTTTCTTTTTGAGCATCATTATGTTTCTGTACTGATAGAGATAGGAATAAAAACTGCAGCTTACAGTTTTATAACTAAATATTCCAGTTCAAAAGGTAAAAGTGTGGTTTAAAGTGGAGGAATTAACTCAAGAATTGAAAAAAACTTGTAATAATTCTCCTGTATTTAATAAAAAACACATTTACTATAGGGTCCATGTTGGAAAAATCACCCAAAATTTACGTTTTGTCACATTAGTTATGTTTTCACCCAAATGCATTGAGAGAAGTTTTTTTCTCACATTGCAGTACCGTGCAAAGATACTGCATCTAGATGATTAAACGTCGCTGTGATGGATTACCCATCTCAAACAAGCTCCTAAATATTCCTGCAAGTCAGAAAATGTAAGCAAAACCCAACATTCCCTGTGAATCTTTATGCAACTCAGGACTTTTACCACCTGTTTATTCACTATTTAACACAGTGATTACTGCTCAGTGGGGCACTAGATGGCACTGTTGCCATATCTCACTTCCTTCTCTGGCTCACACAATAAAGCAGAAATTGGCAAACTCATGGCTCAGGAGATGGAGAGGCACTTTCTGTCGGCCTTTGGCTCACACGTATGTGCCGCCTTTCTTCATCAGCTATTCTACACACTACCTCCACCACTTTGATGTATCATTATCACAAAAACAGGCACCCTGTAATGCTAAAACAATTGTTACTGCAGCCAAAAATGCAACGATAAAAGAATACAGTAGACACAAAGTGATTGATTTATGAAATTAAGATATGGAGGAGTGTTTTGAGTGCCGCCTCCTATTCATTAGTATCTGTTACATTCACCTTCAAGCTGCATGTAACTGCACTCGTCTACTGTCAGTTCTTCCTTTTTTTTGTGAAGTGCTTTGCCGAGGAGCACTTCAGGAGAGTGGATTACCTCTCAGTCACTACTCCCACAGTTTATTCTGCCCGTGGGGATTTAAAGCGTTATCTACGTGGTCACTGAATCACTTCCCTTCTTTTGAGGGAGGCGGCCAATATAAAAAAGGGGGTCCTAAATCAGATATGAAATGTTTGTGTGAGTTAGTTGAACGCTCCTCGTCTGATATCAGTGAGCCAAAGACAGATGAGATGAGAGAGGGAAAGAAGATGGCATGAACTGTGGCTCAAACTCTGTTAATGGCAAGAAGTAATGATCATCTGGTTATCTAAAATCGATTCAAACACAGACTCTCATAGGGGGAACACTCACCGAGTCTACATGGAAATCACAAAACTGCTAAAAGCTAAAGTTTGTTGCATTCTTTAAATGATGCATGCTTTCTGTTTGGTGTTCTATCTGGAGGTTTTGTGGAAATGGCTGCAAAAATGTTATTCTGTCATCAACAGAGTTTGATTTTATCATAACATGAATTTCTCCCATCTGTAGTTTTATCTTGTGTTTCTGGTTACTGTATTATTACAAGCATCTTAAATGTCAAAGGTGTTTATTGACAATTACATGAAGTTTATGCAAAGAGTTGATATTTCTAGTGTCATTCCTTTGTCTTTCAAGAACTCTGAAATCCACTTTGGCGTGCTGTTAATCAGCTTCTGGTCCAAACCCTGACTGATGGAAGCTCATGCTTCATAACAAAAAAGCTTGAAGTTTGTCAGGATTTGTGGGAGTTTGTTAGTTTTTGAGGATCGACCACAAGCTATCAGTTTCTGGACCCTAAACCCCAAATTCTGGTGTTTTGTTCCCTGAGTCACTTAGTTATTTAGTGTAATGGCATGGTGTTCTATCATGCTGTTCTTTGATGGTTGTGAGGAGTTCCTCTTGGAGGATGTTTAGGTACCACTTTGTTTGGAGACTAAACTGTGAGTGAGCACATTCTCTTGGCTGTGTAACAACATGCAAATTGTCTGAAGATGCTTTACTGACGAGGCAAGAGGAAGGACTGATGGGAGTGCTCACCTTTTTTTCTCTGCTCAATCATGTTTCTTAGTTTCTTCAAGTCATAGGGAGTTATATTTATTCATTTAAAAATGAACCGGCCTTAGGAGATGGCCCTGGAGCTTGCTAGATTTTCTTTGGTATAGATTGCTTTTCACGACAAAGGGGGGCTTTTTGATTAATTGTAACTCATCTACTCATCCTTTATAATATTTTGTAATATTCTGTTCTTGCAAGCTGCCGTCATATAAATCGAGACCGCAAAGTTTATGATGTCTAATTTTTGTCCCATTCTCAAAACCTGTAGCCTCAGCTGTATCTTTAGAGCAACCGGCAAGAAAAAAAACCTGATTAAATAATACAATTAAAGCAACATTTAAAGGTTTCAGCTTTTGAAATAGAAAACTTATGATTTTCTCAAAAATGTCACAACGCACCTGAAATGCAATAGTTTACATTAGTGAACCAGTTAGCTGCAATTCTTACGGATGTCCTGTTCTCTGCACATTTTCTCCAAGAAATCGTAAAATTTGAGATGCAACCTAAAAAGCTAAGATTAAGATTTAAGGTGTGGAAGAAGCATGGGCAAATTATTGGATTCATCTCCAAAGAAAACGTAAAGAAAATATTTTGTTCCTGCAGGAGTCCATCGAAAGTGTTTTCAGCGTAGTGTGGAAGGGTACAGGAGCAGTCTCCTGAGCTGAACATCACCTTTAGAAAATAATGATTTTGGTTCAAACTACCACAAACAAACCAAAGATTTATTTTCTCTCGGTCATGGACGAAGCGAGACTATTTTTCTCCACTGACGTACTGCTGTGGTCTGGCAATGTAAGATGACTGCACATAAAATAAATGTTTGAGATTTTAAACTTTTGGGTGAAAACAAACCGTTTGAAGGTACAATCTTTAAGGATGCAGTGTGCAAAAACACTGAGTCTACGTTTGAGAAGCAGCAGCAGCTTTGACCAAAGTAGACAGATTGAAACAGAAACCTAATTATGGGTGTTGAAGATTTTCGAAGTTTTTAATCAAAAAACTTGGTTTTAATTAAGAACTTGGGTAAGGGTGATTACTGGATGACAAGAAACTGTTTATAATCTATAACCATTTAAAGCTGCTTTTGTGCCCTATTACTTCTAAAAAAGCAAAAATGACATACGTCTTCCAACTATACCTTGTAAAAAGGCTAAAAGTTCCCCTGTAAAACTAAATGGGAATACCTGATGATAACGATTAATTATTTCTATTTATATAGGAAAAAAAGGTGAAAAACAATAAAAAAAACCACGATAGGACAATGCAACGTATAGCTATCACAGAAAAACCCTTAACTTGATTTGGAACACGGTAAATAAAAGCTTTCCATTCTGATGGCAAATGTTGGAAATAAAATGAAAATATCATCGCACTGGCAAATAATTCCTCACTGATCTCTATTATAACCAACATAGAGCCCAACAAAGCTGGCAGCTGTGTTTCTGTTCTTGTATAATAAACTTCCAGAAGTCATTGAGGCAAACTCATGCAATTTGCCAGATGAACCAGTAGCAGGTTTGTACTGGGAGCAAAGCTTCATTTATCATTGAGTATGTGATTTCTAAAGGTAATAAAGATGCCTTGAAATGGGGCTAAATATAAAATTGGTTTCTACCGGATACTCCGGTTTTCTTCCCCAGTCCTTAATCAGTGCATCAGGCCAAGAGATGACCCCAAATTTACAGTAAAGGGCATTGTGACCATTATTTGATTTTTTTTTTCAATCCATTCAGGAAGAATTAATGCAAATTCAGTCACTGTGAATTTTGCACGGACTTGCAATATTTGAGCAATCACCCTCACGTTTGGCGTCTTTTCCGTCTTCTTTGACCACTCAGGCCAACTCAGATTAATTTTGAACAATCCCCTTAACTTCTTCTTAAATTACTTCCTGTTCTCCTGTCAGAGGAAAACATGTTTGACACTGCTGTTGAAATTCTGTCTTTTTTGGGAAGCTTACATGCAGCACTTTCAACTCTGTAATGACCTGTAATGGCAAAAAGAAAAGTTTGAGAAAAATTCATAACTTCGACCTCATCTTTTTGAAAAAGGTGCCTCAAAATCTGTAATTTTTGGCTACAACAATCACTACAAAACATTGCAACATCCTGGGAAAAATGTAGGGATGTTTGATATCAGCTTTTTAAATCAATATACCGATAGTGTAACTCTTATGATACTGATATAAACCAATACCAATATATGCCCCCCCTCCATAAAAAACAAGAACTACTTAATTTTAGGTAACTTACGTCACATATCTCCTCTCATGCAAATTAAAATTTTATAACCCTTACCTTTGCAAATTATGACAATTACTTCAATTTAAGTTAGTCCAATGTGCCAAGCAATCGAAAATTCCTCAAAAACTTTACCTTGGATTCATCTTATTTTGACATTTGAAGTGAGAGAAGTAGCCTGAGTGTAAAATATGTGCATGGTTTGTAAAAGTTGTTACACTAAAAGAGTAAAAACCAATACCAAAATTTTCCAATATTACATTTTAATGCCCATCGGGAGTCTCTTCCGGTCGGCTCATGGGTCCCTGAACGGGGCTATAGAAGCTCCGCTTTGCCTTACGCGTTGAATCGCAAATATGTCATACTTCAATCAAAATGAAAAGAAATTATCTGAGTTTTGACTATGTCTGTCACGTACTTTGAGATTTGTTAGCTTGAAAAATTTTAAATAAGATGACTACAAATCAGACGTCGCATTTATGATGTCACAGCAGAATCTCTTCTCCCCGGCGTAACTGCTACGTACCACGTGGCCAGATTTATAGTGGTTTTCTCCACATTTAAGGCTCTTTCTGTCATCCTGGAAGAAGCTCGCTAAGCTAAT
This sequence comes from Aphyosemion australe, assembly GCA_006937985.1. Lineage (NCBI taxonomy): Eukaryota > Metazoa > Chordata > Actinopteri > Cyprinodontiformes > Nothobranchiidae > Aphyosemion > Aphyosemion australe. The sequence goes on along the minus strand of SSNS01000031.1, from coordinate 2,723,175 downwards.
TTTTTCCTCTTCGTGTCTGGTTCGATGGCATCAATTTGGTGAGCCGAACATTTGTAGTTCTATACGTCTTCACACAAAACCTAAAATAACTTTTACCGCTATTTGAAAGTAAGTGCTTTCTTGGCATCAGAATGTGTCTTTAAAATTCACGGACATCATATGTGAAATCTATGGCTCATGATTAGAAAATAGCTTTTATAGCCCCATTGACTTCCATTCATTATTTCCTATTTCCGGGGACCCATGGTCCGGATGTAAATGGGCGTGACTTAGGGTCTCTATATCGAATGATAATATCGGACATCCCTATGGCTGGTCCAAGATTCCCCTCCCTCTATAACTCTGAACAGGACAAAAGCGTGGCTTAGTTTGCACTCAGACATGCGTAAAATTTAAACTGAGGAAGCAAAACTTGAGAGGACACCACAGCAAGAAAGACACTTTCATGTTGATAAAATATTTAGACAGGATATGCAGACAGGTCGCTTCTCATCAACCGCATTTGAAGTTTGACCTTTGTGCATCATTGGTGAACCGGTACCGGCCTGACACCTCAAAAACAGATCGACACATACTTTCTTTTTTGGAACTCTGAGACTTAAAAGATCCTTGACGAATATTGTAATAGTGCCGGAGTTCAATTAAATCAAACCAGACTTTTATAAATATATTTTTTAAATGACCAGTAAGCAGTTATAATCATAGATATCATATATATTGCTAGATGCCTTAACTGGGAGTCGACAGCGTCCCTACACGGCGGCCATCTTACTTCGGACAGCCTACGTTCCGTTCTCAATGGTAGCAGATGGAAGGTGAGTGAACGGCTTAAACAAAAACACTCTTAACTCGATGAAATATTAATGGATTTACAAGCGGTTTGCATTATTAAAAACCTTATAACACATAGGCTTGAGACGACATACTTGCATATTTTTAAATTAATGGGCCAAATCCGTCATATTTCACAGCCACATCTCTGGCATTTATAACAAATCAAACCGTTTTAAAATCAGTTGAAAATTGAGCAAGTTAGAGTTATTTAAATAGTACATGCACCATTGACACCAATGTTAGGAACAGTGTGGGTAAGGCTTCTAGCAATATATATGATATCTATGGTTATAATAGTCGTGAAGAAATCAGGAAGGGCTGCGAACTCAGCAGAAACCACCAAAAGTGGCAGCAAAGTTTAACCGATGACTGACAATTGAGCGTTCGCATCTGATTTAACAAAAGTTGCAGTCTGACTCCTCAAACTGACAGCTGATGGTTCTCTCCCCGGAGTTTACCTCGCTGCCATACATCCTGTTCCACCACAACTTTCTTTAGCGGAGAGGAAAAAAAACATCCAGCTGCCTGTAAACGCGATGAGTTGACGGATGAGATGTGGCTCAAATACAAAAAAGACATTTTGATGCAGAACACTGTTGGGGACAACAATTTTATTAAAGATTTACATGTGAGCACAAGTTTAAGACTCTTGCATTTATATATTTTATGCAACTTGTCACATTTTGAGGGACATATTGTGCTTTGCACTCCATCGAGCTGAATAATTAAAAATCTGATGCTTTTTCCACTTTAATATTAGTTTAATTTGTGCAGCATTTCAACTTTTTCTGCTGCAACTTTTATTTTATTTATTTATTAGCCTTCCAAATCATTTTTTACCCTAACATGTTAGATTTTTCCAACAATGACAGTAACGGGACCTGCTGTTTGACCATCTGCAGAACTGTGAGTCAGGGATTCTTCAGCTTTTCATGCTGGGATCCAAATCAGTAGCGTCTCCTCCTTCTCCTCGTCCTCCTCCTCAGGAGCCAGACAACTTTCTCCCCAACTGTTCTTGCTGTGAAAAACCCTACTATCATATCTGCCAACTTCTAAAAATAGAACATTTAAGAGTCTTCTCCTCACCTTCTTCACAAAAATCAGCTAACCTTGAATTTAAATAGCCTAAAATAAAATTAGTGTAGAAAAGTTTGATTAAAGGTCTGTTATTCATCCCAATTTTCTTGATTTTCTGCACAGGGCATACAGAGTTGAAGTCAAACATTTGATGTGATTTATATGATTACTGATGAGGCACGGCTGAACAAAAGGTGTTTAAACTCCCGTCATGTGCACCAACCTGAGGAGAAATCTAACGAGCTCTCCTGACACAAATATCCAGATAAAGATTAAATGCTACCTATTTCATCACGGTTAAAGGTCTCCCCTGATAGAGGCAGAAAGATGGGCAGATGGTGGAGAGACCAGGAGGAGGAAGGGAGGAAGACGGTGTGTGTGTGTGTGTGTGTGTGTGTGTGTGTGTGTGTGTGTGTGTTTCAGTATGTCAACACATTAATATTTCCTCTGCAGTCCTCTGTCTCTCTTCATATCTCACCCAAGTGTCAGGGGAGTGGGTGGCAGGCCCTGTCTGCAGAGACAACACACACGTTAAAGCTGCAGGAACATTCGCTTCAGCAGCTCTGCTTGGTGACATGAGCGAGAAACTAACACACACACTGCAGTTGTGTGGAATTATAAATCCAGTTTAACCATTTGGGCCTGCCTCATTCCCATCACACAACCCTCCCAGGACCTTTTGATCTCAGACGATGAAGCTTTAATAACACGTGAGGTTCACATTATTACGATCAATTCATTCATTTTCCTAACACCTAGCCAAGTAATTGTGGTTCTTGAATCAAGCCATTTAGCTGCCAAAGCTAACCAACCATTGAGTTAAATAAACTGAAAAATTATAGCTTCCCAAGGGGCTCGAAACTAAATGGAACCTGCGGTTTCCTCAGCAAGACAAGTGATGAAAACGATGGTCTCAAATAAGGTTTTCCACACTCCTTTTGGGGCTAAAATATTGACACATTATCTTAGCAGCTTCAAGCCTTAACTTTGTTACCATATTGGTTTGATTAAGGCAGCATGAGAGGATTGGGGGGGGTGTTGAAGTCAATCCATTATTGTTACACCTGAGAGTCACTAGCTACGTTTACATGCGCTGAATTTCCCCAATCCGATTCAAATTTTGGTTGATCGCAAAACCCAAATCACTGTTTACATGGACACTAACTGAAATGATCCGATCATGCCGTGATGCGTGCAGCATGGGTTGAGCATTCATAGAGTTGTCTTTCCCGGAAGAAAAATTGTAAACAAACGCCATCTTGTCCGCACGTCTTTTCCCTTGCATTTTATTTGCATATTCTCTAGCTTCGGTGAATTCCCGCTTCCTGCATCTTTAGATGCACTTGAGTGTATAACTCGGCATTTTTAGCCGTTCGGCCATCAAGACGTTCAGTAATATTGAGCTCCCATAGTATTGCCAGCTCCGGTGGCCTAGTGGTAGAGTGTCCGCCCTGGGACTGGGAGATCAGGGTTCGATTCCCGGTCAGGTCATACCAAAGACTTTGAAAAAATGGGACCCAATGCCTCCTCGCTTGACACTCAGCACTAAGGGGTTGGATTGGGGGGTTAAACCACCAAATAGTTCCCAAGCGCGGCCACAGCTGCAGCTCACCGCTCCCCACCATGGGGATGGGTCAAATGCGGAGATGTAATTTCACCAGTGTGTGATGAATACTTGGGACTTTAACTTTAATTTCCAGTAAAAAATAGCGTCAGCAACAGATTACTTCTGTTTACCGCCCGCCATGTTTTCGATCTGTCCTGAGCATGCGCAGAGGCGAGAAGAGGTCACGCTGGAGTTGCACACATGCGCAGTGGGCATTATTTTACCCCAACGATCCGAATGGGTGTGTACATGGACGCCAATCGGACAAAACCACCTCTCTCATCGGAATGAAATTTCATTCTGATCAGGCCGGATCGGATCAGAATATTCCGATTGACATGTTTACATGACGAATTTTTGATCCGATAGGGCGTTCGTTCCGATTACTTGTGCCCATGTAAACGTAGCTACTGAGGGAGGTAGTCACAGAGCCAAAACAACTGATACGTGTACGCTGTGCTGAAAAAGCACAGTCCAATAAGTTCAATAAGAATTAAAAATGACAAAGTTCTGCCTCCATAGAAAATGTTTTTGGTGGGAAAAAATAAAAACATATAAAATGTTTGCTTTTGGTATCTCTGTTCAAACTGTATATATTGATTAAAGACTCCTTAGCCAAACTACAAATGTTCGGTTTTTGGTATATTGACATGTCATATGGCAAAACCAGCGATTCAACTTCTCAGTACCTTATTAAAATTGAACAGCATTTGAAATGAATTGTACATTTTCATTTGTTAAAGTAAAACTGTCCATGTAGTTTAGATCTGACTTGAGATGACAAGATGCTGTTGTCCCGTGTTTAAATTCACGGTTTGTTAAGAATGACGCTGACAACACATTTTTAATGGGTCCTATGAATCACCTCACAATATTCTCTGATTCAACATGCTGTATCGTATCACGTCAGCTTGTGTTTGTTGTCACTAAATGCTTTATGTTACTGTATTACATTTAGTAAATATTCAAAACACCTGTAATAAACCCCTTCCTGTTCACGCAGGAACAGACCTGCTCTTCATGATTGATGTGCAACATAAATCACCAGCTCTGTTGTCAAGAATGGATATTTTTTAAAAGCTTGCAGCATTAAAAAGACTTGAGGCACTTGAGTTTCAATAGATAAATATCTGATTTTATTGCCATTAAGTCAAAATGGAACCCCTATCAGAAAGTGTCAGTGTTCCCTAATGTGCTTTAGGAAAACTGCTGAGCAAGCTGCAGCGTAACATCTGTAGTAAAACCATGCCTTACCAAATTTTATTAATCTCTGAAGTGGCCCTATAATTTGAAATAAGAATAAAAAACTTTGCAGTAGAAGTGATAAAATGAGTGGACAAAACAGGACAAATAAAACAAGTTTTTAAAGCTTTTAGATTCTGCAAGAACTAGGGAGAAAACTTCAACCAAAAGTTTGATATGTAAATAGAATGAATTAAAATCATCCATCAGTCTATCTGTCCATCCATTTTCCTCCACTTATCCAAGGTCAGGTCATGGAGGTAAGGTAAGATCTCTTCCTAGTGTCAATTTACACCCCCACCTTGAGGATTCCAAGACCAGAAAAGATATATTATCCCTACAGCAAGTACAAGGTGTTCCCCAGGATGTCCTCCCAGTTGGACATGTGAAAAACATCCTTCAGACATTTGAAGACTTGTTATGAGGTTTTCACCTCATTTCTAAATCTACGCCCAGCCACCCTAAGATGGGAGGTCATTTCAGACGCTCCAAAATCTTGTTGTTTTTGAGGACAAACAAGCGTGCTGCCTGTTTAATGTGACGTGTTGCTAATCAAAGCAAGGCGACGGAGCATGCTGCTTCACTGCCATGTTTGTATACTTCAAAGTAACATTTTATCTCGCAAGATTTCCTGTCTGAGCAGGAAATGTCCATGAGTGAAAGCGGTTCTTGTGCAGTTTTTGCTGAGTTGCTGCACACCGCTAGCCTGGCAAGCCATCCTATAGATGTGAATATATAGTCTGGTCACTAGCCAGATCTAAGGGGAGGAATCTACGGTTGTCTTTCAAACTGTCTCCGCATTGGACAACGAACAACGTGATGTACTCACCGCTACGGATGTCAGTCAATGAGGCAGACCGCCATTCTCTGTCAAAGAAGACGCAAATACATCTTTTGTCTAAATAAAGGACTTAAGGACTATCTGCTCTTGACTCAAAAGCCCAAGTCTAAATAGTCCAAAGTTGATGCCAAACCATTTCAAACGAGCCGCCACCATTTGTTGTTTCACTCTCTCATCATTGGTACTAATCCTACTCACCAAACCGATAGAGCACTGTGATTGGCAAGACACAATAGTTCTCAGGCCAATGGTAGATCTGCTGAGGCTACAATGGAGCGTAGCTAGACCAACATGCAGAACAAAATCTTTTTGCTTCTGCTACGGTCTGTCTAAATTTCTAGGCCAGCACACCCCACTCTGCAGGACCAAAACTGGTATATCCAGTATATTATCACCATGTGTGGTTTCTTGTGCTTTGAAAATAATTCGACAATCCTGCCGTGAGAACCAGGCTTAAATGAACTACTTAAACTAATAAAATAAAATAAAGCGTAAGCAACTCCATCACGGTGTCTCTTACAGTTCCCCCTTTTGCAGAGTTCCCAGCCCAACTAAAGAGTAGGGTTGTATACAATAATAAAAGACATTTAGTTATTTTTAAGTGATGTTATTCAACTCTCCTGCAGCCAAATAAATAAGATGGTGACGTCATTTAGCGACTTTTAGGAGAGCCAGTAGCAGCTTTCCTTCCTGAGGAGATGGCAACGCTGCCCAGAGGTAGCGTCCCACCTGGTTCCTGTTAACATGGCCTCGGACTTGGAGGAGCAGACTCTCTACTCAAATTAAGCCTTCAAATTGATCATTTGGCATGAGAAAACAAAGTTATTCAGAGCTGTTAAATAGATTTTGAGAGTGACCTGTTTATTGGCTGTGTGACAGACGAAGTGTTTAGAATTCAAATGTGGACTCTTATTATTTACATTCCCTCATCAATCTGCATCATCCAACACACTGCCCCTGAAATAATCACCGAACGCACCACATAAAGTCATTATTAGTTTATTCAATCTCCAAAAACAAATTTACAGATTATTACCCTGTGAATGGTTTACTGGAGTTAATTGTGATAATAGATTCAGAGGTATATTTAATTTGAGTTGGTGCTTTAGGTGAAAATGAAGCAACACAACCCTGAGAAAAGAAATAACATCAACTACATCCAAATAAAGAACGTACTTAGGCTACTTAAAGCAACATGAAGACAGAAAAGACCACTGTTGCTCTTTTAGTTTTCTTTGGAAAGTTTAATAAAAAAGAAGGAATCACCCTCATCTTGATGCACAAGTTTGGTTCAGTTTGTGAGGAATTTAGTACCAGCGAGTGAAGCCTATTCCTGGAAGGCTCCTCATCAAAACGTACCTAACTTTGCCAAATATCTTGGATCGGCCCAACTCTGTTTCTTCCAATAAGTGCAGATATTCTATGGAAGGGGAAAAAAGCAAATGGAAAAAGTAACGGACATAAATGATGAATACCTCCAGTCCACCCAGCCAAGTGTGATTTCATCTTTCATGAAGTGACTTGTAAATGACCGTTTAGCAGCTTGCTATTTGATTTAAAACTATGAGGACAAAGGGTATATATAATACCATTGATTGCACTGTTTGATGACTTAACAAAAACAGAGTAAAAAAAATTTGACCTCTTGTTTTAGGTTAATATTGTTGGTAATTGCTTCAATTTAGTTGCTTTTTCAAGTACTAAATAATTGTAAATACATTTGTTCTTGATGCAAAGGTTCTAATTACTTTGGTGTTCTTTGACGTGATTTTTTTATGTATCATTGGATGCCCCCGCCAGGACATGAGAATAAATTTATTAAAGGTTGAATATAGAATAATTTAATAAAAAAACTATATTTACAAAAATAATACCTCCACGGGGCGTTTAGAGGTGTGCAGAATGAATGTACAGTTTTCCTTTAAAAGCTATTTTAAAAAAATAAAATCAATTTTATTTTGACGGGCACGACACTGGGTTTATGTTTACATATACCAGCCAATAGAGGGCACCGTTGCAGTAAAAAATCTGCTCGGCAAGGCAAGACTGGGACTGTGTAAAATAGCAGACTCGACAAGTCAGGCAGCTGATTCTGATCCCAGAAGATGTTCTAACGGTAAATACTGTTGTAAAATAAACGTATTAGTAGAAATTAGTCCTTACCCTGTACAATTCGTCACTGGACATGGTGCTGACTGCTCACTTCACGTATCAGCAGTGAACCAACACCACGGCGACTGCAAAATTTGGTCTGTTGTTGCAATACTACCTCTAAACACTAGATGTCACTTTAGTGTCCATATTCAACCTTTAACATAAAGTCTAAATTCATCAATAATCTTTTGAGCTTCTTATTTATCTTAAATACCTTATGAGTACATGGACCAACAATTCGAGATCTCTAGAAATTCGTAAAAGTATTTGTGTAGAACATCAAAATTGTGTCTTTGATCCAACATGGCCGACTTCCTATTTAGCCCGTTCCTCCAGGAGACTTTTTTGTTAGTCTTGATTAGTTACATGATTGTACAAATTTATGTCAAACTAGATGTAGTGTTTCACCTTATGGGGTGCTCTAGAGATCACCTTCTCGTAAACACTTCTCTTGAAACGCGTCACAGGAATCATATTGATGCCAAGACACCTCTGTCATTAAAGTGTGCCTACAGCCAGTAACCTGAAAACTGTATTTAAGGTTTTATTCTTGTACAATTGTGCCAAGGAAACATAAATCCTGCAACAATGGACACAGTAACATGGAATGAATTATTAAAAAGCACACTGTTTTCTTGGCTCCAACGAGCTCTGAGTCATCCTCTGCTACACCATTTCTCTTTCTTGCTTGGAATTGAAGTGTTGTTTTGTAAACCGCAGAACAGCCTTCTAACTAAACACATTTATAAATAAAAATATGACAATATTTGTATGCAAATTACATTTGAGATGCATTTCTGGTAAATAATGCCATGAGAATTCGAATGACCTGTGAATGGTCTTTAAGGCCTGCAACAGCGTTTATTTAATCTATAATTATTAAAGCTGCAATGGCAAATTTGGAAAACAAATTGATATAGCGCCTTCCAGAGTCCTAGAACCCAAGGTGCTTTACAATACAGTCATTCACCCATTCATGCACACCCATGTGGTGATGAGCTACATCATAGCTACAGCTGCCCTGGGGTGCACTGATGGAGGCGAGGCTGCTGTACACTGTTGCCACCGGTCCCTTCGACCACCACCAGCAGGCAATGTGGGTTAAGTGTCTTGCCCAAGGACACAACAACAGCGACAGACTGGGTGGGGTAGCCTTCGAACATAGCGGCTGCCCAGGTGAATCATGGGCTATATAGTTTTGTCACAGCATAAATAAACCTGAAAACTACAACACAGAACAAATGAATGCTGTCTGCCCTTCTCTCAAACAGTTATACTTTTAAAGTGGATGGAATTATTAAATTTGCAAATTTAAGACCTCATTTAGAAAACACATCTTTGGCAATCTTAGAGGGAGTAGTCTTCCTTAAATTAGGGGTTCATCAGTTGAGCATATGTGCGAGGCGCTGAATCCTGCACTGTGTGATCCTAGAGAAAAAATCTTTACAAAATTAGAGTAAAAAGCTCCAATTTTCTCCTTTGGGGTTTAATTACCTGCAGGCTTTTTACAAGTTTCTGTAAATTAGTACATCTGAGACATACCACTTAGAAACATATTGATGATTGATGAATATGAGACCAGTGCACAGTTGTTTACCCCATCGTTTGATGCATTTTATACGAACATCAGGAAGAAGGTGATGGAGTGCACAGCAGGTCAGCTCCAAGGACACTACTGGTGAAACCTGCTGAAGTGTCACAGGAAGTCTATTTTCCACTCCAGGTACTGGAACTGATGGACCTTGGAGTTCGACTTGAACTGGGACCAATTAACAATACATCCTGTTTGACCTGCTGCTCTCTAGAGAGTAGTGCAGGACACTGCCTCACACCAGCTGTGGCTGTTTTTAATGATAACACAAATTAGAGACAACTCCTCGTTTCACCAGTATCTGACCAGCGAAGACGTATGGAGACTGACCTATCTTTATGTTTTATACTTCTGTTAGGTTGTCTGAAGTCTTTAGTTGATGGGCAATGCTTTTTCACATGGCGCTCTACAGTCGAACACCTCCAGAAATAACTGTTAAACATATTTTTTGTCTAAATGTCAAACTGCTTGTCTTGTTTTGTTATTATTTTAGAACAACAGCGTAGCCGCTCAGACTCTAGTTATTGCATTTTGCACAGAATAACAGCAAAATTATTAGTCAGGAGATGAAGAGAACCCTTTTAGTGTTATACTAACGTAAGTGTTTTAAAAATATGGAGCATATTTAGCAGCCGAGGGTCTGTCTTTAAAGGCCTTCACTTGCTTGTGTTCATTTTTCTGTTATACCCATTCATCTATCCATGTTATTTTTGTCTTTTATACTATCAGATACATCCATTGTTAAATTAAAGAGGTCCCTAACTCTTCCATTGGCTCATTAGAGTTTAGTTGTATTTCACATGTTTTTTGTAGACTTGGAGGTTGCTTATGAGTGACGGTGTTCCCTGAGGAATCTATGGGGCGGTATGGGTGCTAGTGTCAGTTGTAAGGTTATCCAGTTCCTGTGTAACCAAAGCAAGAGCTGTTTCTTTATTCGTAGCACCAAGTCCAGGTGGTTTCCAGTATTAAGTTGGACTCTACGTGAGAGAACCTTGTCTCTAATTCTTTTTGTGGTGTTCATGGACAGGGTGTCAAGGTGTAGTCATGGATGGGAGGGCATCTGCTTTGGAAACCTCAGAATGTCATTTTGACGATGCAAGGGTGGCAGAAGAGTTAAGTGGGGCTTCTAGGTCTCTAGAAGGCGCTGTATAGGTACAGGCCATTTTACCATAATTTGTACCATTCCTGCCTTTTGCAGATGATGCAGTTCTGTTGGTATCTTCATACAATGACCTTCAGTGTGCAATAAGGTGGTTTGCAGCCAAGATAAAACCATAACTGGAGGAGTACAAAGATACGCAGCAAACTTTTTATTCATGTCAGGACATTACAGGAAACGTGAGTTTAGAGGTGATGACTGCATGAGGAGGTGGAAGACAAATTTGTCCGTGTTAAAAAGTCTCTGAAATACATAAACACATGACTGCACCGATGGCAGGATACCCCAGAAAGGCGATACGCCATCTGCTGTCCTGGCAGAGAATTACTTCACCACAATGACACACCAATGGAGAAGTATAAAGGGAAACCATCTCCGTCAATACGTGTCCATGTGGTGGAGAAGTATAAACTAGGCTTAGGTCTTTGGCTAAAGTGGTGGAGTGTATCTATCTTGGTAAAGAGTCCTACGACCCCCCAATCTGCAACCGTCCAATCAAGGGTCTGGCACCTAACTTCTTTGCCACCATCGCCCTTAATGTTGGTGTTATTGGTGTCTTGCTCATTAGTTATTGTTTTGATGAGCTAGGGATGAACCAACAGACTGATGCATCCTCATAGCTAATGTAGGTGGAGGTCTGATCTGTTGTGTTAGAGACAGGATTGAGCAAAAAGGCGAAGCTTTCAACTTATTGGTCCATCTATAAACTAACCCTCATCTGTGGTAAATTAACTTGGATGTCACTAAAAGAACAAGATCCCCAAAACAAGCTGATGAAATGAGCCTCATCTTTAGAGTGGAGGGGCTGAGGGGCTCTGAGTAGATCTACTTGTCCTCCACATGGGTCAGCTGAGGTGGTTTGGGCACATTATGCCCCCTGGTTGCATCCTTCTGGAGACTTTCCTGGCATGTCCCACTGGGTGGAGATGATGGGGCACACCCAGAGCTTGCTGTAGCGAGATAAATCTTCCCTATCCTAGGAGCACCTTGGTATACCTCAGGAGTAGCTTCAAAGTGTTGCTTGGAAGAGAGGTGACTGCACTTCCCTTCTAACCCCATTGCCTCCACTGGCCTTGGGTAAAAATTGAAAACTGGATGGATGCATAATATATTCAAATTAAACAACATTTATGAGGCATTGTCCTTTCTGTGCCTAATGGTTTTATACATTAAATACTCAACTCAAAGGTTTGTTATTGACCTTTAAAGTTGGAGGAAAAACAAATTCAGTTTGGTATTTCAGAGTCCTCAGACACATTTAGTATCTCCCACTTGTGGACGAGACATAAAAGATGTCATGCAGTAAATGTCGTGAAGTGACTCTCAATAACCGCTGAATCTTCTCACCTCTGTGTTTATTCTGATTTTCCCTTCTGTTTTACTTTTTTCAGTGTCTATTGTAACAGCTAGAGGACGAGTGTGTTTGTCCATGAGCCTGGCGTTTATTCCCGACCTTTGAGAACAAAAGAGAACCTAAACTGAAAGGTTGCCAAACCGCCTTTCAGACTTCTTTTTCCGAGGCTGAAATAGGGTGTTTTACATATGATTTATTATTTTCTAATTAATTTTATAAAAAAATGCATGGGAGGAATATAATTAGTTTTGATTCAAAGACTTTGATTAGGTATAACTCACAGTTTTTGTATTACGATTGGGGTTCTTAAAGCTACAATAGCAAAATCTGCAGAATAAGCAAACTTATAAACTCAAAAATGGTCATGAAACTCTCACCCCTCCTGTTGATTATCATCCCTTGACCACATCTGCCTTATACCAGAACCCGCATTGCCAGAGTAAACGAGAGAGCGCTAAACACCAGTCGCCATTTTCTACGTCCAAACGTCTTCGTCCGTGACGTCAAATGGTGTTTTTCTTTTTGGGACTTCGGTAGTTTGTCCTAAAGTTGAAGTGGTAGCAGCTGGCTGTTTCTTCTTCTCCGACATTATTGAGCTGCGAACCTCTCACACCAGTGGGGTTCTGTGCATAATGAATGGAGGACCCAGGGAAGTGCGTTGGTTCAATGAAACAAGCAACCGGATGGTCCATTCTTTGGTTTCGGACCGAGCCGTGGTATTGGCTAAGGTTCTTAGACAAATGTGAGAGAATCACTTAATTAACTATTTTCGTTTTTTCCTCCATAATATATTGATAGCTGTTACGGTTTCTGTAATCTATGTGCCCAACGATGCTGCAGCAGCACCCTTGACAGCTTATTGATTCCACCTGGAGTACCAGCTGGAAGAGTTTACCCCATCAGGACTCCCCCTGCTGTTAAGAGAGAGAAGAGTGGGGTGCCACGGAGAAGTGTGCCAGAGGCGAGGGGGTGCGAGAGGTCCCGGGTTCATATCCCGGACGAGCCCCCAGTATGTTATGTCCCCTTTTTATGGCTAGGAGTACAGAAGGGGAAAACACAGGTAATACCTCTATTAAACACGAAAGAACAACCAAAACCAATGTTCCCCAAAATTCAACCTCTTCTTTTTAACAGGATGAGGAAGACGTTAAACAAAAACTAGAACAATTAATAGGGGTAAGTACTTTATTGGTATTGGTCTATGAGCAATACCCAGTAAATCCAGGGGTTAATTTAAGAGCGTTTAAAAGGAACTTATCCTCCATTGGCACATCTGTAGTCATCCTGGATTTCCCGGCGTCATCCTTTTCTCATCTGGTCCTTTCTCAAGTTTCTGCACTGAGTTTCTCAGATCCTCTTCACCCCTTTCTTCTTTATTCTCTCCTCTCCTCTGGAAAACCTCGTTTCACTCCACTGCTGGTTCCATCCTGGCACAAATGGGCTTCTTTTTTCAGGCTCCACTCTCTATGTACTATGTTAGAACGTTGTTAAGAGGCATGAATAAAATGTTTTAAGCTAGCTTGATTTGCAGATTTGCCATTGTAGCTTTAAAGATATTTCAGTTCTTCTAGGTATGTTTTGGTGCTGATGGGTTAAACCAGTTTCTCTTTTTAAAGCCTTTTTTTTTACATTGACAATTTTGGGCGTTAAAATAAACTAAATCATGTTTTTTCTAGTTTGTTAATCAGCACACCTGTATTCAATTATATATCGAAGCTCCCACTGTGAGCACTCCCTCTTTTCCTTGTCTTTAACCTCCGTCTATCCCATCATGTTACCTGATGATGCGGTTGAATTTTAGGTGTCTCAAAGGGGGAAATGGTTGGATTGTCATGGTAACAGAGGCTAATTTAGATTTACCTGTATTTAAAAAAAATCCCATTTACCAGTTATATTGATAATACCTCAGGCAGAACTTTTGGACAGTAACAGCAGTAGTTCTGTAATGTTTTAATTAAACGTCAGATTTTCTAATAGCTAAAATTAAAAACTCCACCGTCATGTTTAGGGTCAGCGAACTGCACTGAGATGTTGATTAAATGTCATCTCAATCACCAAATTTAACCAGAGTACAGTGTTTGTTTAGGGCATATTTACATTTCTTTACTCAGTCTATTAAACAAAAGTGTGTGGTTTTACACAACTAATCGTTTTCTGCAACATTCCTCTCTTGCTCTAACTGTGGGAATGCTGGTTTTCCTTTCAGGGTTGTCCGTTCACTTTTCATTATTACAACCGGCCTTTCTGTTTGAATCAAGTCCTGGGCTTTTCCTTCATCTGGGAATTTTTGAACAGGAAAAAAGGCCAAATTATGTTTTAAATACAACTTTTTACATGACTGAGTGTTGAGAACAAACTAGTAAACAAAATGAAGTCTTTCTAGCATTGTACTATTATTTATGTCTTATTGGAAGTATTCTGGGAGTATTTTGTATATTTTCTGAATCTGCCTCCACTAATCCTACATTAATTTTTTTTAACCTGTAATCGTGACCAAATTGTTTAAAACTCATGTATGGTGTGATATACGTATAGATAATTAATAATACATATCAGGATGGGTATTCCTCTGAATTAACTATGAACGTCTCTTTTGAAAAAGAAAGTCAAACTGAGATCAGAGGAATTTCGGCACCACTCTTCCCACTTAGAAACGCCCATCTGCTGCTGACGGACTCCTTCATGCTCTAACTGCCGCTCCTCTCCAGATTTGTAGCATACAGGAACCCCGGCCGTCACAGTCAAGGACGTTCCCAAGGTCTGATCTGTATCACTGTTATCTCTCTATGAATACGTAAAGTAATCAGACGTAAGTGAAGTGCAGGAAAACCGGCAGAGTGCCTTGAGAGGCTGTAATTTGTCAGATGTGTCAATCATCTTTACACGAAGGTCACGGATCTCTACGGAAACACGAGCCTGTATCACAATTAAAGCGATGGCAGCTCACCGGTGAATTAAGCGCGTTTGCTTTTTGTGTTCAGGGCAGGATTGTTTCCACGTCGTCTGTTTCCTGCTGAAACGTGATGCTGAGCTGAAGTCCTGTTAACACCCCGTGCCCATTTCTCCTCCTCCTCTCTAGCCCCTTCTATCTATTTTCCATCCCCCCCACCGGGTCTTTGGCAGTCGCCCACCTTGTCTAACTAGCAGGTTGATGTGTGTTTTCTCTCCTCAGTCTGAGTGTGCTTCTTTAATGTGTGTGTGTGGCTGTGGTCTAGACATGGTTTCCTCTCCGATGTTTGTCTTTCTCCTCGGGCCAGCTGATCTGTTCAGCCAGGAATGCTGCAGCAGCCGTACAGTTAACACACACACTCTTGTTTCTGTTCAGCTTCACTCTTCATTTCTCCACTCGTTGGATTTTTCTCTCCACCTTTTATCACTTTACTCATCAGCATCTTAAGCCTTTAATGTCCCTCTATCGCCCCATAGATTTTCCAGGCTCCTGTATTTCTCTTCTCATTCCCAACTCTTCCTTCTTCCTACAGAAAAAGCTGTTTTTCCATTTTTTGTATGCTAGTATTTGACCAGCTTTTGCATTTGTCCTGGTTTCGCCAGAGAAACTGAAATGTGTTTCAGGTTCTTTTGTTCAAAGGATCTTTATCTTGTCATGTTTACGTTGTTGGTGTGATGTTTCTATGTTTACTCTTTATACTTGTTTGAACCAAAGAACCTTACAGTACAATCGTAACAAGAGAAAAAAAGAATTTATTCAAATTAATACTCACACATTTTTGTGTTTAAAATGTAAAAACATATAATTTTTTCCTATAAAGTTGGAGAAATGTTCTGTCTTAAAGCAACACTAAAGAGTTTTTAAACTTTAAGCTATTCCTTTAAAAGTGGATTTTAGTGATTATGGAGGTAGAAACTTTACCAACTTCAGATTGTACAGCACTCTGCTGCCCTCTGCTGACCAGAAACTGCATTTAGCAGTTTTATGGTACGGGTAGGTGCACTAGGTGGAGCTCTCTACCTGCTTTATGGCTGCTAGCTGTTTACTCTGCCGATAGCTAATATAAAGGTTAGCAGTTAGATTTTTCAGATCGTCAATAAAAAGCTTTTTGTCTTTGGAGTCTGAAGCAAAGAGCTAAAACCAGAGTGAACATTGGCGTGGCCTATACGCTCATTTGAGGGAGCTATAAGAGGTTATGACATCACAGACTGATGGTGAACTGGCTTTGTTTCTGCTGGACTTGTAAGTAATAATATTTTTTGTTCAACAGTGTGGATCTTTTTGATTTGTGGCTTATTTAGTAGAAGTTGGCTCATGTTAGCGTTAGCTCGTTGTTAGCGCTAGCTACAGCAGGCTGTGGCACGGTTGTTAATGTGAGTTGTAATTCTGATTTCAACCAGTAGGGCAGAGGAGCAGAAAACTGTTTAGTGTCGCTTTAAGAATGATAAAACAATGATTAACCAGTTTACTTGTGTAAAAGAGGCAGCATAGCCCTTATTTCTTTGATCTTTCTCTAATAGTAAATCAAGTGAACTGATTGAACAATTTTAGGTTTAAAAAATAAACTTCATCAATAAAACAGGGCACGGAGTAAGGAATGTTTTTTTTTTACTCAGTTTTTGTTCCATTTATTAGAGAGTAAATACACGTGGGTGTATTCAAGCTAAGTTCAAAATTTCACCTGTTTCAAAACCTTGCAGGACAATTCCACATTCCTGGTCTCATTCTGATGAATCCCCCAACCTTTAAGGAGAAAACATTACTTTAAAGATAGAACAGACCCATCCACATGTTACAGGGTTGAAAATCAATGTAAATTTCACGTATATTCATTGAAAATCTATGTATACCTGTAGTTTTTCCCTACGATACTACAGCATTTTCACACAGGCTTGATATATGCCTTCTGCCTTGTGCAGCAGAGTTTCCAGGTTACATTTACGTTAAATGTTAAAGTGCACCTCAGTACAAAGTGCAGCCTGGCTGAAATGTTGTGGCAGGACCTTAAGAGAGCAGTGCAGCAACAAACCTCCATGAACTGGAGCAACACTAAGGAGGGGTAGTTCAAAAATGTTCCATCAAGATGACTGATAAGGTCAGACAAAGGAGGATTACTCTTAAATAGTGATATTATAATAATAATAATACATTTTCTTTAAAGTGCCTTTCAAGGAACTCAAGGTCACTGTACAACAAAATAACAGAAATCAAGTTAAAAACAGGCTTAAACAAATCACTCATAAAAATTCTAGGGAATACTAAACTAAAAGTCTTGAAGTCTTGAAGAGGTGAGTTTTTAGTTTAGATGTGAAAATGGAGAGGGAGTCAGAGTTCCAGCAAATATCTGCTAAACTTTGCAAAATAACTACGTTGTGCTCTAACAGGCTGCAGAAATGACCAGAGGGCCAAACCAAACCTGCCATTTCATCGATTCCTGAAAAACAACCCAAAACTCTAATTGGATCACCATCATTTGAAAAGTAGATTTGTTGACTAAGATTTGCTGTGATGAGTTATTCCAGGCTGTGTTTATTCTATGAACATAAACAATAACATGTTTTAATCATTTGTGATGTGCTTGCATTGATATTTGCTGACTTGCTTGGTTGCTCACTTGGCTAAACTTTTCAGCACTAATCCCGAACACTTAACTCACCTTACCCACGGAGGTAAAACTTGTTGGTACGTTCCAGAGATCAGTGTAGATAAACCATCCTTTCACCAGCTGGATGTTTGCCTCAATAGCCTTATTAGTGCTTAGTTCTTCCCTTGTGGATTGCAAGAACTCATGGAGTCAGTATTTGCTTTGTTCCATGATCCATCTTCAAAGTTACGTCTTTTGGGTTGGGAGTGAATCTCTGCCACAAGTGAACGAGTATCTTGGTGTCTTGATCGGAAAGATGGATGGACGGATTGGGGATTTCTTCTGCAATAATGAGGGTTTGCTCTAGTCTGAGGTGAAAGGCAAAGTTCTTTGTTAACTGGTCCAACCCTACTTTCTACCCCTCAACTAAGGTCATAACCTTAAGAATGAGATCCTGGATAGAAGCAAATAAAATGAGCTTCTCTTGTAGGGTGGCCATGTTCCGCCTTAGACATGAGGTGATCAAATCATCCAGGGGAGCTCAAAGTAGATCTGGATGACTCCTCGTTGCCTTCCTATGGGTGCTTTTAGGCATGTCCCACTGGCAGACCACGTTACCGACCTAGAACTAACTGCAGGTATTTGCTTGGGAGTGCCTTGGGATCTGCTAATAAGGAGTGTTTTTGGGAAGAGGCCTCTTGACCTTCTGCAAAACAATCTTGATAACGGTTTTAGTAAAGTGATCCAACCCATCTCTGTCATACTTATGTATTACAGAAGTTGTAGTTATAATCTGGTCATTGTTGATTCTTCCAAATAGTTCGTCTGCTAACAGCAGTGGTGGAAGTGGCACAGGGACTAGTGTGAAATGAGTTCTGTAAAAAGTTTGCGTGTCCTTGCTTTAACCCGAGTTGGTGATCTCAAGTGGTTTGTCGTTTTGCGTTAGCTCAGAGTTGAACTGACAACCTGCCCAGGGTGTCGTTCGCCAGCGGGGATCGGACCTAGCCTCCCTGTGATAAAGAAAGTATGGCTAAACGATGGATTAAATCAAAGATTAGCATTGATTTTTCACCTTCCGTGCTGTTTTTACTTCTCTCCTTCATTTTCTCCATCCCTTTTTGTTTTGCATACCTCCTCTCCCCTTCCTGCATCCTCTGCTCCTCACTTCCTTCATCTCTTTCCCACCTCAACTCTCTGTTCTCCTCTCTCCCTCTGCTTCAGGCCTTCGGGTTGTAAAAATTAATCTTCATAAAAGGGGAAAAAAAGTTTCTTCTTTCATCTCCCTCGGTCCTCCTTCACAAAGACACACACGCGGGGCACACACACACTCATAGACTTCCTCTCACTTTTAAATTAAACTGATAAAATTCTCTTTCTAGTTGGCCTTGACAACGACCTGCACTCTCTGAGTACACACACGTCCAAACACACAGCAGCACTGGCCACACACCTCACATAAATAAGCAATGGGAAAGGGAATTTAAAAAAAGATGCATGCCGCTCCCCTTCCCCCCCTCCAGCCGAAAACGTAGTAGATGACATTTCGTGCTCCTATAGAAGCCGGAGCACGTGTGTATTCTGATGCAAAATATCAGAAGACCATCGGGTACAAACGCCAAACTCTTCTGGAATGTGAACGAGCACGCACCTAAATCTTCCAGAGGAATTAAATTAGCGCGGATTGCACTGCACTCATTCATCTTCATTATGGATAAGACACATGACTGCAGCAGCTTTTGAACAGCCCAAACGTGTCTCACTCAGACGCTCCAGGAAGCCTCCAAATCCAACCCTTTCAGGCCATATGGTTTGATCATGCCAATGCCCAAACACATTTCCTTTCTGCTTGTTTGTTTTTTTGGAGATCTTTATCCACATATGTGGGGGAAACAAATGGATCTCATGGGAGGCTTGTTTTTTGGGAGAGTGCCTTCGCCCCTCCCCCAAAAGACAAAAATCATGGCTCTGCATTCAAACATGATGCCTCATTAGTGACACAGAGATTCAAACAAACCATCCTCCCTGCAGGTTTTGGCAAATATGGGTGCTTCTCAGTTCTAACACGGAAAAAAATAAGATTATAAAACTGAATTGAGTGGAAAAATGAACTCATCTTGTATTTGAAGAAGCTCGTTCAGGTGGTATTTGTGTACTTTTCTAAATCAGATCATCTTTTATTTGACATTTGCTCTATTTTATGTGCTTTTATAGCCTAGAATCTAGACCATCAGTTGCTGAAGCAAAATGATTTTGCTCCACTTGTTGATTTAGCCATGCTCCATTGGAACCTCCGCAGCCCGGGCGTCTGGTGGTGGTCCAATCACAGCGCTCTATCTGTTTGGTGGGCGGGATGTTAGTGCGACAGTGCGAAACTAAAGCCCTTTTTATAAGACACACCGCAAATCAGCATAATATTACCGCAACGGTGTGTCTCATGAACGTGCTATGGCGGCAAGCGATGCGGGAATTTTGCGCCATTCGTGCTGCTACGCTTGATAGTAATATTGCGGTAATATTGCAGCTTTGCCGGTCTTATAAACGCACATTAAGCCTTGGTGCAACAGAGGGTGGTGTCATGATCACGTGATGAATTAATGCCGAGCTCCGGCCGGGAACTATATTGAAAATGAAAGTAAACACAGGCATAAGTTTCATTTTGTAAACAGAACCAGCTGAGATGATAAACTGGAGCGATGCAGAGCGCCGGGAGCTTTTCTCCATTAGATCTGCAGCTCAGATTATCTGACAGCTCACGGGAATGGTGGAGGACAAACACCTGTAGCTGCTTGTGAAAAAAAACTAAACGGGCGCAGCTTTGATCGCAATAAAAATAACTTATGTCCAAGATACACGGAAGTCCGTGACAGTGCAGAGACCGCCCCCATACCTTCTTTATGCCGCCATTGCGTAATCTTTTATAAAAAGGGCACGATTGCGCCAAATTACCGCCACGTTGTGAGCTCTTATAAACAACCTTAGGATCCCAGATGCCGCCTCGGCGTTGAGGCAAATTGCCGCCATCATTTTGTAAAAAGGGCTTAAGATGGCGGCGGCTCATTTGAAACGGCTTTGGCATCAACTTTGGACTATTTAATCTCGGGATTTTTTTTGAGTCAAGAGCAGATAGTTTATTTAGAAAAGCAATGTATTTTTGTCTTCTTTGATGGCCCCGTTGATAATTTGTTGACAATCCTAATTTTAAACCCGAATTTTGACATGCCTGAATAAAGAAATAGAACAAGAGCTAGATGTAGAAACTAATGGTGGAAGTTGAAGCCCCCTAGTGGCTGGCTGCAGTATAAGTCCCACCCTCTTTGTGCTAACGGTTGTGACATTGTCCCGACTAAAAATATAGAAAATACACATCTCCCAATTTTTTCTCACATTAAACTAACTGTCTGGTTCACAGAAACAAAACTGCGATAAATTTGAGGTCAAAATCCGAACACCTGTGATGACCATGTAACTGTTTTGAGAAAGATTGATGTGAATCATGGTTTGCTCATGTTATGTTGAGGTTTTTTTAGCTTTAATTTTCTTTTAGCTCAATGGAAACGAAATACAAACAGCAGAGTTAACCAGTCTTTGTAAATAAAATGCTACATGCCTGTAGGTGACGTGAAATTCCATAAACCCCACTGTTTTCCCACTTTCATGCTTTAATCCAATATACACGGGTAAACTGTTTATTAAACACACTCAGAATTAACGAGAAAATGCTGGCGTCTCCTCTGCCAGAATCGAAGTGTTTTACAGTAAAACGTCTTACGGTGATCTGTTGCCAACCTATGGAGTCCCAGAGGATTGTGTAGGAAGGGAGTGAAGATGGAAAGAAACTGGAGAAACACTATAAATAATGTGCATGTTTAAAAAAAGACAAGAAGCAGAAGCGGTGGAACAAAAACAATGGAAAAAGAGAGAAAACGAGACTTATTTTTGTGTTTGCATGTTCTTCTGCTTAGGTGGAACAACCAGAAGAAATTAAAATGAGAATTAGAGACGTCGCTCTTGATCCGTCATCACTGGAGACTCCGGAAAAGGTTTGGAACACCGCTGGATCAGCTCTGCTTACACACACACACACACACACACACACACACACACACACACACACACACACACACACTCTTTGCTTCTTCTCCGAGTCTCTAACCATCTGGTTAACTTATCAGTCCCGTCTCTCGCCGTTGCCGTGGCAACCGAGGAAAACAGTGACCGGGGGCTGCCACACAGCACAATGCCTCTCTTGTCTTCCCTCCTTCCTTTGCTCCACTCTCTCTGCACTCCCTGCATCCCTCGTTCCCTCAGCCATCATTCCTTCTCTGGATCATTTCTTCTCTCGCTCCCCTCGCTGCTTCATCTGTTGACTCTTCCCTCATGTTTCCTGTCTGACTCCACAGATTTTTTTTCTCAGCATCTTTCTTTTTTTTGGCCCTTCTTGTGCTTGTTGTCTCCTCTCTTCTGTTTCTTCTCAAGCAGTCATCTTCCCAAAGGCAACTCAGCCAATTAGGTAGCTGCTTTCTACCTACAAAAATCGTGTGTGGCTATATGTTTAAATGGCCTGTGTTTGCATTTGTATGTTTAAAATTTCGGACAAACCTGTAAAAAAAAGAAAATTTTATATATTTTTTAAATTTATTATCCAGCGAACTTTTGCAATAATTAGAGCAGGAATCGTCCAGGAAGTCTGACCGGGTCTTTCCACTAAACGCGGAAGAGTTGCGTAATGTTCGCGAAGCTTAGTACGCAGGAATTAGCTGCTGTTATAGTAGATTGGTACTTTTCCACCAACCAGGAAGTGTTGTGCTATGGACCAGAAGCATAAGAGTTGCGTTGCTTATGCTTAAAGGAGCAGGAGGCAGGATTTGTCCAAAAACAAGAAATAAATAGGATACATGTTAATTCTTGTGAAGCTAATGGGTGATGAAGCATTTTAAACTAAAAAGAATGATGAAATCCATTTATCATTCCATTTTGTTAACTAGGCTGTGTGCTGCAAAATGCGCTGCAGTTCGGACACGAATTTCCCGCGCTGTTTTACGGATGTGACACTTCAAGCGCGTTCTCGACAAGCTTCAAAACCAGAAGAAGAGGAAAAAGCTGGCTAGGTGGCGGTAATGCGTTGTTTGCTAGCCGCATTAAAACCTCAGAAGAAGAGGACGAACTCTGGAAATGGATTCTACAACCAGCAAAAGACCAAGCGCAACTCAAAGCCCACTAAAGAGTGGCACAAAGAAGAAGGTTTTATCAGTGGCATCTCGAGAGTCAAAAAGAAAGTATGAGAAAAGCCGGACAGGGACCCGAATATGTATTGGATACGCTATTGAAGAATGGAGTCTGCTTCAACTTGACCTGGGACTGAAAAAGGATGCGGACATGGCTCATTTTCTAGTGACCAGGTAAGGAATAATCGGTAAACATATCAGAGCGGGGTCTCCGCAATTTAAACTAAGAAAATAAAATCTATGGATTTAGATAATACAAGTTTAGGTAATCTAACAAATCTTTGTGCAGATGAACAAAAAACAAGAAGCTAACGGTGCTTAGCATATAGCTTCCTGATCCATTTGAAATAGCTAAATGCAACTAAGGAGTAATCGGATCACTTCTGCGTTTTGTGGACGAGACACCACTTGTCTTTTGAGATAAATGGATGCTCCGTTTATTCTGACGAGAAACGTAAACAGAGCTTGATTTGATGATATGATCTCACCGATGAGTCGGAGATAGCTATAGTGCGGTAGCCGGAGAGAGCTAGCGTGCGGTAGCATTTCAGCTGTGATCATGCTTCAGTTTCTGTGTACCACTGAAGAGAACGGACATTTTCCAAACCGAAGATGAATCATTAGAAATATGTCATATTTGACCTACAGTCCAACCTCTAAGCTGGACTGTTACTTCGTCGCTAGACATGGTGCCTTGTTTTAATAATTTCGAGCCGCGCTCTGGCCGTACATCACTGTGAAACTTTTTTTTCATAGTGAAGAGTTCATGCGCGCTCTCGTGCCGGGCTGCAGTTACTCACAGCGCCGAGCGCGTTGCTAATGAGTTTCGTTTCATCATCCTGCCTCCTGCTCCTTTAAAGTCTGTTTTTTACACGCTAAGTTTTCAGAACACGTCAAGATCAGCAGTTCCTATTGGGCTAGACAGGAAGTCACACACAAAAGCAGTGTGAAACATACTGAAACTTCCAAAATAAAAATCACGTGCACATTTCCAGTTGCTTAGCTAGCAAAAAAAAGCACGTCATTTTCCTGTGACACCTCCGAACCTGAAGTAAAAGAATAGAAACTAAACCTCAGGCAATGGATTGATCAACTTTCAATCATTTTCAGTTTTGTTTTGCAAACCTAATTTATTTTCTGTGTAGTCTTAATTTTCTTTTAATCTACAACATGCAGTCGACAAGCGAAAGTACCGTGAGGACTGTCACGGCCGCACATGACTTTCATTGACTGGATTTTTGTTTACCCTGGAGAAAGTTGACCCAGATAATTGTGAATGTGCAAAAAGACAGTGATGTAGAAATAAAATACAAGAGCATTTTAAATTGAAAACAACTACTTACGGGTTCAGTTTTGAGTTTCTTGGACAAGAAAACAACAAAATGTAATTTTTCGATTTGGTCAAACTCGACACAAATCTCTTCACAAATGCACCATTGCTCCATTTTTGCATATTTCCAAGTACATGTGTGTGATCCTCCGCTGCCCTTGCCTGGGGCTGTGTACGTTTCTGTGTGTCTGTATGTGCAGGTGATGGATGTGTTAGGTGAGCAGGTTAATCTCCTGCTAATGTAGATGAATTGTCCGCGGCTCATGTTACATAAAAAAAGTGCAATCCCACCCACACATGGATGAATTATTCCAAAAGCGAAGAGCTTCAGACACACACACACACACACACACACACACACACACACACACACGTTTTTTTTATAGATGGATCATCGCAGCATCGTTCAAAAATCATGGAGCGTTGCCAGGTGGAGGGTACTGGAGCAGGGAATGCTGCATGGGAATGTGGTTGTGTCAAACATTTCTCTCTGTGAATCCAGCTTTCATTTTATCGGTTTGTATTATAAGCACACACACACACACACACACACACACACACACCCTTTCCACTTTAGGAAGCACTCTGCCCTGCTGACCGTTAGCGGTGTGTGGGACTGTGTGTAATTGTGTCATAAGCTGCAGGAGTAAAAACTTCATTTAATGCCGAGCCTGGACCTCCAGTTCCTCCGAGTCTGACAGACAGACAGCCGTCAAGACTTTGAAGTCGCTTGGCTCGGCTGCTCGGACCTGGTTCAGAGTGGGAAACCTGCCACCTGTTGATGGACTCACATCAACTCTCTGGTTAGCTCTGTTAGTGAAGCCAAGAGGCTTTTTGGCCTTTTGGACCGTCACCGCAGGCAAGTCCTGGCACTTCTTTGTTTACGCTGAGCAGCAGCTCGTTATCTGTGCCGGCTGATTGAAATTCACTCTGTGTCACAGATGAAAGTGGCAAATTTTTTGGAAGTTGAATGGAATTTCATATAGAAAAAAATGACTTCAAAACAAGTATTCTTCCGCACTTCGTAGGTGGACATTAACCCACCAGTAATTTATCACTTAATGAGACTTTTTATAAAGTAGAAAGCAGTGTAATAGGCACTTTTTAATTTAAAATTTATTGTGATTGGACAACATGTCAGATGTAATGATGCCAAAAGAGGATCTTAGGAAAAACAAAAGTATGCACAGGGAGGGGAACTGACAACACGGTAATAAAACTACAAGAGGTGGCAACTACTGGATATTTGAGCTACTAAAATAGCTCACATATGAACAAAAACCTCAGTGTTCATGTTCTACACCTGGGGTGGAGAATGTTTGCTCCCATGGGGGCTATTTAACGTGACAATGTGTAGTTTTTACCATTAATCTCTGGAAATATTCATCAAAATGTTGAAAATGAATAAAATGATGTTCAGTCGTTGAAAAATATTGGCGTCTTCGTAACATATAGCCATAAAAATCGGGTGTAAAATACATGGGGCGTGGGTCTAAAGCTTGGATTCTGCGTAGAAATGAGATGCGCGGAATCAGACCAAGACGACCTTTGAAGCGTTTATACCTTCTGCGGCTTGTCCCCGCTGTGAGCCAATATTCTCCCAGACTGTAGGGGGCGGCATAGGGCTCTACGGCATGCGTACGTCACACAACAACCAGTCCACCATGTTTTTCCACGCTGGAATGTCCGTGTAGTTAGAAAATTTCCTATGTGCTGTGCGGAAACTTTGGGCCGCGCGGAGGTGTGTGGTTGGTACAATTATGTAATTTGGCGGACCTCACTGAAGCGTCAAGCATAAACCAAGCTTTAGTCTCTGGGGGATGCCATATTAGACGCTATTGTTTCCTTCTACGTGAGCCGGCTCGGGGTCTTGAGCCTGCCGATGACGTTACACTAGATGACTGGCTGAACGTACGACTTTCGGAAGTTACGTTACCACGTTCAAAAACATTTGCGACAGGAATTTAATAACAAAACTGTTAAACTCTGTCCAAAACCTATGTGAAAAAACAGAATTGAAAAACAGATGCAATATATTTTGGCCGAGTGGTTTTGCCGTAGTTTAAAGTCATCGGCAGGCGCAGGATCTGGAACCTACCCCGCCAGAAAACTAGCAACTTGATGCTAACCGTTCTGCAGCAGCAACGGTGCATTCCTTGTATTGGTCTGTCATGGTGAAGAGAGAGCTGAACCAGAAGATGAAGCTCTAAATTTACCCGTCGATCTACGTTCCTGCCTTCATCTATGGTCACGAGCTTTGGGTAGTGACCGAAAGAACGAGATCGCGGATCCAAGCGGCCGAAATCAGTTTTCTCTGCAGGGTGTCTGGGCTCTCCCTTAGAGATAGGGTGAGAAGCTCGGTCATCCGGGAGGGGCTTGGAGTAGACCTGCTGCCCCTCCATATCGAGAGGAGCCAGTTGAGGTGGCTCAGGCATCTCAAGATGATCCCAAACTTTTTCCCCTCATTCGGTGATCTGTCTCACCGGCGAGAAAATAAACCAGGTTTGTATTTTATAACTCTAACGATATGATAAATGTTGGCTGATGGTCATGAAAACCCTAGAAACTCAGGGTAATTCCTGCTACATTTTGCTCCTATCTTGTAAAAGTTTTCCTAAATTCTACAGAAAATAATCCTTCCATGTGCTGACGCTGCTTTTCTCTTAATTGAAGGGAAATAATTATTTGCATTTAAGTGAAATAAACTGAGTTTCAAAGGTTCTCTCTAATCTGAGCATGTTGTTAAACTTTATGAAAGATTGAAGCTGCTGGTTTTCACGTCTTGAGAGGATGCCAGAAACGAATGCCCCAAAAATTAATTATCTTATCAACCGCCGTACGTGTAACCCTCACCTAAAGCCCGTAAGCTCTCGGTGATGCAGGGAGAAGAAACTAAAGTCGTTAAAGCTTCTACTTGTTTTACTTATTAATGCTTTCCTCATCCTCCATTTCTCCATCTCCTCCCACCCGTCCATGCTTTTTGACTCTCCAGTCATTTTCCCTCGAATTTCTCATAGTCCTCATTGCCTTCTAGCTGTCTTCATTTATCTGCTGCTTGATTTTTCATCTTTTTTACTGCCTCTCCCAGTGCCAGAAGTCCTCGGGCCATCCCAGGGCATTTTTCACTCAGCGTGTTTGTCTGTGACTCACATTCTGCAGTAATTCAGTATCGAATCTTTGAATAATACTGATCCAAAACGGCTGTAAGAAGTGTGGAAAATGAGAAGGGAAAAGGAAAAATCAATGCAGCTAATGGTGTTAAATCTGCAGGGGAAAAGTTAGAAGATTGAATATTAATGCGTTGAGAATGCAGCTACACCTGGTATGGATGTTTCATGGTGTATTTTGTCATCAACGCTAAGGCTAAATGAATTTTTCATATAGAGGAAGGATGTCGGAACCCAGTTCATAACCTTTAATTTTTCTCAATGTTCCTTTTCTTCGGGATCGGTAGGAATTCCGGTATATCTAGAAGTCTCATTCTCCTGTTTTCTTCAGCACAAAGTTGAACACACCAGTGAACTAACTTAACTGAATTGTACAGAATATCTGGAGACAAAAGAACTCCTCTCAAAGCCCAGAAGCTCCTCCAGTCCGATGACTTTTTGACTCTGCACCTTCAGCACTTCCACAGACTCTACCTACAGCATAGTTGCCCTCCAGCTCTGAAACACTTGTTTCCCCTCAGACTTTCATTTTTAAAGAAGCTCTTCAACAAATTCTTTACTTTTCTGTTTTAGTTTGGCCTGTCGGTGATTGTGGAACAGAAATTGACTTTAGTTGTGTGTTTGCTTGGCGCTTAAGTTTATTTAGCCTTAACTTATGGGAGCTTATTAAAAATTTAGCTTACAAATCTATCGTATTTAGCTTATAAAAATTTGCTTACTTGACAGTAATAAATAATTTAGGGTATTTTCTGTAGATGTTAAAGCTGCTATAACAAATTTGGAAAACAAATTAGCTTAAAACATTTTTTCATGCCTCTTAAAGGGACACTAGCTTGTTTTTAGCACCCCCTAGTATTTGTAAAACTTATCTCTCATCGCTGTGCGTTCGTCTTTTTAACACCCTAATCTAACTGCTGAAGTGTCTCCCCAGCCTTTATTAGTTTCTACGGGAGTTATTCATCACTAAATTAAACAAATCAGCTGTGTTCATGATCTAAAACATTCAGGAAACGTGCTGGAACCAGACTGCAGATCCAGGTCCCAACAGAACAGACTGACAACTGTGAAGTTGCAAGTGGAATATTCTGGCCACAGGGGGCGGCAGGGGCTGGGTGGCCTTTCGTTAACCCTGTAAGGGGTCATTTTAGCACATACTGGCTCAAGAAAATGATTAAAAAATATTAAAAGTTGCAAAGTGTCCCTTTAACAGTGTTCTAACATAGTATAGCTATAAATATATTGTGGCGATAAGAAAAATACGAAAAAAATTATTAAAGTGGTTCTCTTGCATTTGTCTAAAAACCTCCACCAGGGGTGAATGTTTCGTGTTCAAAACCTAGCTTGTTTGCAGATTTGTTATAACAACTTTAATGTCGTTAAACTTAATTTAAACCACGGGTTAAGCTAGTTTTTGAACGCAAACACCGTCACGGAACATTCAGCCCTCCCCTCGGGTATCTTCCCTGGATCTGCGTACACCTGAATCGGAAACCCACATTGCCAGAGGAAATGATGATAGCGCTTAACACCAGTCCCTGTTTTCTACATCCAAACGTCTTTTGTTGTCCGTGACTTCAAATGGTGTTTTTCTTTTTGGGACTAGAAGCTAGCGGGAGCGAGGCACGCCTGCTAACTCTTGAACTCTGGTTGTACAGTATATTTATATCGATATAAACTTTACTGGGTCATTGTGTGTCTTGTTTGAAAATATATTTATATGTAAAAAATCTCGAGATATTGTCAAGTTTTAAAAAGGTCCCAATTTTTTTTAGGAGTGGACGACACGTTCAACCTAAATTCAGATCATAATAATAAAAAAAAATTGAATAACTGTTAACAGAGGTTCGTTCTTATACTTAGAAACATAAATGTTATTTCTATAAAACATCTGAACAAGTATGCCTTGTTTCTTGGAGTGGAGTTTACCAGACAACCCATTGCAAACAGGCAATGACGACAGCCGTCTACTGAGAGTAAAAGAAGTTCTGCAGAAGATGACATTATTCTGGGAAGAAAACAGATCAGTAGAATCCAAAACGTCTTTTCCCCTCCATCTTCTTAAGCTTGTTCTTTGTGTTTACATGTTGTAATCAATCCCTGGAGCCTGTAAGGAGGATTAATGTGAGTGTTCGTAACTGCCCAGGGCGGGAACCACGCAGCACCATAGTGAACCCGTGTCTCAGATGCTCATTTTACTTCATGGTTTTGTTTTTGTGTTTACTGCGAGGGTCACATTTTCACCACACAGCTGCATCAGTCAGCGCCGTCTTTGATGCATGGAGGCCAGTAACTCTTGGTTATCTGCATGGAGCAGGCATTTTCACTGCAAGACACACAGGCTTCAGAAAGAAAAGGGTTGTTTGTTTTTAAATGCTGTTTTAGCTGTACTCCTAACTCATTTATGTAAACACTGACCATTGTTGGAGACGGTGATGGACATTTTCTTCCCTGACTGTATGAAGAGGAATTTAAATTTAAGTCATTCTCCTTCAAACAAAAACATTTACCACATAACATGCCAGAATGATTTGTTTTTCTGTCTTTTTTATGTTTTGTTCTATGTGATAATTTACTGAGCACATCATCCAGTAATAATACGGTACGCTACTGTTATCCTTAAATGGAGTTTTTACGACTAAATATTGCAAAAGTAATGACTAAATCGTCTTCACTAGTTACCATGAATATATTACATTAGGGTTTTTTTCATGATATGTGGTAAGCCTAAAATCCCAGCGAGGGAATAAAGTGAAAAATAAATTCTCCTACAAAATATTTTTAGATGACATAAAAATGTATAATATAAAATAAAAGTAAATACATAAATACAGGTTAAAGTTTGAATATGGAACACAATAGCGACACCTAGTGGGCAGAAGTTGCAGCTGCAACAACATAAAAACTTTTCCAGCCGTCGGGGTGTTGGTTCACTGCTGATACGTGAAGTGACCAGCCAGCACCATGTCCAGTGATGAATCGTACAGGGTAAGGACTCATTTCTACTAATAACTTTATTTTACAACAGTGTTTACCGTTAGAACATCTTCTTGGCTCAGAATCAGCTGCTTGACTTGTCGAGATCGCCATTTTACACAGTCCCAGCCTCGCCATGCCGACTTTTTACTGCAACAGTTTCCTCTAGTGGCTGGTAGACGTAAAAATAAACCCAGTGTCGTGCCCGTCAAAATAATATTTTGATTATTTATTTTTTTAAATATAGCTTTTAAAAGAACAACTGTACATTCATTCTGCATCTCTAAATGCCCCATCGAGGTATTATTATTTTAAAAATATAGCATTTTTATTAAAATGTTCCATATTCAACCTTTAAGTATTTTCTGTTTAGGAAGCTGTGTAACACAATACTTTAGCTTTCTTAACTTCAACTGAAACAACAGGATGAACTATTAAAAAATTGAAACATTTCCTATCTTTAGGAAATTAACTTTCTGTATTTCTGCTGGCCAAGCCCTAACCCTAGCCCTAACCCTAACCCTTAAGTGCAACATTGAGTTTCAGCTTTGATCCTTTTTCAGGTTCATCCAACCTTCATGTTTTTGCTAGAAATATAAATTTGTCCACATTGTCTGCTGAAAGGACACATCTGTTGGTGATGTCTGCGGATGTACAAAATGTCCTCTCGCTACAGGTAGCAGTAGCTCATATTGCCCCTAAGTGTAGTTTTAACTTCTGTTTAGCCTCGTCGTGGTTGCTAGACAACAGGACATTTGCCCAAAGTAAAATGGTCCAATTTCACAGCCGTTCACTTTGTTTTTTCCGGTCAATGAAGGACCTGGTGCCTGGTACCAACAGCAGTCTACGTGGACTATTTAGGTCGGGTCTTTGAAGGATGCAAGCCCCTGAAATTAGACACAGCTGCTTGTTAATGGCTAATGTGTGCAGCACAGTTACACGATAAGCAAACTCTGTACGCATCTGTTTACAGCAACAAGAAAATACTATAAATAAACGGCACGCAAGTTAGGCTAATTTTTGCTTTTGACATAAAGAAAAATCACGAACCCCACCCATCTAACTCATTAAAGCTGCAATGGCAAATCTACAAAACAAGCTACCTTTTTATTACAAACACGGTCACCGAACTCTCACCCCTCCCATCTGGTGTCATCCCTGGGCCACTTCCGGATGATACAGGAACGCGCATTACCAGAGGATACGAGAAAGCGCTAAACACCAGTCGCTGTTTTCGACGTCCAAACGTCTTTTGTTGTCCGTGACTTCAAATGGTGTTTTTCTGTTTGGGACTCTGGTAGGTGGTTTTTCCTAAAGTTGAAGTGGTAGCAGCCGACTGTTTCTCCATCTTTCGCGAGTGCGTAATGAATGGAGACCCTGGCGGAAGTGCGGTGGTCTGATGAGACCAACAGCCAGATGGTCCAATCGTTGGTTTCAGAACGAATCGTGTTATTGGTGGAGGTTTTTAGACAAAAGCGAGAGAATCACTTCAATATTTTTTTGTTTTCTCCACCATATATTTAGTCATAATATGTTAAAACTTTAAGAGGCATGAAAAAATTTTTTAAAGTAGCTTGTTTTGCAGATTTGACATTCTATCTTTAACTATTCACCCTTCTTCCTTCAGGCAGAATGTTGAGCAGCCTGAACAACGAGGCAGGAAATAGTTTGTTCCCTGAGGCTCATGAACTCTGCAATCTCTGATAACTTTGTTTATTCACCAGCCTGAGTATCAAATTCTGTTCTACCATGCTTTAGACATGCTATGGATTGAAAATAAATGAATCTGAAAATTGCATCTATATTTCTCATTAACAACCTCACTGGAAAGGTAAAGACATCAAACAGAATCGTTACCTTTAGTCATTAATGTTTATACAATGATGTGTTAGGGTTATAAGTTATTTTAAAGAAACCATAAAAATCAATCAGCAATCCCACCATAATTGTGTTGTAATCATTTTAATGATGGTGATTATGTATGGGTGCATAAAAGTATATGTTCTTGAGTGATCAGAATGAAGAATTAAAGTTTAATTTACTGTAAAGATTTTTATATTTACTGTAAATCATGCAGACTGTCAAACTGTCACAATGATGCTATTTACAGAAGCAAATGTGCTGGCTTACCTTTCCTGTGCTGTCAATAAGGTGCCCTCAGGATATTTGTTACACTTTATGAGATTCTCTGTGAAATTCCTTCAATTTATTCTCCGTTTCCTTTCTTTAAATCCAATTCCTGCTCATTACGGATGTTGATCAGTCTGCTGTTGGTAACGCTGCTTAATAACTTCCCCAGGCTGCTGCTCGCACATCTACCTCCGTAATTATTCAGGTTCAATTGTCTCCACACTTTTCAAATGGGAATATAAACCCTTGACGCCAGATGTTCAGAGCTTCACTGAATAATGTGAGTATAGCAGCTTCCCTTCAGCTGTTTGTAAATAGCTCATTAAATTATCCCACAACCTCCCCCAGTTTACAGCTCATTCACACTCAGAGTTGATGTTTGAGAGTCGTGCAAGAAAATATTTGGCAAAATTCCGTTTTACATTATGTAAACATAGAACCAGGAAGTAAACTCTTTATTTGCAATTAATTTCATATTGACAGTTATTAACTGCTAATTGTTTTATAATCTTCAATAAAATATGACTTCAAATTTCAGGAATAAACATGCGTAATATGGTTATTCACAGAATTGTCAGCACGCAGAGAGTTTTCAGACCCCTCTAGTTACTTTTTTTCTGAAAGCGGTGAGTTTAGCAACTTCTCCGGGTGTTACTGGAGACTTCTGGGAACCCTGATGTGAAGGCGTGGGTCAATCCTATCAACGGGCTGCAGAAACTGTTGCGAGGTCCTACATCATCTTAGGGCATTCCTAGCATTCAGCCTTCCAAGCTGCAGTCAGAGCAGACATTGACCCCTCATCGTCCAGGCTGCAAATGCATTCTGCATGCACAAGTCTGACCCTAACGCTTCTGGCTTTAATTTTATACCACTTCAGCTAAAATTGTTTGCTGACACTTTAGTCCAAGGGTTCTCAATTATTTTCTAATGCATTGATTCAATTCAGTTTTTTTCTATAGCGCCAAATCACAACAAGGGTCGTCTCAAGGCACTTCACAAAGTAAACATTCCAATACAGTTCAGTTCATTAAGCCAATCAGTGAAAAGTTTCCTATATAAGGAACCAAGAAAGCATGTAGCGACTGTGGAGAGGAAAACTCCCTTTTAACAGGAAGAAACCTCCAGAGGATCCTGGCTCAGTATGAGCAGCCATCCACCACAACTCACTGGGGATTGAGAAGACAGAGCAGGCACACGCACACCCCCATACACACACACACACACACACACACACACACACACACGCGCGCACACAAAACAAAGCTCTCTTATATCCATATTTGAAATATTTGAAAACACACAAACGACATATACACCAAGTAGTGTTTGTATGGTTGCAATAGTTTATCGTTGCAATAGTCTTTTATTTTGAAAATTACCTGATGTTTTACACTGAAACTGTGTATGATTTCCTGTCTAGCCCTGTTAACTGCGAAAATTGACATGTCCCAGAAGCGGCTTGCAGCAAAAATAGAACCCGGTCCTATCTTCAGCGGCACCACGCCGTGCCGCTTCTGGAACGCGCCTAAAAATTTCTGCGCCACGGCCGGTTTGAATCAATCCCATAGATTTTATTGGATTCTATTTGAAGCAGCCATTCCACAACGCTGATGCCTCTAGTGTGAAGTCGGGGTTAGCATGCAGTTAGCATGCTAAGCTAACTGCTTCCTTGCAGTTCTTATCGTTGCATTTTCCCCCAGAACAGACAAATACATGTTCAAATTCCATGCTGCCATTTCTTTATTTATTAATCATTATTTTGTACATGTAGTCATTTTCTTTCCTTTCATTTGAATGCTCATACTGGACTATGGAAGAGAAATTTAGTAGTACATTAGCCCACCCACCAGCCTCTCGCGCCCCCTGACACCCACCATGTGCCCCACTAATTGAGAGACACCACTTTAGTCACAACCCTGCTCAGAGTAGCCATTAGCTTATCGGACTAGCTGTTAGCTCGTCAATTTGGTCAGATGTCATTTGTACATATTTAGGATGTTCAAAGAGGATGTTCATAACCTTTCCACAGAATCCAAACTCAAAAGTTACTTCATCTGAGTTACACCTCCCCATGTTCATACTATTTGTTTGAATGCAGGAAAAAAAAGGCTAAACTGTTGCCAGGAAATAGTCCATTCTTCTGAGGTTTTAGTTTTTTTGTGTGTTTTTCTTATATTATCATCCACCTGTTGACCCGAGAATGGGTTCTGGAGATGGCAGGCTCTGCAGGTTAAAAAGTGAAAAAGCTGCTTTTAGGCTAAATAGCTGAAATAGCGTTCCTAACTCTGCTCGCAACAGGCTGTTATCAGCAGTCCACTGCTGTTTTTACTTTCACCTCTCTATTCGTTTCTGACAAACACACACGGACACACTGCAGCAGGCTCTCTGTTTTGTCATATTCATCATACTTTTTATGCAATTTCAACTTTGGAAAAACATGTTTTATTGTAGGCAAATGGAAATTTAATGGTGAAGAAATTGGTAGATTTACAAAAATGAAGGTTGGCTGGTGGAGCAGGAAATAACTCTGCAAAACAATGAAATATCTATAAATGTGATCAGAAATGTCCCAGGTTTACAACTAATAAAATTATATTTATTCAACCACAGTTTCTGAGTAAAGCACCTTATAATGAATTGATATGTTATAAATCAAAGTTACAGGAGAAATTCGTAAGAAACAACCTAATGTCTGACATGTCGGAAGGAAAGTTACGTTGAAACAGATTTTATTCTCACCCAGCTGGGGGATTGTCAGCTTTTGTCCTTTAAAAAAAACTAAAGAGGGACGTAGTTACTCAGTAATCAGGCAAAAAGCTCCAGTTGTTTAAATAACCGAAGCCAGTAAACAGGAGCGACCCAGAAGTTATTTCTTGCACCCCTAAGAAGCCATGGCATCTTTATGTTTTTCTCTAATATCGGGTGAAGTAGGCTAGAGGCTCACAAGCTAACAATGCTAACGATGAATTAGAAGCAGATAGTCGGCTCTAAAAAAATCTCAAGTGGAGTCGTTCAGAACTATACCAGCAAGACTGCAAACAACCACACGTCCTCTAATGCCGGAGACATATTACCATAATAAGTGTAGTAAGTGCTCCCTACTGTAAAACACCCAAGAGTGCTAACACCAGATATAACAGTGTATTTATCTACTTATCAGCTTATTGTGTATGACTCGTCTTCACTTGTCATCTAGAATCTTCTGGTTCTGCAACAGCCATGAAACTCACGGAACGGCAGTGAGAAAGTTGCTTTTTGTTTAGAAAAATGGGCTGCAGTACCCAAATTTGACCACAAGATGTCATTCTTACTTCATTCCTACATATTGCACCTCTAAATTAACCAAGCACAAGCATCTCCTTTTATATTTATAAGTGTGATTTATTTAAATGCTGGAAAATTCAAAGTTTGCATGTTTCATGTAACTTTTTCAGAACATAAACATGGAATAACGAACTCAAAAGGTGGTAATTAGCTCTTCTAAATGACCCCAGTTAAGAGATGGGAGTAAATTAGGAAGATTTTAATTCACGACTTCTCAGAAAAACTTCAAAAACTTTTATTTCCCTCATCGCTAGAGTCGTGGTTTCTCCTTTTGCTCATTATCTTCTTATGCTCTTATTTTATTATTCAAGGTATGAAGTCTTCTCAAATTATATTTCTTTTTGATTGCGGTGCAGAGTGAATGGATGCAGAGTTTGAACTGAATACTTATGAGACGGTTGATGGTAGATGGGGAAAGAAATTGTGAGAGCATGACAGAGAAAACAGCATAATTGTACGCGTTTTCCATTTTAAACGATCAACTTTACAGTTTCACAAGGTCGCCGAGACTTTGATAGAGCTTTGAAGGACTTGCTTTTACTAAATTGTGCGGTTTTAGATCACAGAGCTGAAAGTTTGTTTCAGAGAGGACAAATTAATTTGGCTCAGTGGATTTATTAGTGCAGCCGAGTTGGCAGCAGGGCGATATTGGCTCTCAAACTGAGCATTTATTACTCATGTGCTTTGTGTCTCCGCTTTTCTAAGTAGTTGCAGATATATTTACTTTTTTTCTGTTTTGTAATGCTGCAGCGATTGAACTAAACCGCAAAATGAAGATTTGCAAAACTAAGATAAAATGTTTAAGAATGAAAAAAGTAAAAAAATAGTTTAAATTTAGCTTAAAAGGTGAAAAAGAGACAAAAATATTTAATTTGAGTCTTAATTTGACCATGAAAACATAAAATGAGTGATGGAAAAAATCATGAAAAGTCAAGTTTCATTTCTCCAGAATAAAACCCGTTTGTCTCTGTCTCCCATAGTTATGAATTAAAAACCACCTAAATAATTAAAGGCAGGGAAAACTCGGTTCTTCAGCTGAGAATGATCAGACTTAGAGATGAACCACTTAATCTCTCCAGTTTCTGCCATTTCTTCACTCACATTTTCTCTACAGGTTTGATCATTTCTGATGAATAATAAATGCTTTATATACCGTTTAGTCATATTTGGATTTTTCATTGGGGGCCCAAATTCAGATTCAGAACTTTAAATGGATACTTTGCAGTTTTGGCTTGTTTTTAGCACACCCTAGTGTCTGTTAGTGAAAGTGAAACGTATCTCCTCGCTGTGCGTTGGTCTTCTTAACACCTTAATCTAACAGCTGAAACGTCTCCTCAGCCTTCATTAGTGTCTACAGGAGCGGTTCATCACTAAATCAAACACATCAGCTGTGTTCATGATCTAAAACATGCAGGAAACATGCTGGAAGCAGACGGCAGCACCAGGCATGTCAGCTCCACTTTACTAATGCTGCGTTCAATTTACCTCGGAAGTCAGAACTAGGAATGACGTCACACCCGAGTTAACAGCGTTCTGGTTACCGTAGTCGGAGAAGTCGGAATTCCAATATGGCCGCGCCCTGGAAAACTGCTGTTTTGGTAGCTCTCAACGAATACAGACGACTAATAAACAACACTTTTAGTTTGTTCAGCTTAGAGACGCAACATGTATCACTACATGTATCATTGATTTTATATGTGTCTCGTAAAATAAACACATTTCAACCAAAACTTACTGTTGTTTATCGTTGTTGATACGGATAGCTGCCATCTTGGATCTCGAGGTCGAAGTTCTGAAAAACATCCGAGTTTCCGACTGGGAGGTCCGACTTTGCGGAGTGTTTAATTTGATTTTTTTCTACTCGGAAGTCAGGATTTCCGAGTTCCAAGGACAAATTGAACGCACCATAAGTCCAACAGGGACTGGACCGCCACTCTGAAGTTGCAAGTGCGGTATTCTGGCCACAGGGGGCGGTGGGGGTCATTTTAGCACATATTGGCTCAAGAAAAGGATTTCAAAATATGAAAAAGTTGCAGCATATGGTTTTAATAATAATAATAATAATATTTATAATAATAATGTTTTAGGTTTTTATGATCGAGACGGAAAATCCCTGTGACCAAATCATTGCTGTGCTTTTTTTTTCTACCTCCACAGAGTCATCTTCAGGTTTTATCTCCCACATTTTCCATCCTGGTTGCATTATGAAATAAAGATAGTGTTCTGCTTTAAAGCTCAGAGAGAGACTAACTTGCATGTGCAAGTCCTGAATATGCTATGATCAGTTAGTAGATAGTCTGAACCTGCAGTTATCCTTTCATTGAATTTCACAGCTTCTGCCCTTCACTCAGCAGAGAGATGTCAAAGGTCCGAGCAGCTCACCTGCAGCTCGGAGTCAAATCTGACAGGAGCTGACATATCAGCAAGTCCAGTCACTTCAGACTTCTCGTTTTGATTTATCTGCTACATGCTGCAAAATACCAGGGGTCATTAAATCCACCCGTGCCTCCGGCTCAGACTGGAGCGATGTCTGCAGGATTCTTCTAAACTCTCGTGGCCATAAAAGCCTGCGGTGCTTGTTCCCCGCAAGCATTTATGCTTTTAAAAGTAAGAAACGTCACCTTTCCCTTGTGTTAGACGTGCAGCGTTCGACGAGATCAAACCTCACTATGGGTTGTTGTTTAAACTTTAGAGATACGTTTTTAAAATGGAACTACGTTGGTTTTTTTAAATATTAGATGTAACATTTAACTGTTTTGTAGTACTTTAGGGCAGACATTTAGATAATTCTGCACAAAACCCATCCAAGAGGGAAATAAAGCCTCTTTAACCGACCAGGCTGCTGATGCTTCAGTGCATTTCGTACTATAAACTTCTCTCTTAATTGCCTGGCAAGTCTTTTGCTCCATTGCTGAGTTGTTTTTACGTTGACAGAGGAGGTTAGGTAGACATTACCAGAGCAACACAGCGAATAATCGCTAATTTTCTCATGAATTTGAAGTCATTATTTTGATTTCTTCAGAGAGGAAAGTGGGGTGAAGGTTTTATTTCTTTGCAAATGTGCGGATACCTCTGTTACCTTGCGCAGCCATCAAACTTTTATAAAGATTCTCATTTTAATCATAGTAATTAAGAGCTTTAAGCTCTCACGGCGGGGGAAGTGTTTGATAGGCTGTAATAATCTTTCAGGATTTTAAATGAGATGAAGGGAGATCTTCATCTGGTGCTTGACTTTTGCTCATCAGTGAGGTGGAATCTGGGAATTTTTTCAAAGACGTATTATTAAAATATGTAGATAAAAAAATCTAAAATGCACAAAATTACCCAAATGAACCTGTATAAATATAAAAATGCTACTTAAAACAGCACAAGGCCACCCTTAACAGGGCTTTTCTACTCAAGGACAAAGCTGTGCATGCATGCATGAAGACCCTCTTGACAGAAAACATTAATTAATTTTATTTCAAACGTATTTCTACAAAGCATTCATGCAACCATCAAACCAACAATAGACAGGGGCCTAAGTTGCTCGCTGCCCTTTATGCCCAAGTTTAAACTAAGATCATCGTATGATGAGAAACCATTCATTTGATTTATTAGTCGATTTGGTCTCATATCAGTTTTAGCCATTTTTGTTCCCGCTAGCTGTGGTAGCAGTCTTTAGTCAGGTTGACCCCTTTGATGCCTCATATCTACAAAGATATACCAATAATTTGATCTTAAAAATGCTTTTATCATTTATTTATTGCATATTCAATGTATCAGTGAGCAGATACTATTTTTTATTAGTTATGTGGCCATGTGAGTACGTTCAGCTTTGGCGATTTTGTCCGACGTCCCCAGTTTTGACGCCAGTTTTGACAAATTTGTCCATATCTGCATGTTGTGAATTGATAAAATTTTCTTTAAAGGAGCAATATGTAAGAATTCTACAGTGAAATAATCATAAAACAGTCTAATGTCTCAATCATGTTGGAAAGAAGGTTACATTGAAACAGATTTGATTCTCAGCCGGCTGGGGGGTTGTCAGTTTTTCTCCTTTAAAATTAAAGAAAGATGGACGTAGTTACTGTTTACAATCTTGAACCAGTGAGGTTGCCGAGTGCAGTCAAATGTATGTGTGAAGTGAATAATGAGTCAATCGTGGTGTTTTACTTCCTTTAATGAGTCATTCAGAACTTTAACAGCAAGCTAACAACAAGATGGCAAACAACCGCACTTCCTTTGATGTCAGAGGCACATTACCATACTAAGTGCCCCCTACCTTAAAAACCTAAGAGTACTAACACCAGATATGACAATGTATTTATCTACTTGTCAACTTACTGTGTATGACTCGTCTTTGCTTGTTAGCTCGAATCTTCTGATGCTGATCTATAACTGGCAACAGCCATGAAACTCACGGAGTGGCAGAGAGAAAGTAACTTTTTGTTTCGAGAAATGAACTGCAGTACCCAAATATGACCACAGGATGTCATTTTACTTCATTATTACAAGTACTAGAAAATGCACAAATTGTTTGTTTCTGTATTTTATATTATAATTTTGAAACTTGCATTAATCAAAAAGGTGAAACTTTGTGATTTTTATTATGAACAGATCTTGACCTGCATTAGTGAGGCACATGCTTCTGAAAACAAAATGCATCAATCATAAACCTGTTTATGCTACTGAGTGATAAAAATACCAGATTCATTATTGTTTTTTTACATTAACCTTTAGACTTTTAAAGCAACGTCTAACAAACAGACATTAGTTCTGACTAAGAGCTGTGTGTGGGTGTCAAAAACAAGCAGTGGACCAAACTATTATGAGGAGTAATTATAAAACAACCTCCTACCTAAATCATAAAAATGCTTTTAAATTACAGTTTAAATTGTGCAAATATTTTTGTGAAATTTTGTTAAAAGCGCCACAGAAATAAGCCAAAATACAGCCGTGACTAATGCATTTCTGCGGAAACCATAAAAAGAATAAATACTCAGAATTTATCATTCTGACTATCCACTGTGGCCTTAGACTTGTCGTTTTTTCTAGAATAAAGAAATGCACCAATGAAATAAGGCTGTTTGTGGAAAATGGGAAAGTCACATATGAATAAATGCATTTAAAAATGTCCATGTTGATATATATAAACAGAAGAAAAAATTATACCAGGATGAATATTGTTACTGCACATTCTTCAGATTATGTCGCAATATAAATTTTCTAGTGTGGAGATTTGGGTTATTTTTATCTCTGTCCATTTTAAAAGAGCCACAACTAGGAAATTAGAAAATATATATTTCAAAATAGCAAAAAATAATCTGTATTCTTTGCTGCTGCTTGTCTTGTTACTGTTGAGTTAAGTTCCGATACCCTTCCTCCACCACAAGAGGGAGTTGAAACACTTGTAACTCCTCATTTCAAAGGTAAATGAACACAACCTACACAGGTATGTGAAATACCAAACTGAAAACCCATGAAACAATTTCAATACGTGTTTAGGTGTTAAATTAATCAGAGGTTAAACAAGTCACTAGTTACCATGTGGTATATTTGTAGGTACCTTTGCTGTTATCTGCATACAGTAAGAGCTCCGTGCTCTCCGTTGGCCACTATAACCCTGTAACTGACAGAAGTGATGAACACTGATGACAAAAGCTTCCCTGTGGACTTTTCACAAATAGCACCATCACTCACTCAGCTGCTTCTTACCTGAAGGTGTGTGTCGGCACCAGCAGCACTCAGCGAGGATCCTACAATATGCAAGGTTTCTCCTTTATGTTGAAAATGCCTCGGGGTGTTTGAACGACCCCCGACTTCACCCCCTAGTGAAGACAAACTGTAGTGCACCAGTCATGTCAGTGACCTGCTTTAGCTACCGCACTTATGAGCCGCTTTCATGAGACACACCAAGCCGGCAAATCGGTGTAATACAGCCACCACGGGGTGTCTTATGAAAGGTCCAAGGTATGTGGGGGCAAAGCTGCAATTTTGCGGCTTTAATGCCGCCAAGCTTGTTACCACAATGTCGGACTTGTGAATGAAGATTATGCCTTGGCGCAGCAGAGGGTGATGTCACGACCACATGTGGGATGTCCGCCGAGCCCTGGCCGGCAACAATATTGAAAATGAAAGTAAAACCGGGCAGTAAATTTTGATCTGTATTCTATTTACAGACTCAGCTGAGATGGTAAACTGAAGTGATGCAGAGCTCCGGGAGCTTCTCTACGTCAGAGCAGAAGCTCAGATCACCAGACAGTTTACGGGGACTGTAGAGGACAGACACCTTTAGGAGTGGCTTGTGAAAAATTTTAAAGAGGGCGGCTTCAATCGCAATAAAGAGCACGTTATGTCCAGGTTAAAAGGAAGTCTGTGACAGCGCAGAGACCACATGATCGCACCACATTACCACCACAGTCTGACCACTAATGAATGACCAAAGGCTCCCTGATGCCACCTCAGCTTTACGGCAAATTGGCGGCTTTGTTTTATTAAAGACGCTTTAAATGTATGCACTTTTCTTTGTGTGTGTGCGCATGTGTGTGTATGCGTGTGTATTAGAGAAAAAGGCAGGCGTTCTTGTATGTTAAGTGGTTTGACTTAGAATGAAAAAATGAGGTGAAAAGGACACAACACCACCTAAACAAAATTGAATATACACTATATTAAATTTGCCACAGTGCTCACGTTTATACACACGCGCGCACGCACCCACGCACGCACACACACACACACGCACAGGAGAATATTACACAGCTGACAGTAAGCTATTTATTGCCACCATGCAGTGCTAATCAATACTGTCTCTATTGGAGACATATATCATTGGCAATGAGGTGGACTGTCTCTATGTTTGTCTACGAGGGGAAGACTTTATGTGCTGTGGAAACACAGACATAAATCAAACACAGTCTGCTGTGTGTGTGTATGTATTTATATATGTGTTCATAGGAGAAAAGAAAGCATGTCGGTTAGTTATCCTAAACGTTTCTGTTTTGTTTCTGTATTTCCAATAATCTCTGAGGCAACATTGTCC
Source organism: Aphyosemion australe (assembly GCA_006937985.1). NCBI lineage: Eukaryota > Metazoa > Chordata > Actinopteri > Cyprinodontiformes > Nothobranchiidae > Aphyosemion > Aphyosemion australe. The sequence goes on along the minus strand of SSNS01000031.1, from coordinate 2,680,613 downwards.
CATCTACAGACGAGATGGACAAATAAAAATGTAAAATTTTAATACTGTCCATGTGGACAAAAGTTGAGTCTATATGGACAAAAGTTGAGTTTATACAGACAAATGTTGAGCCTATATGGACAAAATTTGAGTCAAATATGGACAAAAGTTGAATCTATACGGACAAATGTTGAGCCTGTATGGACAAAATTTGAGTCCAATATGGATAAAAGTTGAGTCTATATGGACAAAAGTTGAGCTTATATGGACAAAGGTTTTAGTCTATATGGACAAATGTTGAGCTTATATGGACAAAGGTTGAGTCTATACGGACTAAAGGTAAGCCTATATGGACAAAAGTTGAGTCTATACGGACAAAAGTTGAGCCTATATGGACAAAAGTTGATCCTATATGGACAAAAGTTGAGCCTATATGGACAAAAGTTGAGCTTATATGGACAAAGGTTGAGTCTATGTGGACAAACGTTGAGCCTATATGGACAAAAGTTGAGTCTATAGTTGAGTCAGATGGAGACAGTTATGCTTTAAAAAAGAGTTGCAAAAAACAACAAAATGCAAGTATTTGAGATTCCAGATAGAGTTTTGCAATAATCTTCAGAGAAAAGTCAGCTGGAATTCATTATGTCCTTGAAAACATTTTGCTTCTCATTTGAGATTTATCAATTTATTTTTTTCAAAAAGTGCAAAAAAAGCTTTCAAACTATCAAGATCTTTGTTAATGTGAGTTGGTTTACAAATCAACTGTCTCCTCGCGCCTGAATAATTCATCTGGTAGCTGTTGTCCTGGTCCATGAGAGAGATGTTGGGATTTCTCTTTTGATAAAGACAGTTTCCTTTTAAATTATTGATCTCCCCCACCTCACCTCCCCAAAAATGTTCCCATTCCTATCCTCAAGAGTGTCCCTTATCCCCGGAATGTAAATAGACAGCTCGGTCTTGATCTGAGAGTTATCTCTCCCGTGTTATGGACTTGTGCAGAAGATATTTGGTTTCCTTAATAAAAGTTGCTTTCTGAACTTGCGAGGATGCCCCAGAACACAAGCATATTGCAAATTATTTTCTCTCAAAACATATTTACTCAAGTTGAGAAACCGATCCTTTACATGCCCTCTCCTTCCTGTAGTGTTAACTGTGTAGATTTTTGCAGAAACTATCACAATAAGAGCAGTGGTGAGTAAAGCAACAATGTGCTGTAAACTAGACAGACCCACGCTCAATAATGTGTTGAATTTTTCATTTAAATACTTAAAATCCCTAATTTTGGGGAGATTGAAATCTTACATAGACTTCACATTACAACTCTTACATTATAAGATTAGAACAATGATTTTTGTTAAAACACCCCTCCGGTGTCCATCGGCATGGACTGAAGGGGGGTGGGAGTGGGGGGGGTTCAAGAGTTGGCGTTGCTAAGCCGTTGCTTGGCCTGGCACCACCCATGGATGTAGTTACTGTTTACACTCTGTGAGTTTGTGAAGTTGCCATGTCTCTGTCGCGAGCTAATGCTGCAGGGCCGGCATTTGTAATCTGACACCAGCAGGCAAAAAGCTCCAGAGTTGTTTAAAGAACCAAATGCAGTAAACAGGAGCAACCCAGAAGTTATTTCTTGTACCCCTAAAAAGCCATGGCAACTTTTTGTTTTACTCTAAGTCTAAGTCGTCTTTTCACATTCAACCGCTGGCTGCCAATGACAACTTTAGTCGTCATTTCCCTTTTTTTACGAGGCGGGCGTCGGAGCGAGCCCCCGCACCGTGGGAACAAATATCACGTGTCTATTGCGGATCTTCATCCGTGTATGTCACACATCACGTGATCAGGAAGCGGAAAATCAATGGATTACGAGTTTGTTTTGGGCCACTGCTGTGTAAAAAACGATGCGCCGAACCGGAAATGCTTCTGGAGCGACGGTTGGGCACCAGATTGTGAACGAACGGATAACGCTAGAAATACAGCGATTCTTCCTGATGTAAGAAGTGAGTCTACTCTTTCTTTTGGCAGTTTTGGTGTTTACATGATCATAGAGCACAATGTTCTGTGACTCTTCAAAAAAAACAGTAAAAACGCTCAAAAACGCTGGCAGTCAGGGGCTTTCTGATCAGAAAACGGCTGGCAGTGAATGAGTTAATGAGTCGTTTAGAACTAAAACAGCAAGTTAACAGCAGGATGGCAAATGTTTCTAATGCCGGAGGCATACTAACGTAATGTAGCAAGTGCTCATTACTGTAAAACAACCAAGTGTGCTTACACCAGATATGACAATATATTTACGTATTCATCACCTTACTGTGTATGACTCATATTTGTTTGCCATCTAGAATCTTTTGGCGCTGATTCATGACTGGTAACAGACATGCAACTCACAGAAAGTCAGTTTTTGTTTAGAAAAATGGACTGCAGTACCCAAATTTGACCACAGGGTGTCATTCTTACATACTGTTCCTTTAAGTATATAAAACCAATACCCTTCCTATTTTTAAGTTACAAAAAAGCCATAAGAATTATAAATCAAACAAACTATACAGAACCAACTAATATCTTATTTATAAATTCAAATATCCTGAAATTCTATGATTTAGTTGAATATAAAATAGCACAGATAATGTATAAAGCACAAAATAATTTGCTTTGCCGCAGTACTCAAAAGCTGTTTGAAGTGAGAGACAGTCAATATGACTTAAGGTGAATAGATTTTTAAAAAAAAACAAGATAAGGACAAACATAAAACAGAGGTGTGCTTCTGTTAGAGGAGTCAACTTGTGGAATAGTTATGAAAGTGATTTAAAAAGGTGTAGTTCACTCTGTGTTTAAAAACGTGTTTAAAACTAGAATATTAGAAAATATATAAAACAGGGATGAAAGAGTAACAAAAAAAATAACAATAATATTGAAACTTTTGGTTGTTTTTGATTAGATTGCTGTCATTGTATTTCATTTAATTTGATTTACTGTATTTACTTGTCTATGGTGGAAGGTTTACTTTTTTATTATTTGTTTTTTTGTTGTTTCGAGTCTTATGTAAGTGAACTGAATATTAAATTATGCTTCTTTGTTAAAAGGGTTGGCATAATAAGCATGTGCTTCAGCCAATACCTTTTGACTAGCCTTGTTAAACTGCAGTGTTGCCTGTGGTGGAGTTGTGTTCTCTGTTGAGATGTTGGAGTGCTAATCAAAGAAAAGTATACTTAGTAAAGATTCTGTGCAAAGTTAAAAAAAGAAGCCTATGAAAAGTTGCTCATTTTAAACACTGATGGCTTGATATGTTTGACTTTTTTCCACATTTGTTATTAGATTTTGGTTTTATTGATCAGTTTTTGGTCTAAGCTGATGGAATAAACCACTTGAGTATTATGCGTTTATGAAAAGCACATTAGTATCTTCCCTAAAAACTGCAAAACAACAAGACAAACTCATCCCTATTATAACCTCTTTAATGCTCAGTTACAGGTAATTAAATTTGATCTGCACATTACCATAAAATGGTGAAATTATCAGCTTGAGACAACCGCATGTAGTAAAAGTAGATGTAACCCTTTTTTACATGTTTTTCTATTTGATCAGTGATTCCAGGTAAAAAAAAATAAACAGATTTTTTTATATACTTTTAAAATAGTTTTCACTTGAGCTGTTTGACTACTAAATGAGCACAGCGGTAGCACAGACTTCAGTTCCTAAATCAGTGGCAGCAGCAGCCAGCAGGCCATGGCTCACTGCTTTGAAAACTCCTTTCTGGCCTCCAAATTGTCCTCCGAGAAATGAGCTAAGAATGAAATAAACAAAATAAGCAGGGAGATGGAGGGTCCTTTCACCTCAGAGAGAGTTTTTTGTTTCAGAATCAACAAGCCTGTTTGTTCTTTATAATATTTGCCGAACCAAATTGCCCAGCAAGATGAACAACAACAATAAATACTGCCATTCTTGACTGATGCAACAGCAGATAAATAAAATACACAGAACCTTGCAGGACGTTTGGAAAGTGGGCTGGCAGCCAGGCAGTCGCCACCGTTGGACTGGCGGTCGGGAGGGAATGACAAATGCTTTTGTATCTTTCTGTAGACTGAGTCAAAGATTCCAATGCAGTTATGGTTTTGTAGTGTAACAGTATTAGCTTATTCTCTCGGAGACGGAGCACCCCCTTTCTATTTAAACTGGTTTTCTTTGGATGCTATCGTGAGCTCACCGTGATATTGAAATCATTTCTGAGTGGTTCTTGATCTGCTCTCAACAACAATCTCTTAAGACAAGTGAACACAAGTTTATCAATGTCACATTAGGCTCATTTCCACTATCGGAGCTTCCGGGTAATTTTACCAGTCCTTCACGGTATACGCAAGTCTCCATTTCACTGGAACACTTTCCAGGCCATTTCAGGGACCATACAAATACCTGCGTTGAGGTAGACATGTCCTGGTAGAGTCGCTGGGCGGGGCGTATGGTATACTCATGCTGATTGGTTGTAACTCAGTGGGAAATGATATCAGCAGACTTCGCCAAACAACCGGCATTTGTAAAGTTGGAAGAGTTGCTGGTGAAGCAGAATGAAAGGAAAAGAAAAATTTGCAGCATTGATGCTCCTTTAGAATAACTGTTTCTAAATCCCCAAAATGTGGTGGAAATCCCCCACAACGTTGTATGGCACTGATCAGTGATGTCACTCACTGCCCAAATGGTCGCAATATGCTGACGTCTTAGCAAAGTTCTGAAAAGGCCGATCTTGTATAGAAACCCAACAGCTCAGAGGACCAAGCCATCATTTATTCCCTACCATGTCAGAATCAGAATCAGAATCAGAATAGACTTCATTGTCGTTGTACAGGGTACAGCGAAATTGGAGTGCCACTCCATTTGGTGCAGGATAAATGTAAAATCAACAGAATCAATCAAATTCAATCCAAATAAATGTAAAATCAACAGTAGTATGTGCAAACATTTGAGCAGCAGTATTCCAACAGTAATATGTACAAAAATATAGAGTAGCAGAATTGCAGGTCCCTATTGTGTGCAGAATATTTGCATATTGAGTGAAACTGAGAGAGCACATGTAAATATTATTGCACTTTATCAATATTGGACCGTAAATGTGGGGTTCGGGTTAGCAGGTTCATCTGGTTTTGTGGTTTTTTGCTATGGTGATAGCTCTGGGAAAGAAGCTATCTCTGAATCTATTTGTCCTGGTTTTATGTGACCTGTACCGTCGGCCTGAAGGTAACAGGTCAAACAGATGGTTACTGGGGTGAGAGTGGTCTTCGATGATATTGCTTGCTCTACTGAGGTAGCGGGAGTTGGCAATGTCCTCCAGGCTGGGCAGAGAGCAACCAGTGATCTTCTGGGCTGTGCTGATGACCCTCTGCAGTACTTTCCTGTCTGCAGCTGAGCACCCTGCATACCATGTTGTGATGCCGTACGCTAGGATGCTCTCTATGGTGGCTCTGTAGAATGTCACCATCAGCCTCTCCTCCAGGTCGTTCCTCCTGAGCACTCCCAGGAAGTGGAGACGCTACTGAGCCTTTTTTTTTTACCACTGCTGTAGTATTTGCAGTCCAGGAGAGATCGTCAGAGATCTGCACACCCAGAAACTTCATGGAGCGTACCCTCTCCACGCAGTCCCCATGGATGTAGAGTGGGGCCGGGTCTGCTCTGCCCTTCCTGAAGTCCAGGATGTTCCCCCCTCCCAGAAATGTCCCTGAACTCCTACAGTGGAAAACGCAGCTATTCTCTTAAAGAAGCTTGGTGGTTTGGAGCCAAATTCACTAAAGTATTGTAATTGTAACTTTTTATTCACGTCAATCTGAGCTGCTAACCAAACTAAAGTGAGAATTCATTCTCATGTATACAAATGTAAATTTGACCCCACACTTGGTTTAGTTATTAGCTTCAGCAGCACCGTGGTTCCTGCACTAATGAAAAATGTTCAATTTGTGCATAAATACAGGCAGTTGAGCACAGCAGTCCACAGAAGCTAACACACTTTAGGAGGAGCCTCGAGTGGTTGTTCAGCAGTTTTTACACCTTTTGTTTGGTTTCGTTTTTCAGCCGCAGAGGTTGCCACTCGAACTGAGCATGATTTTATTAGTTTACTTTCCTCACTCCCATTGAGTCCCCTGTTCCATGTTTTTGTTTGTTGAAGCTAGTACTAATAGCACTCTTTGACAAGCTATAGAAGGCTACATTTATGGACAGTTTTTATGATGGTTCTTTATAATGAAAGGTGGTCAAATAAATGCTTGCAAATTAGAAAACCTCTGACCTGCTGGCATGTGTACATTCAGGACATCAAGGCACAAAGTAGGCAGTTTTCATAAACTCAATAATAACCTCTTTAAGACAATCAATGGACCAGTAAACAGCAAACAGCTTTTGGATTAAGAACTGAGGAAACCCAGGGATTATATGTACGGAGAATGGTGTCTGTACAGGTGTGTGGATCACTAAAGAAATAAAGGTTTCAAAAAAGAAGCTTGAAATCAAGAAAATAGAGAACACCTGGTGGTGAACCCATTTACAGCGTTGACAATGCCTACTGAAAAAAACAACAACTCTGTGCATAAGTATATTGAAGTGTCAACTTGAAGTATTGAGGAAACCTGCAAAGACCAAATACCTCTTGACTCGCATGGAGCACAAACCTTAGACCTTTGGGCCAAGAATGTCACTACCAAGAGAGAAGAAAAGGACCAAAAATACATCAACAAATCTTTCCAAACTGGACATAACTGGTAACTAGAAAATGTAGAAATGTAGAGAAACCTCCACTGTATCAAATAAAGAAGAACAGATCAACAGCTGAAAAAGCGTTGCCATCCAATACAATCTATACTTTGTCAACACGGCATCCTGGTAAACGTTAAACCCAAAAGCAGCATCAGATGAAATCCAAAAGACAAAGGATCCAAGTAGAATGTGAGCTGGGTCTGCAATTCAATTATGATAAATAAATGATAAATGACCCGCACTTGTATAGCTTCTTAGTGGGTCAGAGGACTCCAAAGCACTTTACACTACAGGCAGTCATTCACCCCTTCACACACATGATGAGCTACATTGTAGCCACAGCTGCCCTGAGGCACACTGACAGAAGCAAGGCCGTCGTTCACAGGCGTCACTGTCCCTTCAACTGCCACCAGCAGGCAAGGAGGGGGAAGTGTCTTGCCCAAGGACACAATAACTGACGTAGCCTGGGTTCAAACCAGTAACCCACCAATAACCCTCTTAAACCCTGAGTCATCATCGCTCACCATTTAGCGAGATTTGTTTGAAAGGAACTTCCAAACAACAACTCAACAAATGCAACTTAGATCTGAAGGATAAGGGACACCTCTCAGGACAGCAATGTTTGCATTTTGAACAAAGATCAGTAGTTTGAGAGAAGACTAAAAGACAAATACAAACAAAACTTTAAGTATAGGTGGAGGGCTGATGTTTCAACTTTCCAGTACGTATATTCCAGCTTTGAATCAATTAATCAGATGGTTTCACATTAATGAATGTGATTAAAATAGCTGCATATGAACCAGGCCAAGAAAGACCCCAACGGTCCTGTAGAAGGAGATGACTCACTTGCTACAGTTTAAAAGCTTGGTTATTTTCACTTTTCTGTTTGAACTGATAAAGCTCAAAACATCTTCAAAATTTAAGTTCAGTCTCTGTGGTTTGAACTTAGAATGACCACAGGGACTGCCAAAGGCCACGTCAAAGGCACAAGACCATGACAGAGCAGTTTTTGTTTTTCTTTCACATGTGAAACCATTCTGTCAACCCCTGCACCAAGAAATCCGTTTTTGTGGTAAAACGGCAAAGTTCTTCAACAAATTTTTAAAATGAAATTGACATTTAGTTGCAGGCAACAAACACAGTCAAGCTGTAGATTTATAAAAAAGAATAAAGCAGCGTTGGAGGTGTTCTTTTACGATTTTGATTACTTGAGTTGTATTTCTAAATCTGTCCGTCTCGCCATAACGACCTCACGTGTATCCGATCTGCTCGCCTCCACAATGGGAATAATAATAATTTTAATATACCATCCAGATGCTCAAACTTACCATTATTATCCCTCCTATAATAGCTTGAGTGTGTGTGTGCATAGGTGTGTGTACATTTTTGTAGTATGTATATCAATGCTGCTTCTGTTTCTGATTGTAAAACATGCAGGCCTTTGCTGTATATAAACCACATGTGTTGCACGATTGCTGTTCTAGTTTTACATTAATAAAATGCGTGTGTGTGTGCGTGCGCGTGCGTGTGTGTGTGTGTGTGTGTGTGTGTGTAATACGAGAGCACACTCCTGTTTCTGCTCCGGATTGTTATGGTAATAAAATCATCACACAACATTTCTGACATTTAACCAGAGATTCTGAAAAGGCAGAGGAGAGCAGAAAATATCCTGAGGGAAACCTGCGGTTAAGGTTTCAAGTCAGAGTGATTATTCTCAATATGATGGCAGGTTTATTTTCATACTAATTTCCAAGCATCACCGCTTGAATCAAACAGCTCTGTCTGCGGCTGACACGCAGGAAACTTGCCTCCAGCAGGCATGGGAGCTGATTTGTGGAGGCTAAATCTCTGAATTTTAGTGCGTCAGAAGTGTTTCCATAAATATTCCAGCAGAGCCAGTACTGGATGTACACTCATCCATCCCATTAGATCTACTGACAGGTGAGTGATTAACATTAATTATCGTGCTAAAGTGCAATGTTCTGTCAGGAAATTCTCGTAAACGTCACTTGTGCACTTAAACATTGTTGCAGACCAAACACACAACGCCATGACAACGGGGCTCACGGCTGGCAGCAGTCTACCTGGAATGGAGAAAGAGAGTTGGATTTTTTTAGATGTGCTGAAAGAAAAAAGATAAGATTCAATCAGCTGATGGAGTGGTGGTTTTGGACACCACAGGAAACCTAAAATTTCCTATTGGACATTTTTTTATGTTTTATAGTAGAATTTTAAAATGTGACCATTGGTGCCTGACTATAACAAACCTGATTACATACTGAGCGCAAAACGTATGTTTTTTTTTTTTTAATTGCATGCTGATGGATCAGATACTTTATGTCTGACTGTGTACAGAAAGTCAGATCAGGTCCCCATCATTCCAGAGCCTTCAGCCTCAACACCGGAATCCCACAGGGTCGTGTGCTTAGTCCTCAGCACGTTACATAGATGAAGCTGTTCATCGACAAAGCCACCAGAGTGGGTCTCATCATCATTGGTGACACGATGACATACATTCAGAGGTTGGTGGGGTGGTGTGTGGACAATAATATCATTCTGCTGTGCCACTAAGACTGAAGAACTGACCTCGGGAGGAAGAAATCCAACCTCCAGCCCATCTGCACCAATGAGGAGTTCATGGGGTAGCTCAATTTTAAAGTCCTGGGTGTGCACATCGATGCAGACTTTCAGTGAAGCTCAAAAACTACTGAGGTTGTGAAAAAAGGTCTAGCAATGTTTCGTGATATAGAATGGAGTTTGAGCAATGCTTCAATGCTTATAAATCTCTGCAAACACATTGATCCATTCATCCATTGTCCTCCGCTTATCCGGGGTCGTGCCGCGGGGGTAGCTGCCTACGCAGAGAGGCCCAGATTTTCCTTTCCCCAGCCACTTGGGCCAGCTCCTCCAAGGAAACCCTAAGGCATTCCCAGACCAGACGAGAAACATCCTCCCTCCATCATGTCCTGGGTCTTCCTTTAAGTCTCCTCCCGGTTGGACGTGCCCGGAAAACCTCACCAGGGAGGCGTCCAGGAGGCATCCTGACCAGATGCCCGAGCCACCTCAACTGGCTCCTCTTGATGTGTAGGAGCAGCAGATCTACTCCCAGTCCCTCCCGGATGACCGAGCTTCTCACCCTATCTCTAAGGGAGAGTCCAGACACCCTGTGGAGAAAGCTCATTTCAGCCGCTTGTATCCGTGATCTCGTTCTTTCGGTCACTACCCAAAGCTCGTGACCATAGATGAGGGTAGGAACGTAGATAGTCCGTTAAATCGAGAACTTCGCCTTCCGGCTAAGCTCTCTCTTCACCAAAACAGACCCGTTCAATGCCCACATCACTGCAGACACAGCACCAATCCATCTATCGATCTCGCGCTCCATCTTTCCCTCATTCATGAACGAGACCCCGAGATACTTAAACTCCTCCACTTGGGATAGGACCTCGTCCCTGACCTGGAGAAGGCAAACACATTGACATCTAAAAGTAGATTTAGACTGATAGAAAAAAACTTATCTTTAGGCCATAATGTCTTTTTGCTTCAAAACATGCTTAGTTGGGGCTGACACTGCTGTTCCTGGCTGATATCTACATTATCAGCATGAGAAATATAGAAATTCTCATTTTTATGAACTTGTGTGTATCTTTCACTGTTGAAGGGCACATTCTGCTACACAGACATGTTCATAGAGCCAGCATGGCTGTGCTACTAGCATCCTAAGTGTTAGAAAAACTTGGCTGCAGCTCAATCTGCTAATGAGGATGATGAGATGGTAGGTATGAACCTGTGATTGAACTTGTTTCACAACTCTTAATGTGTTTGCAGCACTGTAAAATATTGCATTTTGATTCATTAGCTCTCAATGGATTAAAATGTCAGTGTTTTTCATTTCAACGACCTCATGGCCCCTCTCTGCACAACTACAAGCAACAAGCTGATTTGTTTTAGTTTTTTTTAAGTGAATGTTCAAATGCAAAGAGGTGTAGGTACACAAAACAAGTTAACTGCTCCAATTCATCGTAAAATAAGCGCTGGAATGCACCGTGCACCACAGATTAATAGGATGTAATGGTGAAAAAGGACCTGAGGGTTAAGTTTTCCATTACTGGTGTTGTAGCAGCCACTAACACAATGACAGCAGGTGAGAGAAGGGGACTGATGTCCAGTTGTTATGTCTCTGGGGGTGTTTGTGTGGGTGAGCGTAGGTGGCAGCACCGACTGGAAACAAATTGTACAGCTGAAAAAAAAAGCTGTGACTAAGATGCAGCAGACAAGTCGCTGAGCTGAAATTAATGATTCCAGTGGAAAAAAGTCCCGCTCAAATGACTGATCTTCTTTTTGCTTCGCTAATTTTTCATGTGATGCAGCAAAGTCGTTTTAAAAGTTACTCTGGATGTAAAATCCATCACAGATTACCGAAACACTCCGCAAAAACCACCATTTATTATGAAGTTCAGAAACTTTTTTCTTATTAATCTGCTTCAGTTATCACCAGTGTCATACGTCAAAACAAAACCCGAATCCACGGTATTTCACCTCCGGTTGTTTGCATCTCGTCCAAAGAAAGATGTGTTTGTGCAAATTTGACAAATTAGAGTTAGGCACGTTCTGTTTTACACTTCTGTTTTCTTTTTGATGCACTTTTATTGTTATGATTTACACTTCTTACATTTACTCATTAAAATCTGGATTAATTCTGGAATTGTTCTCTAGGTCAGAGGAACAACACATCCATCCATATCTGATGCAAAGCCTTAAAAATAGGCATCAATTTGCCACTGGTTCACCTGAAGTTGCACTTCAAAATTACAAAAGGTTGATCATCTAGCTCATGTAAAATGCATGCAGCACATAGTGTACAGTTTTAAGGTTTTAAACAGTTTTTGGGGTGGAATTTATTGCTCAGATACCCTTAAATTAGTATGCTTTATTGTGTTTTGCACATGAGCTTTAGGCAGGCTGGAGTTTAGTTTTCCTGGGTTAGAGCTACTCAAAATAATATATTTAGTGTTAGTAACTGACGTAAACAAAGATGTAGAAGCTTTTCAGGATACATCATAGATTCTGTACTGATTTAAAAGCTAAATACATTCATTGTAGGATAGTGCATCTATGGTATCTGGCCAATATGATGCGTGCCTTGAAACACCACCAACAGTCCGTACATGAGCAGTTAAAATCTGTTCAATGAGTTTGATTAAACACATTAAGAATAAATGCAAAACATTTAAAAAATCGAACGAGTAACTTATGAAAAGATGTGGATTTTACACTTTTTGCATCGTCTTTATTTTAAAAGCTAAAACATGATTTAAAGACACATGAAGTAAGAGTGACATCCTGTGGTCAAATGTGGGTACTGCATCCCATGTTTCAAAACAAACGAGTGACTCTGCCACTCTCGTTCCGTGAGTTTCTTGGTTGTTACCAGCTACGAATCAACGCTAGAAGACTCTAGTAGATAAATACATTTCATAGTAATCTCAAGTTATTGAAAAAGTAGCTTGAGATATTTTTAGAACTGATTATTTGCTTGTAATTCACCGTTAGCATTGTTAGCTCAACGTTAGCCTCTAACCTTTTTTACCCGATATTGGAGTAAAACAAAAGGATGCCGTGGCTTCTTAGGGGTACGAGAAATAACTTCTGAGAATCCAGTACCACAAAACAACAGAAGTGGTGCGACAGAAGCCTGAAGAAAAAAAAAACTAGTGGCAGACATTTAATGTGATTGTGAAAGGATCAAAATTTATTGAATCAAAGAAATAATGAACCAATGCATCCATATATTACCCCAAAACTAACTCAGTACTAAACCTGCCCTACACACCCAAAAGCCTTGTGCATGTGTGTCTGAATCAATAGAAATCTGTTAAACTATTAAAAAAATATTCTCTGCATAAATTTAAATGTTTATTTGTAGAGTTTGGACTCTGCTGTATTTGTTTATTTTAATTTATTTAGCAGACGCTTTTATCATTTCTGGATTTGGCAGCTTATTATATTACATAAAGATTTGTTGCACATCTTTCCTTTCTGTCTTCACATTTAGTTTTCACTTTCTGAGTTCTAATTTTTACATTTTTTTTACTTAGAAAAATTTAACTTTTCAGCCCTTGACTTGACTTTTCTTCCTGTTTTATATTTGTTCTAACCTCCCTTTTATGAATCATTTTAACCTCCTTTTCTGCACAGTGAAAAACAAATATTTTTTTAGTAATTTCACGCATATCCTACTTGCTACCGAGCTTGAAAATACGAAACTTCTCTAAAGAATATTGATGCTTTTTATTTATATAAACCATTTCTCAATCCTCAACAAAAAGAGCCATTACTGAAACTAAACTGTGCCTGCAGCTTAAAGAGACTAATTACTTTGCCATACTTGTGTGTGTGTGTGTGTGTGTGTGTGTGTGTGTGTGTTCTACATGAGTAATACTGTAGTATAGATGAATTATTGGCACGCATCCACAAGCGTGAGCTGCTGAGGTATTTTTGTGTGAACGAGTGCTCGTGTGTGTGTGTGTGTGTGTGTGTGTGTGTTGAGCTACAGCTTTTAAAATCTGGCTGGATGACAAAAATAACAATCCTGAAAGTAAAGGAGACACATCTACACATGCACACGCATACACACATGCACACACACACACGCACACACACACACACACGCACACACACACACACACAATGTGGTCTTTATTCAGCCTCGATTTTACATACATGCAGGCTCACAAACCTGGACTGATGACAAATGTGGAAATGTTGGGAACCAGTGAGTGTCTTATAAGGAAAATGTCGGAGCCTTGCAGCGTTACCACAGCTGTGCAAAATCTACCAATAGGAATACATGTTTCTGTGCCTAAAATTCACCTATTCAGATGTATTTTTAGTTCAGATCAACAGTTCACACGTAAAGACAACCATGACAAGAAACCCGGCGTGTGCATTAACAGCAGAACGGAAGGTTTGTGCTTTAAGTTAAAATAAATCGTTTTGGTTTTGAGGGTTCCAAACCACCTGAAAACAAGAGCGAGGTTGTATTTGAAAATATGAGGGATGCTGCAAATATATCAAAGACCTGGCACCCCGTGACGTCACCCACCACCTTTTATGTCAGAGTTTTAAACCAAAATTCGACTTATGTTGAGAAATTATGGTTATTTAGCTGTTTGGGACACGCGTGGAAAGAATACATATTATGCAAAACTCACCTTATGCATCTTTTTGCACATTACAAGCGTGAAAATTTTCATCCATCAGCTTTCTGTCAATGTTTGGTTTTAGGAAGGATGTGCCTAAAACAAGCTGATTCAAAATTTGCATAAACCTCCCTTCGTGCTGGAGGAGCAGCGACTCTAATCTGAGCCCCTCCCTGATAGCGGAGCTTTTCAGCATATAGCAGCCAATCAGGGAATGGGTGGGCGTGGCCAACCACAGCTTGTTTTCTTAAAGTGACAGAGCCCTGAAACGGCTCATTCTGGAAGGGACTGAAAATATCAAGTATAAAATTGCTGAGATCAATTATTGTGAGAGCAGCGTTTACAAAAGCTTTGAACTTTGAACTATGTCTGCCAAACTAGACGTTTTTGAACCACATAGGACAATGTCCTCGCGTGCTGATCAGAGACCATCTGATCATTGAATAAAAGAGTCCGTGTCACGGACTCTGTTGAAATGGTCAACAATTTGCAGTTTTTTTCTTAAATGATGGCCAGTTGTTAAGAAATATTGGTGGCCTCTATAACATATAACCATAAACATCGGGTATAAAATTCATCGGGGCGGGTCTCTGGGCGACGACATATTAGACGTGATGTTTCCTTCTACGAGAGCCCGTGAGGACAAAACGCATTTACTGATTTGTAACAAGTGGTTACAAAACTTTTGCCATTCATAAATGTTGTTTTAAACATTTACCTCTTCGCTCGTTGCCAGTGATGAAAGGGAGTCTGATGTCATTTTGCTGGAGGTTGAACGATCTGACGAAGTACTTGTTCTAAAATTGCACTCCTAGGGATTTTTGACCCTAATGGCCATCCGTTGGTAAGGTCTTACTTGAACACAAAAATACCGCTTGCTTGCAAGAATGTAAGTATGTACTGACCCCTATTGGCAGGGAAAATACACACAGTCACTTTAAAAGAAGAAGCCTGTTGATCAAAATGTACGATGATTTTACGTTTTTTTGTCGGACAATAAATCGGTAATGTTCTACGGTCCGGCATGTGTTCGCAAACCCTGGTGTGACATGGATTTTATGCAAAGAATTTAATGGACACGTTTTTTATTGATCATGGAACTATTATAACTTAAAGTCATAATATGTCTCATTTAACATTACAGAAAAACTGACTAAAAAACAACTTTTATCACCAGCTTTTCACTTATTGGTGACTGGTAACTAAAAAAAACATATTTAAAAGCATAGCAGTAAATTAGCTTTTATTTAATGATTAAACATTACTGATGAGGACTAGTTCACATTAACATTTTTCTTTAAAGAATCATGCAGCTGAAAAGACAGAGAACATACCAACAAATAGACGCTGTAGGAGAGGAACTTCTGCAGTTTAAAGTTCTTTTAGAGAACAGAGAAACCGAGAGGGGGAGAAAAATCAAATAGCATAAATAAAAGACATCAAACGAGGTAATAATACAGTAGAACAAAAGGGGGGATGCGTGGTGAGTAAATGAAAGGAAAAAGACAAGAGATTCAGCAGGATTTGATGTTATAATTACAAAAATAATGACTCAAATTAAAAATACAACAGAGGGCCGAAGTGATGGAAGGTGACAGGTCAGACGGGAAGGACCGCTCCGGGGTGGCAGAAAACGCTGAGACGGATGATGAAAAGAAAGAGACGGAGAGAGAATCATAGTTTCCATTTTCCAGAGCGTCACATGAAAACAGTCTATTCATTAAAGCATCAAAACTAACACGCAATGGTCTGACCACTTCAAAGGCTGGGATGAATATAAACAGAAATATTCAGAGAGGGATGACAAAGATGGCCTCTGTTTTCTCTGTCAAACATTCCGTGTGTTTGTACGATACACGACGCGTGTGTTTACATTTATAGGTTATTTACATCATGTATGGTTGTGCTCATCATTGTTCCTGTTTTACATTAAACGTTTTTATTTTTTTATTTGAGTTCAACTTCAGTGTTGATCGGGGGAATTGATTTATTTTTTTCTGACTGAATTTGGAAAGAAAACTTTTTTCTTAAAGTAGTTTCTCCCTGGACTGCAGGTGAACAGTTGGAGGCAAAAAATGCACAAAAATATGCATATTTATGGTTAAAATCACACTGAATTTATATATATGAGACCTCATTGAAATGTCAATTAGCACATACGTATAAAACAACTGTACTCTCAAGTAAATTAGCAAAAGTGTCAAAATTTTGTCTTTACTGTTCAATTTATTTGTTTTTCCACCTGAAATCTGGTTTCCACCTTATCGTTTTGTCCTCATTTTAACTAAAAAAATTGTTGCTGAAAAATGTCAACAAACACAAACAGGTTTCACCATTTTCTTATTTTCTATTTTGCAGAATGAAAAACAAAATGTTCATTTCAGTGTTTTTTTTTTTACTTCAGTTTCATTAAACTCTAAGACAAAATGGCATCCAGTTAACCTCAACATATTTACAGTTTTGTGCAAACGTTGTGCATAATTTTGCTTTTAAAATCCAAATCCAAAGCCATACTATGCAACTTTTTCATATTTTTAAATCATGTTCTTGAGCCAGTTTGTGCTAAAATGACCCTTTACAGGGTTAATGAAATGTCACTCAGACCCCCACCGCCCTCTGTGGCCAGAATACCGCACTTGCAACTTCAGAGTGGCGGTCCGGTCCCTGTTGGACTTAGTAAAGTGGAGCTGACATACCTGGCGCTGCAGTCTGCTTCCAGCATGTTTCCTGCATGTTTAGATCATGAACACAGCTGATGTGTTTGATTTAGTGATGAACCGCTCCTGTAGACACTAATGAAGGCTGAGGAGACATTTCAGCAGTTAGATTAAGGTGTTAAACACACGAACGCACAGCGAGGAGATAAGTTTCACTTTTGCTTTCACTAACGGACACTATTAAATCATAAATTAAAATGTTGCCTAAACTTTCACCGTAGAACATTTAAAGAAATCTGAATTGCAGCAGGATGATTAGAAATATGTTCTGTTTGTTTTAGCCAAGAGTTTTTGCTTCCATCTATGTCTGATTTCATGGATTTATTAAAAAAATGCTGAAATTAGAAAGGCAGCATCATTTTGTTGTAAAAGAAATATTTTCTTTTCCTCTTTGTTACTTTTTTGGCACTGAAACAGTTTGGGAACTTCTGCTCCAGGCTCCCTGACAACATAATGCTATGATTTATTCACTGTGGCTCTTAACTACACTGACACACACTCTTTGGCTTGTAATATTTAGCCTTTTGCCCAGGGGCCTTTAAACACCAGTGCTCTAAACTTCATTGCTGCCCAGGGTGAAACGCCCTGCGGGGGTCACGGGACTGATGAGTAATATTTACCGTTAGGAAATAGATTGGAGCGCAAGTGTGTATCCCGCGTTTTCTTTTTTGCAGTCACACCATTATTCACCTCTTCAATCAGCTCTTTCTCTCTCCTTTCCCTCCAACACCATGGCTGCCCCACCAACATGTGATTAACCCCTAAGAATGAGAAAATCGCCCCGTCTACTTTGTCTAAAATTATGTGGCCTAACCGGACTTAGAGAGCATTCAGCACACCTTCGTCTTCTCACACTTCACCTGCTGCTCCAGCCTCTTCACCGGCCTCGGACAGAAATCCATTAAGCCACTCAACGTTGTGGAAAACTGAGCCGTTGGGCTTTTTCAAAGCTAAGAGTCTCCAATTTTTTAAAGATTGTTCTGCTGACTTTTTAAGTTTGTCACATATGTAACCCCATTTGAATTTTATACTTTTCTTATCGGCTCTATTCTATTTTTTTCAGAAAAGTGTTTTGATGTTGCTGACAGATCATTTTTCTGTCCCATTGACTGTATATAAAATGGACGAACCCTTCGCGCCGTCACCTGTAGGTTTCTGATGAGTTGAATGGGCGTTTCACACCACCCCCATCTTAGTTGTGTCTCGTCCCTCCCAGGAAATACAAAAATAGAGCTGAGAACAGGGCTGAGAGTGGGGGCAGATGATTGACACCCATCCAACTCTGAGCTGATGTAGCTACGAGCTAACTGAAGCTAACAGAGGTTGGCGGGTGCTTTTAGCCGGAAAATCACAGTTGAGCGTCTCTGCTATTCTTTAACACTTTTAACGTGAGGCTGAGGCTGAGGCCTTCCCTGGAGCAAGCAGGTGGGCAAGCGCTGACAGCTCATCTGCTACTTATCAATCAAAATGACACGCCCCTAAGTATTCATAATTTCAAGCTTTAATTACATCTAAACGGATGAGTTACAAAAAAATTCACCACCCTCAGAGATGGTAAACTTGACCTATTAAGCCTAAAATCTGCTGGGGCGTGCCACAGGGCTCTGTCCTTGGCCCCCTTCTGTTTGTGGTATATCTCCTACCCTTGGGGCTTCTCCTTCGTCGACATGGTGTGAAATTCCATCTTTACACTGATGATTGCCAGATCTATCTTCCACTCAGGACTTCTGGACTGTTTAGGGGACATTAGATCTTGGATGGCTTCTAACTTTTTACACCCGAACGACACTAAAACTGTCTCAGCCCCGGTAGATTAGATGGCTCAGGCTCTGACTTGTACCTTGGCCCGTTGGTACCATATGAAGAGAAAGTTGTCAGCATGGGGAGATAATAGTGGATGAGAGGGGAACTGCAATTTTTGTCACTTCCACACTGGCCTCACTTTTGGCAGGTGCAGTTTCCCTTTGGTCTGCATACTCTTCTTGTCCACTCACACAGGGCCAGGTCGTGGGTGTAGCAGCCCCAACAGAGAGGCCCAAACCGTCCTCTCTTCAGCAACTTCCACTGGATTGACTGGTTTCCTGGCCAGAGTGGAGATATACTCCCTCCAGATTGTCCTGGCTCAACCCCGTGGCCTCCTGCTGGCAGGATATGACCAAAAAGCACCTGTCCTGGGAGGCACCCATGAGACAGTCTGATCAAATGCCCAAACCACCTCCGCTGACTCCTCTCAGATCATTTGCAAAAATATTTTACTGCTGTATTTTTCTTGCAATTCCTCCCTCAAAATTTCTGTTGCAAATGAATATTGATACATTTTCCAAAACAAAGTTCTTGATCTACAGGATTCTGACCTCAAGTACGGGCAACATTTAAACTCTTTCCTCACCATTTATTTATAAGAAAAATGTTTTATGCTTAAAACTTTCAGCCAAGAGCAGCTTTGCAAGTGAAAAAAAATGCATATTTTAGAGCTGTTCTTTGACACATAAACTCATTATTAGTGGGAAAAGAACATTAAACTGTCCCAACAAAGAATAAAAAGGAGCCCAGACCTGATTTAGCACCTGGGATCTGCATAAACACGAAGCTGGGTGACACTAGAACATGAGAATCATCTGTAATCAGCTCTGTACGTGCTGTAAACAAACACACACACATGCAAACAATCACTCTTTATTCCTCACACACACATGCAGATGCCCCCTCTGTAACCATAACGAGCCAAAAGGAACAAAAACAAATCAAAATGAAACGTTTTATCATGCTTTAAGCACATTTCACTCCAGCAATCACATAAACACAAAAATATATTCAGAAACATTTTGTGTGTGTAAAACAATGCAACGATTATCGGATTATCGTTTCATCTTTTGTTGTGGTGGATCTGGACTGCTGATTTAAAATTCTAAACAGATCGCATAAAAGGGAGCTTTGAAGTCTTCTTCTCCTTGTTTCTGTCTCTTTTTTATTTTTTATTTTTTTTGCATGTTGCCTAATGCGTCTTGTGTTGTTTGCTACACAGCAGACAAGCTACTGATGGCTCCATACAGCTGGAATCCGGGAAATCAGACGTATATCTTTGTTTATTTGTCCAAATCTCCAAAAACATGTCGACTTCTTCTCTCTCAGTAGATTAAAGTTCAGGACGGACCTCTCTCCTCTCATCTACCCGCTCCTCCACCTCCCTTGTTTTCAGCTCACATGTGTTGCGGTAATAGCACTAATTGACCGTCCATAAACATCCCTTAACCTAATCCTGGTTTCTATGACGACATAATTCAATTCCACTGTCAGATTACCAAACAGATTCCTCCGAGGAGGAGACGAACGCACGCATAAACACGCAAACGCACATATAGGCTCAGTCACTTGTCCAGTTCCACCAGATGAGGTAAATAATGAGGAACACCAACGTGGAATCAGTGTGTGTGTGTGTGTGTGTGTGTGTGTGGAACACCAGCATCGATGTTTGATGAATAAAATATGGAAGAATTAAATTCATTAAAGGGGAGATCCGTCAGTCACGCTTAAATTGGACGCAGATACAAACACACACACACACACACGCACACACACACACACACACACGCTTTATCAAGAATGCCTTTAAACGAAAAAAGGTTTTCTGCTTCTGAAATGAGTTTAGTTTCCACGAGGGAGAGCTCTGAATTTTAAAAATCACTTTGTGTATCACTGAACATGTGCTTGTTGTTGGTTTCTGAGGTTTTCTTGTACCTAAAGGAGCTTCCGCTGAGCCGCTGTAATCTTTCATCTTAATTAGAGCAGAATGTAATTCACTTATTTCAGATGAGTAAAGGTTCAATTTAGCATCGTGGATTAAAAGGAACTAGACTTGTGTTATTTCTGTCATCTTAAAAGGAATGTTTAAGTTCTCACTGAACTGGAACTGTTGGCGACGAAGAGGCCTTTTCCAACCCTTACAGGGTTTAGGTGGTTTTTCCATAAGAACGGCTCTAGTGGGTGGTCTTATCGTAGGGATAGTAGAGTTTGAACACAATGCAACAGTGATAGAGATGTTGAACATTCAGGCCAGGAATATACGTTTTAATGTCACGTTGAAGCAGGCAGCAGTCTGCGTCTTGTTCACATACTTGCTGCTGCACCGCACGTAGTACTGGAGTGTTCCGCTAGGGGGCACAGTACAGAACTCAGACCGGATAGCGTGCGGGATTCGTACGGGACAAACAAAACAAACATGACGACAATAGAAGAGATGGTTAATTTTGGGATCACGACAGAAAAAAGACAGCAGCGGCATCGTAGATGGTATGGAAGACCTCTAAACCAGACGTGACAATGGCGAGTATGATTCACTCATTTTGCCAATAAGACACACTCCCCCTACTGGTCACTCGCATATTGCAGCTTGCAAACGTGTCACGTTAATTTCAGAGGATGAGCGTAAACAACACTTCAAATAAACGCAAGTTACATGAGGCAGCCACATGTGATAAACATATGTAGGCAAGTTTATTCCCATCCTTAGTCGTGGCTTTTCGTCAGACTCCAAAACATGAGACCTGGAAAAGTCTATGGCCAGCGAGGCGGACCATTCTGAAGCAACCAGTGACTCCACCCCCTCGCTAATCAGTGACAACAATCTGATGTTGTGTTTTTGGTTGGTACGCTTGGATCAAAGCAAAAAGTAGTGATGTGCCAATGAAGCCTCATGAAGCGCTTCGAAGGATTCTCTAATGTGCCGATACATGATTCGAGGCCTCGAACACATGAGCTGTGGCGCCATCTAGTGGTTCTCGGTCATATTACAATGAAATAAATTGCTTCACACATTGTGTCTGAGGATGTCACTGCAGGCAAAAGTGCATCAAATCTGATTTTTCATGATTCTGAACAGTCTGAACAGCTCAGATATTTTTTCTAATCTGGCCCAGGTCACTTTCATTTGTGGTACTTATTCTGATACATATCTGATGTTTTTGAAAGCGACTGCAGTCTAAATGGTCATGTCGCATTAAATCCGCCTCCTACTTCACTGATCAGCGGAGGGAGTGTGGTGTGTTGACGTTCCTGAGGAGAAGCGCTGACAGAGGGATTCAGAGGTCTGTCTGGACATCCCGTCTAGTTGTGGGTTTAAAAATACATGAGAGTGGGAGGAGCTTCTGGAGCGAAGCATCTCTCTGGTCTCCGTGTGGAGGGAGGGGGGGGGGGGGTCTTCCGGGAGAGCGGGGGATTCCCCGTGAATGAACTTAATACCGGACATTTTCAGTGAATAATAATTCGGGAAGACAACAGGAATAAGGAGTAAATATAGTTTATGGTTTTTAAAACTGTTTCAAGCCCAAAACGTGAGACTTGACACTGACAGGTATGATATCCTGAAAATGTGGATGAAGTCTGTCAATAAAGTCTTTTCACATCACAAAAACATCAGAAGCGTTCCTCTTGCTTGTGCCAGGAACACTTGCCATGAACAACTCTCAAAAATACACTCCGTGAGGTTCGGCAGCTTTTATTTTGAAAGTGACACAGAAAACGAACCAGTCACGTGATTCAGGGCAAAACGAGGATTCGTTTGTGATCGGTCACGTGGTTTTCTGCGAAATGAAGCAAGCCTCGAAGCGGGGCTTCGTGGACACGCCCCCTTCCGGTTCGATACAAGCCTCGAAGCTTCGCTTCATTTTTCCCATCACTAGCAAAAAGGAGGGACAACCTGGTACCCGTTACTAGTGGAGACACCTTGGAACCAAGCCGACCTGAGTCGGATCCTTAAGTGGGGATAAGGAAGTGAAAAATACCTTCTGATGAAATCATGTTGATTTCTATATGTTCAGATGGGGCAAATGACGTAATTGCAAACAACTTATGACCGCAGTGCAGATTTTTTAAATATGCCTCAAATTGTTCAAAGTTTGATCATCAATGTTTTTCTGACTCGTGGAAACTAAACTGAAGAAATTTAGTCCTCAGAGACACGAGGCCGAGGCCCCGGGAGTGATGTGCAGAATTAAAGTTTTTGAGACGTCTAAAACCTAATTTATACTTCTTCGTCTGCATCAGTATGGAGGCATGCAACGCCATTATCCGTCATCACAAGGGCTCTCCAACAGGCTCGCAAGGACAGACGGAGTAGAGCCCACTTTTCTAAATATACGTCAAAAGCAACAGAGAACGCAAGCCCGTGATTGGTCAGGACGCCGCTTCCTTTAACTTCGTCAACAGCACTGCCATTCCCCCTCAAAAAATTAAAACAAGAGCTAAACATATCTAAACATCTCTTTGAAAAAGTCCAACCATATGAAACATTAATACACCCTTGGTTTTATTTTTAAAGAATACTCATACCTAAAAGATATTTATTCATTATTAGGGCAGCAGTAGCTGGGGGGGTAGAGTGGGTTGTTCAGTAATTGGAGGGTTGCCTGGTCAATCCTAGCTCAGTCCAGGGGATTCTGCAGTTGTGTTCTTGGGCAAGACACTTCACATCACTTGCCTATGTTGGTGGTGGTCACCAGCAGTGTGAAAGTGTGCATAAACAATCAAAAGCGGTTTGGGGATATAAATGCAATCCTTTATTATTATTATTATTATTTTTGGTCCAATTATCAGTATATTTGGAGCAAGTATGAAACAAACCAGAAGATTCAAATTAATCCAGATCTTATTTTTGCGCGTTTTGGTTTTACATATAATTTTTCCATAATATCCATAATATCAAATCAGCATCCTTTCATGCAGTAAAATTAAATTGTCTGACTTTAAAACCACTACTAAACACGATGCCATTAAAAATACTTGCAAAAATAATCCACTCTGATTGGAATATTTCAATGTTTTTGCCCGTTTGTTCTCAAAGACGACAAAGCAGAACTTCAAGTGTAACTTTGTCAGCTGTGCACAACGCCGCGCAAAGCCTGGTGGTAACTTACTACGTTAAGAGGATTAATTCTGCAGTGAAACCAGAGACCTCTGGTTTTTAAGAGCAGTCACGCCGTCTAATCCTGCAAAACAACTCCTTTTTATTCCATCTCTCTTGTAGCATTTGCAGCTTCTTCATACGACTCCTGTTGAGCACGCCAAATCAAAGGAATTCTGGGAAGAAATGTATAAAAATCAGCAGCTCACAGATTAGTCTCTCAGGAGAGGCTTGAATCTATTTCCTCTTATTCAGTTTTTAAAGTTCGGCCTCTGAAATGGCATTAATGGCAGGTTTTAGTAACGATTCATGTTGTAGTAATGATGCATTTTCTCCCGCCGATGCACACAAACATTAGGCTTATCCTTGACAAACCCCTGAGAACACAAACACAAACGTGAGTATATTCACAGGAGGAATAGATTACTGAAAAGCATAATTAAAGCACCTTTAAACACACAGATATTGTTGTTTGCTCCCGCTTCCTGTTGCCGGTTATCAGTCACGTCGGCGTATCCTGTGTGTAATCGGAATGAGCTAAAAGCCTGCTCGGAGTCTGCTGACCTGAAACTTGTTAAATGACAAACTGAGCTGGTGAACATAATGACACAGAGACACAGGATAAGCCAGGCATGTTAAGAGAAAATATCGGAATGCTAATCAGCTTCTGTGATTCCTTCATTTATCCGGTATCTGTTTGCTGAGGCATTTCCCTCTTTAGTTTCACACATTTATTCACTGTAAAGACACGTTAAATGCTGCTTTAGCAGCCAAGAGTCTTCTTAAATTAAAGTGACAATGTGTAGTTTTTACCATTAAAGCAGCAATCCGAAGATTTCCTCTTTCATGAATTATGTATGATTTTTCAGAAGTCCGTAAAAGTGATTGTCTTATCATGTAGTGTGATATAATGTCTTTTTTTTTTTTTGCTAAGCCCGCCCCCTGCCCCGTAAAATCCGTGCAATAGGAAACTAACCAATAGCGTTAGACTACCGCTTACGTGCTTCAAATTTAAGGAATAACCTCGGCTGATGCAGAGTTGATGAACTTTTCACAGACAAGTAAGTCTTTAAAATATAAATATATGAAAACACAACATGACATGAGAATAATAATTGTAAAACCACGTGTTTTAGCTCTGTTTGTCAACTACATAAGCACATTCATAAACAAGAAACGTGCAGTCGCCATCTTAAAAAACCGAGTTGATCGACTATTGCTGTGATATGCTTGTCAGCCACTAGATGGTGCCATCAGATAAACGAAATACTCCGGAGAGCTACTTTAATCTCTGGAAATATCCATCAAAATGTTGCTGAAAATGAATGAAATGATGCCCAGTTGTTGAAAAATATTGCCGGCTTCATAGCATATAACCATAAAAATTGAGTCTAAAATACATCTAGGTCTCTGGGAGACGTCATATTAGATGCAGTGTTTCCTTCTACGGGAGCCCGTGAGGACAAAACGCATTTACAGATTTGTAACAAGTGGTTACAAAGCTTTCACCATTCATAAACGTTGTTGTTGCTGGAGGTTGAACAATCTGATGAAGTACTCGCTCTAAAATTGCACTCCCAGGGATTTTTGACCCTAATGGCCATCCGTTGGTAAGGTCTTACTCGAACACAAAAATACTGCTTGCTTGCAGTGATTTAGGTATGTACTGCCCCCTATCGCTAGGGAAAATACACACCGTCAATTTAAAGTTTTAGATTAGAAATTTGAAGGAATATTTCCTTCCTAACCATCCTGACCAGATGCCCGAGCCACCTCAACTGGCTCCTCTCAATGTGGAGGAGCACTCAGAGCCCTATGAGAAACAGCTAGACTTAAAGGCGAAGTTCACTTGTTTTTACATTTGCAGTGGTCTTTAGTATAATTGAATGTCTTGAGTCGCATTCCTGTTTCAGGAAGTAGATGTTAGTCGGAGGAGCAGAAACAGCAGGATTTGGAGTCTTACTCATTATTATTTACTGATATTTGGACATCTCGCCTCTTATTGGCTAACAGCAACACGACTCTACCACTGACTCCACTTGCTTTGCAGCGTTGATGTTTTATCAACAAATACTTCATATCTGTAGAGTCCTGCCGTGTTGTGGAGTTGCTAATGCTAATGGTTAGCTTCTTCTAGCTGAGTCGTGCTCTTCTCTCTCCTGGACGCTAAACAACAACAGCCTTCCTCGCCATGCGCCAAGGTGAGTGAGTCCATGAATGCTAATTCAAAAAGTGACGTAGATCTGCGTGACCCAAGGGGGGTCCCAACAAGATTGCAGGGGGTCCCCACAATTTTCTCTTTGCTTAGGTTGTGAGATTAGCAAGATTTTATTTGCAAAAATTACATTTATAAAATCCCAACAACACACCCTACAGTATAATCAGAACTCCATATAAAAGTTATAACTCTGTATGTCTGTATAAAGTTTGTAAATGATCACATTTAATGTGTTTATGTGTGTAGGAGTTGGGGTTGGGGGTCCTCAAAGAATCATTTTTGGGAACCCCTGGGCTAGAAGACCATTTTTACGTTCAGCCTGCATGTGAAACTCATATTTCAAAAAGAACAAGTAAAAAAAAACGGTTTCTCTGTGAACTTGCTCTTTAATCAAAGGTCTCATGGTGCTAAGTCAAATCTCGCCTTTTTAAGTTTCACCCTAGATTTCTGAACCCTGCGTTCATCATCCAGCCTTCAGTGGTCTTATAGTTTAAATCAGCTTCTACTTGGACTTGTGTTTCCAACATAATGAGAAGCATAAATTCACAAGTCACTGACACTCGGTTTTCATCTGTACCCACTCAAAATGTTTCTGCCTGTTTAGCTGCCAAATGTTCCACTGTGTTCACCAGCTTGCCACTAAATTTGTTTGTGTCTTGCTACTTGACAAAGAGTGCACTTTGGGATTATCTGAGCTTTTAAGCCAAGAACAGCTGCCTGCTCCAGTGTAACAACAAGCAATGATGAAAGTGGGCATAAAAATACATTTTTCTAGTGGTAAAACCACAAAAGGGAGCAGTAAAATACAAAAAAAGGACCCACACAAATAAATAAAACATGGCATGGGAGTCGTTTACTTCTTTTAAATACTTGCTAATTTAAAGAAATTTATCATATTTAAATTGCTTTCTACAATAAATGTAAAAGAAATCTCTTAATAGAAAATCCTTACTTGATGCAAAACAAACTTTTTGTATATAAAACAATAGGGGTGGGACTCGATTAAAAAAATTAATCTAATTAATTAGAGGCTTTGTAATTAATTAATCTTGATTAATCGCATTTTAATCATTCAAGAAAATTTGCCCCGGAAGCAATTTTTTTAAATTAAAAATAATGAGACAGAGAATCAAACATTAGACATTGACATTATTATTGTAATTTCTAATTTTTAAATTTCTTTAAAAATGCTTTTAAATTGTATTTCAATTCAAAACAGAAGAAAAAATATATATATTTATATCACTGGCAAAAATAGGACAGATAATACTATTTTAAGTACATTTTGATAATGGTATTGTCTTTAAAATAATAATAATAATAATAATAATAATAATAATAATAATAATAATAATAATGGGTTGATTGAATGTGTGTGCAATTTGATTTGATTTAGCATCATTAGAGACAGAAATGAAGGCAAAAACACATGAAGAGGGATTTCTGATCATTCATTTGGTTGTAGTTTTAGTTGTGTTTGGAGCACATAAACAAGGTTTACATGGTCTTGTAGCCAAGGCTCTGAGCTTTCTTTAGAGGTGCAGCTTGACTATAGGGCATGAATTTTGCTGCTAAACTTCAACATCCCCCTATTGGGGGACACTCTGCCTTAAAGGGTTAAATGTGTTTTTTAAACGCATTATTTTTTTCTAATTAATAATCATAATTAATGAGTTAAATTCCCACCCCTAATAAAAAAAAAATGTAATATATTGGAAAAAATTGGTGCAAAGGTAAAAAGTTTGTATTTCCAACGTAAAGGGTCATATTTGAATGATAAATGTGTAAAATAGGTCTAAAGAAGACTCACTCAAGGAAAAATCATATTTACACATTAACAGAAAATACATATTACATATATATTTGTGACAACAATGGGCGCTGCATGAAAAAGAGTAGCGTTATGCATTTGTCACGTTTAATAACTAGACAGAAGAATGTAGAAGCTGAAAGGACCCAAAACGCCCCCTAGTGGCTGGCTGCAGTAGGAGTTTTAAGCACCACCCACTCTTTTTAACAGAAACATATTAAAAAGTAAAACCTCAGATGTATTTTTTGTAACAGTTGACCTTGTTATTCAAACAATTTTTAACCTGCTGTTAAAATAGCAAGAGTCGTATTGCTGTTAGCCAATCAGAGTCAAGATGTCTGAATATCATGAGTAAGATGCCAAATTATGCCGTTTTCTGGCCCCCAAACCATCGTCCAACTTCTTCTTCTTGAAACCAGAGCACCAGAGCTTTTTTTTTCACAGAAATCGACTCATTCATACTACAGAGTAGAACACAGCAGATTTATTGTAATAACAAGTATAGCTCCGTTTAAACTTAGATTAAAGTTTCGAGTATCTCTCATCTCTTTCCTGTGGCATCAGTCTGGAGCAATGGTGTCAAAATCTGGCCCTTGAGAGTCGCCATCTGACATGTTTCAGATTTGTTCTTGCTTCAAAACATCTATTTTAAAAAAAGTGAATCAAAGGCTTCTGCAGAGCTTGAGGACACACTGAAGAGGCAATTCAGCCTTTGAATCAGGCGTGTTGGAGCAGGGACACACTGAAAACTTCATAGTGGTCCTCGAGGAACAAGATTGGACACTGATCGTCTAGAGGGAAACTACAAGGCGGCACTTAAGATTCGCAAACAAATCTAACATATGCAGGATCTCGGCGCGTAACCTCCTAGGTCAGAAAGTTTAGCCAGTAGGAGAATCTCTCAATTTTATGTCTCCCAGTTGAAAACGAGCGTGTTTCCTGATCTCGCAATTCTTGTTAATTTAACAAATAAGCAGCAGTAGGGCCTTCGAACAGCCAACGGGAATGGTGATGACCCCAAAAAAGAACTAACATGCAAATTAAAACATAATCACACTTCACACAGTTTGACGGCAGGTAGGTTTTGTAGAATCTCAGTCGAACACCGGAGGTCTAATTAAATCTTTGCTGAAGCCTCATTACAATGTTTTTGGAGCAGGAAATATTTGCATACTTTCCAGGCATCTCGTCGGAGCTGTGATGCTGATGAAGGCTTTATGTAAGATGCAGATTTGCTGTATTTGTTCAACACACAGAAGAAGCAGACTCGCAGCGATACGGACAACGTGATGCTGTCTGTCCACCTGTCTGTCTACAAGCACACATTTAACAAGTGCAGATCAATGGTAGCCTTGACTCATGTTTATTCATGATTAATCAGCTCTGGGTGCAGTTAACCATGGCCTATCAGATCCTGCCCTGAGACTCCTGGATTTGCACATTTTAATTGCTGCCTCGATGAGTATTTTACTGATGCATCATCTCTTTTTATTTTTTTAGGCAGACAAACACAGGTAGAGCAAAAAAAAAATGCAGCTTCCACTTTAGGATTTCACTCTTTAATCTCCTCCTTGTTTCATGTTGTTGGTAGTTTCAGTAACTTTCCTGTCTGCTTCCCAAATATCTGCCTGGAATTGATTCCTGCTGCCCTGGTGTGTGTGTGTGTGTGTGTGTGTGTGTGTGTGTGTGTGTGTGTGTGTGTGTGTGTGTGTGTGTGTGTGTGTGTGTGTGTGTGTGTGTGTGTGTGTGTGTGTCTCCAGTAATTGCTTGTTAAGCTGTTTCAAAAGCAGGTGCAGTTTGTCTGAATGAGTTCTCTGTTTTCTAAGTAGCCAACTGCTTTAACCTGCCAGCTCACGTGTGTGTGTGTGTGTGTGTGTGTGTGTGTAATGAGGGTGACGCTAGTCATTATGTCTGACAGCCGCCCCCTCCCCTTTTCCTGAAAACACACCTAAGAAAACACATGCTGCCATGCTCTTGCGTGCTGGCAAACACAGCTCCTTTTTTACTGGAACACACACACACACACACACACACACACACACACACACACACACACACACACACATGCATGTGTACAAGTGAACAGGGATGCAAACACACTCTCTTTATGAAAAGACAACACACACCTTCTGCTGCTGACAGATGAAAACCTAAAATCTCCAAAGAGTCGACTTTTTCTGCAACCTTCTCCGGTTCGAAGCCCCTAATGGTGATTTTTTTTCCAAGTTAAACTCAATTCTCAGCTAATAATTAAAGCCGTTTTCTACAGTTTAAAGTAAAAATAGAAAGTCTCAATAATTACTTCTACAAAAACTCTTCCCTAAACCCAGGATGAGAATACCAACTCAACGCTGAGATTTATGAGTCAAACGTCTCTCAATCACAAGTTTGGTTCTTTGTTTGGATCATTTCCTCCATGAAAAGGCCATCTCCCAGAAATAGGTGGAGCCAAACTAGGCTGTGACCTTCAGCGCTCAGGAGGAGAGGAACCATCACCAATGGTTGCTGTCCTAGCCCTGACTTCCACGTCAATGTCACTGCACCTCACTTACCTCCATGTCCAGTCCATTTGGCACGGAAACGACATCCTGCAAAGTGACAGGTACAGTGTCGGCACCGAGCGGAGGAAACGGCTCTGCCAAAAATGTGATGACATCTATATGGATTTGTTTTCCGGTAACTTCTCTTTTAATCTTTGGCAGTGTGTTCAGCCTTTACACCACTGTTGATGTTTGCATCAAACTATTTTTAACAAAAGTTTGTTGTTGTTTGCAACAAAAAAATAAATTTTTTCAACTTGGTTGGAAATATTTTTTTTTTAATTTTACTAGGGTGTGGGACTCGATTAAAAAATTAATTAGAGGCTTTGTAATTAATTCATCTTAATTAATCGCATTTTAATCGTTCAAGAAAATTTGTCCCGAAAGCAATTTTTTTTAAATTAAAAATAATGAGGCAGAGAATCAAACAGTAGACGTGGACGTTTTTATTGTAACTCAAGCTCTTTTAATTTCTAAAAAATGCTTTTAAATTGTGTTTCAATTAAAAACAGGAAAATAAAGTTATTTTGAACTGCTGCTGGCATAGGCTGGAGCTATTCCAAAAGCTTGACTACGCAGCCTTCTATCTCTGTGACTGATTATTCAATTCGGATGATTGACACCTCTTTTGGATCGTTAGGGCCAATAGAATCAAGCATTACTTATCAAAATTAGATTGACAGCTCAGTCGGCCAATGAAACTCATCATAACACGGACATACACAAACCAGGAAAGAGAAAGGTTCTACTGGATGTTTGAGTTTGAAGCCTGTTTATTTTTTATTTTTTGGTAAAAATGACTTTGCTTTCAGTCTAAACTGTTTACAGTGTGACACAAGAGGTAGGGCTAATAGTAAACAATAAGAAAGTCTGGATAAACAAACTTTTCAAGGCGAAACATCAAAAGTAAGAAACTGAGAGACAGAAATGAAGGCAAAAACACTCACATGAGGGATTTCCCATCACTTGTTTGATTGTAGTTTTAGTTTTGTTTGGAGCACATAAAAAAGGTTTGCATGGTCTTGTAGCCAAGGTTCTGAAGTTTTTTTAGAGGTGCAGCTTGACGATATTTATTGATATTTGGGGCATGCATTTTGCTGCTAAACTTCAAAGTTCACAACTGGGGGGCCCTCGGGCCCAAAGGGTTAAATGCGTAATTTTTTTAACGCGTTATTTTTTTCTAATTAATTAATCATAATTAACACGTTAAATTCCCACCCTTAATTTTTACATTTTTAAACTTTCTCTAGTTTAGTTTGAAATCAAGACTTGATATTTGCACAAGTGATCAAATATGGTGTAAAAGGGCTCACATGTCCAAGTCAGCGCAAACGGATCAAGTAACGGGACATTTGCTGAGTCGTGTTTTCCAACAGACTCAAAATGTCATTTTTTAAATTTATATATGAACAAGAGAATTAACAACACTTATGAATGGAATAAACTTAGAGCTACGCTCTGATGAACCACCAGCCTGTTTCTTTTATTCTGAAAAACCAGAAGAGCTTATTAGATAAGAATGTTGCTTACTTTTCAGAACTTTAAAGAAATAAAAAAACTTCCAAAACCCACAAATTTAACATGTTATGAGGAACTTTGTGCTGAAAGAAACGGACTCGCAGGCCGGCAGACGCTTGGACAAACACTGAAAGTCTAATAGGTACAAGAGCGAGTGGAGTCACAGAAGGGAAAAAAAAACCTGGTGCAAGGGTTTCCTGCTTTCCAGCTTGTCTCATTGTAAATTCCCTCATTTAAAAAATGGTGAAATTCATTTCTCACACAGATGGGAACAGGCAAGACTGATTTCATTAAAAAAAACCCATCTGTTGGAGGAGCAGAGGAGTGGAGGGAGGGAGGGAGAGCGAAAAGGAGGAGAGAAAAAACACACAAACAAGGGTGAACAAAACAAAACACTTCTGCTGTCCTGGAATAATTTGTTTCCCCTCCAGTGATGTATGGTGTGTGTGTGTGTGTGTGTGTGTGTGTGTGTGTGTGTGTGTGTGTGTGTGTGTGTGTGTGTGTGTGTGTGTGTGTGTGTGTGTGTGTGGTACTGATGGGAGTTGAATTTGAACAGACAACCTTCCAACAGCCACTAAGAGAGAGAAACAGGAATAAGTGAAAGAGTGATAGAGGAGGGGTCATCAAGTGGTGAGACCTGGTCCACATCTGGCCTCGAGCTCGATTCATTCAGCCCTCGAAAGGATTCAATTACAGAATTCATTAACAATCCGAAACAGGATAAAGTTGCCGTTCAGCTTAGAAAAGGGCAATGATGGCATCTTCTTAGCCAATCAGAGCACTCCGTCCAGATCAGGCTCGAGTAGCTTCGTAAAATCCAGAGAGTTTCACACCTGGATTTTTAATTTCTTGCTGATTTTGGACTAGTCTTTTACCAATACTCTTCTTCAGATTCATTCCTTCGGGCAATGATTTTTGACTCAAAATGTTCATGCTACCTTTGTGATAAAAAAAATGTGCAATGTGTGTACAGCAACTGTATAACTATTTTTAACAGATTTATTAGAAATAAGTACAAAGAGAGTCTATATGGATCAGAAACATGGCCAAACTAAAGTTTTTATAACCCATTGTCACTCAAGACTGAAAATTTTCAACACAAATTTGCAGCTAAATTGATGCCTAAAAGTTGTGGCTGAGCCTGTAAATTTGTCCCCTGTTGGATGTTTTGCTCTAAAGCACCCTGAACTCATCCAACTCTTCCACTAAAACACCTTTCCTTGTTATGGAAGCCCCCTTTGAGGTGAGATTGTTGCACCTTGACTTATTCTGTGTGTAGAATACAAAGAAAAAATGAGAAAGTATTTTGGTGTTTGAGTTGATTTGCAGTCAGGCAAATCCGTGTTCTCGTTAAGGAGGGAACCTGCGGTACCAGGTGATCGTGTTACATGTCACACCTCTGGTTTCTGATCAGTGGCATGCTGCCTGAGAGCCGCAGCCTTTGTTTGGTTTTGTATGAATGAAGACTGATGCTGTAATGAAGGGGGTCTTTTGAGGGGGATTACGTTGTAATGACCGCTGAACATTGACGTAAACTGTGCGATGTTGAATTGTCAGTCGTAAATGTAATGACAAGGAGCAAGTGGGGATTTTTAAAAGTGGCCCTCAGAGAACCAGAGACCAGAGAGAATGGTCACCTGTGAAAAACAAGAATATTTTGTTTTCATCAAATCAAAAATTTTTCTCTGTGTTCTCAGGTCTTGATCTGCTAAATAGCCCTTCTAGGGTTCTGCAACCCCCCAAGATGCTTTACAACACAAATAGTCATTCACCCATGCACTAGGGGTGTCACGATACTAAAATTTCAAACTCGATTCGATACTGAAAAAATAACTCGATACTCAATTTTGATACTATTTAAAAACACGTTATTGAACAAGTTTATAGTGCAAAAATTAGCTCTTTGTGTTGTCGATTAAGTTGGGCTGTGAAGCGCCTCCCAAACTCGCTGTTGCCATTGTTAACAAAACTTGGATCGGAGACAACTCGCGCGGGAAATTGCAATGTGAATGCGGCGGCTTCTTCTTCTGTTTGTCCGGGAGGCGGAGGCTGCTTTACGGCATCTGGCTGTGGTGCATGTCGGTGTACTTGAAGAAGGCTGTCCATATGCTCCGTAATATCGATACCACGGGGATGGAATATCTAATTTGTATACCACTTTTAGTATCGATTTATATCTAGGTATTGAATTTTTTGACAACCCTACCGTGTACACACACATTCACATGCTGGTGATGATGAGCTACAGTGTAGCCACAGCTGCTCAAAGGGGAGGCTACCAAGCACTGACCACCACCAGCAGGCAAGGTGGGTGAAGTGCCTTGCCCAAGGACACGACGACTGCAACAGAGTGAGCCCGAACCTGCAACCCTCCAGTTACAGGGCTGGCACTTAAAGGTGGAATATGGAACATTTGAATAAAAAGTTATATTTTTGATAAATAAAACCTCCACGAGGTGTTTAGAGGTGTGCAGAATGAATGTACAGTTTTTCATTTAACAGCTATATTAAAAAAAATAATAATCAAAATTTTATTTTGACGGGCACGACACTGGGTTTATGTTTACAGCCACTAGAGGGCACCATTACGCTAAAAAGTCCGCTCGGCAAGGCGAGGCTGGAACTGTGTAAAATAGCGGACTCGACAAGTCAAGCAGCTGATTCTGAGTCCAGAAGATGTTCTAACGATAAATACTGTAACGTATTAGTAGAAATTAGTCCTTACCCTGTACGATTCCTCACTGGACATGGTGCTGCCTGGTCACTTCACGTATCAGCATTGAACCAACACCCCGACGGCTGGAAATTTGTTCTGTTGTTGTAATACCACCTCTGAACACTAGGAGTCGCCAGAGTTTCCGTGTTCCATATTCAACCTTTAACTGCTCTGAGAAATCTATGTAACTACTTTAAAGTAGTAAGAGGGTGTGGTGAGGATGCCTCCTAGCTACGGCAACACCAACTTTCAGCTCAATATCTGTAAAATGGACTGAGTTGTAGCTATGTGGGGTTTTCTAATGTCAGTTTTAGATTTATATCCAATGATTGCATTATAAAAAAGTCTCATTAAATCCATCCAGTGGCTCATTAGATATTACGCCCAATTACAACCAGACACAGAAAAAAACGTATCTTGTCTTTTTGGTGACAGGCCATAAAAATACTTTATAGGGAATTGAGTTTGCTACGGGAGTCTGAAAAAGCATGCTCCTTCAATTCTCACTGGTGAAAATATGTTAGAGTTAGAAGGGTTGTTACAGAGTTTGAGCTGCAGTTGATGAACAAGCGATCTAGAGAAAAAAGTCTATTGTTTCACCATTTTTATTTGTGCCCCATTTTATAGCTGAAAAATATATCGCTGTGCAGCTTCAGAAGTTGTTGGTGTCTCTGCTTTACAAACTTTCTAAAGGACAGAAGAAGTGCTGGTTAAAATGAGTCAGAACTAAGAAGCATAATTACATAGAACTTGTTTTTTTATGTTAAACTTTGTAAAACCTTTTGTCCCTTTGCCCAAAAACACAATAAAGGAATCAGAGATTCAGATGAGATTAGAAAGGTTTTATAAAATAAAAGAATTAAACAGCTGAAGCAGCTTTTGTGTTGACTCGTAGATCGTTACATTTAATCGTGGCGGTATTTAGAGGAATAACAGACGGTAGATAAAGAGGAGGCTGGTATTGCAGATTATATTTGTTCTCATGTGCTTTGAGTTTTACTGTAGCTTCATCTAATTTTCTGTGTGTGTGTGTGTGTGTGTGTGTGTGTGTGTGCGCGCGCTAAGGGCAACAGTGTGACTATGTGATTCATATATGAGTGGGAGTGAAGAGTTGGTTTAAATTGCTGTATAATTCATTGTGTTTCCTTTTTATTGCATTTGAGCAGCTATTTCCCCACAGAGGTAATAAACTTTATCCTCTAAAAAAGCAGAAACTACCAGAGAGGCTTAATGAGTGGAGGAAAATGAAGAGATGCCAGCAGAGAAGTGTGATTAACAGTTTCTGGTTCGGAACCTTTGGCCCGGACCAACCGGCAGCACTGCACCTCTGTACGGGAGAATATCAATCTCCGTAGGAGTGGAGGAGTTCAGCAAAGAATAGCAAGTTACATCTATTTCAGAGCTGTAGGGTGAAGCAGCATGACCTGGTTTTTTTATTTTTATTTCCCCCTAAGAGGAAGCTGCAGCTTAAACACAACCATTTTTTTTGCACGCCCTTCAAGTTTACCTGTTAAATATACGCACGGATGAATTTGAATATGTTCACATGCTTGTTTATAACTGTTTGGCATTTCCTCCAGTGATACATTTTTTACGTGGCTTTTTTCTAATTAGGTCAGATCTACAGCGTGATAAAAACCAAGGGACAAGTTTTCTCGGGGGATGATTAAAACAGGAGAATCAGAGGAAGCTACTCGCCGAAACAACCGCACGTCCTTTACTTGTGGGCACAACGTGAATTTATGGGGAGGGGTGTCGGACGTATATTTTAAAGCACGCTGGAAAAATTTTAATTTACCACTGCGTGTTTTAACTGACATGTTCTGCTTGCTTCACTGGAGCTCGTTTAAATCTGAGGTTTGCAAACTTGGAGAGGCAGGGCTTCCCAGAGGAGTCTTTAAAACGGCTTCTGCAAGGATGACTGAGTTTCATTAGTTATCGAAACCGGGACACGTTACTGTGACTTGGTTTAAAAGACAATAATTTTGCAGTTTGGGGACTTTTTCATTTTTTTTCTACTCGTAATACATTTATAAACATACTTTTTGATATGTCTACTTCCAATAAATGAAGTCAAAGACCATAAAAAATACAAAAATATGTTCACTTTAATATTCATAATAGAAGTTAATTTAGCACAATAAATTTGACATCTTCCACCAAAATATTTAGTCAGTGGGATGTATTACATCTGTTTTAAAATATTTCTCTAAATAAATTTCTATTTAACCACAAATCTAACTTCAATTACAGAAACAAAAAAAAAACAATGAAATTAATTGAAATTATATATATATATATATATATATATATATATATATATATATATATATATATATATATATATATATATATATATATATATATATATATATATATATACACTGCTCACAAAATTTAAAGGAACACTTTTTTTATTGGGTCTGGCATGAAATCAATGAAACCTGTCTGATAATTTTCTGGTTGATGAAGCAGCTGAGGGCATTGTTAATCACTTTCAGCTGTATTGGTGTTCATGGACTTAACGACAGGTGCACTAAAGTGGCAACAATTACAAAACCCTCAAAACAGGACTGGTTTAACATGTGGAGGTCATTTCAAGTTTCTCCCTCTTGATCTTTTTTGGCTGGTTTTCCACTCGTGCTAGTTTTGGCTTGAGTAATTATCTCTACTGGCAGCATGAGGTGATTCCTTCACCCTACAGAAGTTGCACAGGTTGTCCAACTTCTCCAGGATGGCACATCCACACGTGCTGCAGCAGGAAGGTTTAATGTGTCTCCCAGCACAATCTCCAGAACATGGAGGAGATTTCAGGAGACTGGCGGTTATTCTCGGAGAGCTGGACAGGGCCGTAGAAGGTCCACAACCCATCAGCAGGACCGATACCTGCTCCTTTGTGCAAGGCGGAACAGGCGGAGCACTGCTCGTGCCCTACAGAATGACCTCCAGAGGGCCACTGGTGTGAATGTCTCTACCCAAACAATCAGGAACAGACTTCATGAAGATGGCCTGAGGGCCCGACGTCCTGTAGTGGGCCCTGTGCTCACTGCCCAGCACCGTAGAGCTCGACTGGCATTTGCTCAAGAACACCAGAATTGGCAAGTCCGCCACTGGCGCCCTGTACTTTTTACAGACGAGAGCAGGTTCACCCTGAGCACCTGTGATAGACGTGAAAGAGTCTGGAGAAGACAAGGAGAACGTTATGCTGCCTGCAACGTCGTTCAACATGACAGGTTTGGTGGTGGGTCAGTGATGGTCTGGGGAGGCATATCCATGGAGGGACGCACAGACCTCTACTGCCTAGGAAATGGTGCTCTGACTGCCATAAGGTATGGAGATGAAGTCCTTGAACCCTTTGTCAGACCCTACGCTGATGCAGTAGGTCCTGGTTTTCTCCTAATGCACGACAATGCCCGGCCTCATGTGGCAAGAGTATGCAGGCAGTACCTGGAGGATGAAGGAATTGAAACAATTGAATGGCCTTCACAATCCCCTGACTTAAACCCAATAGAACATCTGTGGGACATTATGTTTCGGTCCATTAGGCGGCGCCAGGTTGCTCCTCAGACTGTACAAGAGCTCAGGGATGCCCTCACACAGATCTGGGAGGAAATGCCACAAGACACCATCCGTTGTCTCATTAGGAGCATGCCCCGACGTTGTCAAGCATGCACACAAGCTCGTGGAGGCCACACAAGATACTGAAAAGCATTTTGAGTTGCAGAAATTAAGTTTTTGAAATAATGGACTTGCCTGCCACATCTTCATTTCACTCTGATTTTAGGGTGTCTACACAATTGAGCCCTCTGTAGGCTGAACACTTTTATTTCCATTAAAAGACTTGGCATCCTTTTGTTCTTAAGACATTGCCCTGTCGTTATTTGTATAGAAATCCAACTTCATATTGAGATCTGATGTATCTAATGTGTTTCTTTAAAGTGTTCCTTTAATTTTTGTGAGCAGTGTATATATATATATATATATATATATCTGGTAATCATCGATTTAAAGATGGAATTTCACACCATGTCGATGAAGGAGAAGCTCCAAGGGTAGGAGATATACCGCAAACAGAAGGGGACCAAGGACAGAGCCCTGTGGCACACCCCAGCGAATTATAGGTTTAATAGATCAAGTTTACCGTCTCTGAGGTGGGTGAATTTTTTTGTAACTCATCCGTTTAGATGTAATTATAGCTTGAAATAATGAATACTTAGGGGCATGTCTTTTGAGTGACAGGTAGCAGATGAGCTGTTAGCGCTAGTGGCTTACCCCATGCTAGCTCCAGGAAAGACCTTTCAGCCTCTGCCTCACATTAAAAGTGTTACAGCCTAGAAGTAAGAGGGTAGCAGAGTCTCTCAACAGTTTTCTGGCTAAAAGCACCCGCCATTCCTCCATTAGCTTTGGTTAGCTCAGTTAGCTCATAGCTACATTGGCTCCGTTGGATGGGTGTCAATCATCTGCCCCTACCCTAACAGCCCTGTTCTCAGCTTTATTTTTGTATTTTCTGGGAGTGATGAGACGTGGAAGCAACCAAGATTGGGTGGTGGGAACCGCCCATTAGACTTTAATTCAGCTCTTTAGAAACCTACAGGTGACTGCGCGGAGGGTTTGTCCATAATATAAACAATCAATGGTGATAACAAGCAAAGAGAAAGACAGAAGCATGTATCTGAAAAGGTCTGTGGTTTATTTTTTGTTTTGTTTACCTCGCCTACCGAGGTTTCTTGCTCATTGAAGTGAATATTAACAGGACAGAGTATAAAGTCACATGTGCATCTTTTAGTACAAAGGTTATACAGGGTTTTTTGTGATTATATTTTCATAATTATTTATTTTTAATTCAAATTTACTGGTTTGTTTTTTGAAACAGACTGTTGTGTCTAGAATAAAGTCAAATAATTTAGTTAATGGGGTTTTCAGTTCCAGGCTGAGGTGCCCTAGCTACAGAACGTTTTTCAAATACATTTCAGACCAAACAACATCAGTTCTATTTTGCCAGCAGTTAGAAAACAGAGCTGCCAAACATAACCTTTGGATCAGTGAATAATTATGTAG
The DNA here is from genome assembly GCA_006937985.1 of Aphyosemion australe. NCBI lineage: Eukaryota > Metazoa > Chordata > Actinopteri > Cyprinodontiformes > Nothobranchiidae > Aphyosemion > Aphyosemion australe. The sequence goes on along the minus strand of SSNS01000031.1, from coordinate 2,641,231 downwards.
CGCATACAAAGGATGCGTAATTTTTTATTCACAAACAATTTGAACCCAAAAGAAAGCAGCATCATTTTATATTTTAACCTTTCTACATCATTAAAAGATTATTTATTTAAACAGTTTTTTATTTCTGCACTACCAAGTAAAAAGTTTCTTTGCCCTGATGACCACATTTGAAATAGAAACGTACAACAGAAAGCCTTTTGTGTCAGAAATCTAGAATAAAATCATATTTTCTAACAATAAACCTTTAAATGTGAGAGTGTTTATGTAGGTGTGCTGATGTCATCCCAACTGGGATGCTCTGCACAATCTCTGTGGCTTTTCCTAACACAAACGTACACACACACACCAGCTGCACACCATCATTGATAATGCACACTGGGCATTTATCTTTACAGTGAATTATGGTGCACTGTGGTCTCATTGACTCCGTGCACAAATGTGCAAGTGTGTGTTTCAAAGTGTGCACATGCAAAAAGTCTTGAATTATGACCCGCACTTAGTTGTGTGTATGCATCTTTGTGTGTTGAATTGAATTATGGCGTCGTGCTATCTCATTGACTTCACCTGAGTCCCATTCATCACAACTTAACCATGGAAATAGACTTTATGGACAAAATGCTGTTTTAGCAGTGTGTTTGAGCCTGCACACCTTTGCAGGAGTGTGTGAGTGTGCATGCGCGTGAGTGTGACCATGAACACACCCATAATGGACATTACAGCACTGGCATGTGTCAAACACATAGAGAAGTGATCAGTGTGTGCAGTTAGTGTGTATGTGAGTGGGGGGGAAGCTTATTGCTGTTATGATTTATTTCTCACTTATTCGACCAGCTTTGAGAAATGATTTTTCCAGCAGCAATGCAATTACAGATCTAGAGCTGAATGCACACACACACACACACACACACACACACACACACACACACACACACACACACACACACACACCACAGAAAAGTTACGTCAGTTAGAAAACACAAAAGAAGAATTTATGAGGCTGCTGGCGGTAACAAATAACGTGTGTATTGGCGCGCACGCAGGCAGGTGTGCGTGCACTCCTTCACATTTAAACCGGATAAACTAACCATTCACACTGACCTTTTCATATAATAACACCCTCTCTTTGTGTGTGTGTGTGTGTGGGGGGGGTGTCTCACAATGGGTATTAAAACTTGACCAAACACCAAGTAATGGGGACCTTATTGTTATTTTGAAGGTTAATATTGGGTCTCAAATTAAGGGTCAATTTAAGGTTAAAGGGCATCTTGCATTCTGTTCACCTCAATGATTTAAACCCAAGTCTGAGAATAACAGCACATCCGTTACTTGTCAGAAACCCTGTACGATTTGCTAACTTTTTTGGTAAGGCTAATAATAATTAGCTAATAAATCCTAATAAAATGCACTTGACATATTTCCTATAAGAAGTAGTGTAACCCCCAATTTACACCAAGTGATACAGCATCATCGGGGCATCATTAGATCAGGAGGTGGAGCGGGTTGCCTGGGTAAAATTCCACCTCCCGCCAGGGGTATCCTTCTGTCATGTCCTTAGGCAAGACACTTCACCCGACTTGCCTGTGTTGGTGGGGATCAGAGGGGCCGATGGGGTCAGAGTACATACCCCAACTTATGTTCGGCCGGCCTGCTGAAGCAGCGACACGCATGCCGGAAAGCTCTGGTAAAATTACCCCAAAGTTCCAACAGTGGAAACACGCCTATAGTTAAGCAATGGCAAGTCTGCGTTTGTCTTTTATTTTGAAATTTACCAAATGCATTACAATGATACCATATGTGATTTTCTGTTTAGCCCAATGTTAGCTGCAGAGTTTGACGTCTTCTAGAAGCATGGCGTGTAAAAAACAGAACCCAAGGGTGTCTTTAGAAGATAGTCGTGACAACACGTTTCTGGGACTGGTCTGACATGTGCCGCATCATGCCCAGTGTAACCAATCATAGACGATAACTTCTATTAGCGGCTGATACCGCAATGCTGCCGTAATGCGCCGCTCACACTTGGTGTAAATTGGGGAAGAGACTGTTACTAGAACTGATTTAATGAGATACAAACTGATAAAAACAAAAATAAATCGATATTGTCACTTTTCTATCACAAGGCTGTCATATTGCAACACTAGCAGGCATTACAATTGATTTTTCTTTCTGGGAAGTCAGAAACCCAAAGTATAAATGGAATGCACCATTAGAATTTAAAGACTGTTTCTACATGATTGTGTCCAAAGCTGATGACACACTCTTGCCCTACTGCACCTCATAATTCAACTCATGGCGCTAGACCAGGGGTAGTCAACTCTCTTCCCTGAGAGCCGATATCAGGCATGTTTTAGTTTGAATTGTGATGCAAAATGTCTTCAAGGAAACAAAGAAGCCCAGTTTCCTTGCTTCTAATCCTACTAGGGTCGAGCATGCAGCTGAGTGCACAATCGACTCTAACCTGAGGCCTCGATGACAGTTATAACAAGGCTAGGGAGTGCATTGGGTCAAAGGACTGATCTCAGCGCCGTATAGATACACATCTGTATGTGGTGTAAGGTTTTCACAAAGGCAGGTGGCATGGTTCACGATCCACCTTGACACCCATGCAATTGTTGAACATTTCTAAGCCAGAGATGAAAGTTTAGTGTCCTGCAAAAAATAAAAATAAAAAATAGTAATGGCAGCAATCATTTCTGCACCATCAAAATGATATCACAGCGATTTATACGGGAGATGACAAAGGTGTAAGCATGGGAAGATACAAGACGGTGACAGATAAGCTGATGCATACCTCGATTACCCCGTTTTTTCTTTTTAGTGGTCTGGAAAGTCAGCAGTGCTGGGTTGAATGGCACCGGTATCGAGTTTCATTTTGATTCCTTCTACACATCTCGTGTTTCTGTGTTTACCTCCACGGTGACAGCTCAATAACAGCAGTTGTCTCTTATATTTATGGTCAGTCGTACAATCACACCTGTGTTCTTTCCATGACTTTGTATCTCGGCTCCCGCTTGTAAAACACTGATCCATCTTTCTTTCATGAAATCACCTCAACTCTCCTTTTTTTCCCGCGTTTCATCTTGTTAACTCTCCCCATTCCTGGCTCCCCTGCCATCTGAACGATTGCCACCGAGGGGGTTTTATGTGTCCTGCCGAAGCTCAAGTGCCGGTCGATGCCCTTCATCTCCATCCAATCTCTTCCTCCAGGTGTTTATCACGGCTGTTATGACTTTTTATTCCACTCTTTCAAACTTTGAATCTCTTGTCTGCAGGGCTCAGTATTGAGGCCATTTTTCATGGTGCTTAAAGCGTGAAAACAACTGTTAAAAACGGTAAAGGCTAAGGTCTTTATTTTCTTCTGCGTCTGACAAACGAAAACATACATCCTTATTGACCCAAAGCATGTATTTATTACTCTTGTGGAGCTGTCATCATTTATAACGCACAAGCTAATGACTTTTATTGATTAATAGGGAGAGGAGAGAGATTGACGGCATAAAAATAAATACTAGCAACATGGACATAATGACCCAGAATTGATCATAGCATTACCGTGACATAAAGGTTAATGATGTGGCGGTATGTGCACAAAGTAAAAGGCACAAGTTAATTAACAGTTGGAAATGTGTCAGAAGATGAGCATCATAAAAATATAGTTTTTTTCTTTAAGCAGGGTTAGCAATAATCTTTGGGGTTTTTTTACTTATTGGATATTGTGTGTGTACTTGTCTTTATGTGCCTAAAGGTCATGCATACGATGTTTCTGAATTTCAGGAAAGAACCGCCCTCTCCACGATTTGAAAAATGCACAACACTGGAAAGTTAGAATCTAGTCGTAGATAACTTCTTCTAGCAGTAATCTGAAATGCATTTCTCCAAATAGCATGCTGAACTTTAGCTTACCTGTCGAGCAGAAAACCGCCGACATCGGCGTCTGTGGGGAACCCAACCTTCTCTTTCAGTGTTCCATTGTTGAAAAGAGTCTCCTAAAACAACTCTGGTCTTATTTCTTCACTTTCTCCTCTTATCATAGACTTCGAAGACACTTTCTCTTGCGACGCTCAGCCATTTTCAAAGGAACCCAGTGAGAACGGAGAGGTAGAAGCATTTCGCGCTGCTAAAACAGAGTGCGCAGGAAGTGAAAACGGACCCAGGAGCGAGCACGTACGACGGCCTTGCGTTAGCTTCACCAGAATGATTGACAGTTATGCGGACCAATAGTTCAGATGGTCCACCCGGAAGTGTAGAACGTCCTAAAATACCTTTAAGTGGACAAATTTTAACTTTTAACCTGTAGCGTGTGGACATTTCCACATTGTGGGGACATTAGGCTGGTCAACACAATGACAAAATACCCTAATAGCCAGCTCCAGTGGCCTAGTGGTATGAGTGTCCGCCCCGGGACTGGGAGATCAGGGTTCGAATCCCGGTTGAGTCATACTAAAGACTTTGAAAAAATGCCTCCTCGCTTGACACTCAGCATTAAGGGGTTGGATTGGGGGGTTAAACCACCAAATAGTTCCACACAGCTGCAGCTCACCGCTCCACACCATGGGGATGGGTCAAATGCGGAGATGTAATCTCACCATTGTGTGATGATGACGTGGGACTTTAATACGTGGTTTTAGAGGTATGGTGTGAATTAAGTTTTGGTTTAGGTTAAGGTTAGGCATAGAACAGCATTGGTTACGGTTAGGGTTGTGTGCATGCTGCATTATTTTAATATAGTCCATTTTTGACCCACCGCTGGTATGACCTTGTCCAAATCATCTATTGATATTTATTGAAATAATAAAAGATCAATTTAGTCCTTAAAAGTAGTTCTTTAACTTCATCCAGGTTTTGGTCTTAAAATTCAAATGTTAATTTTGCCTTTAAATTTTAATCATTACGCATCTTTTTCTTGTATTTTGCATTTTATTCAGTTTTAAAATTTGGTGCCTTGACTTATTTTCAATACAGAGAGAAAAAGAAAACAGGCTTAGCTGAGCACAATGAAAACACACACACACACACACACACACACAAACGACGGATGATACTCTGACCATCCGCTCTAAAATATGCTGAGCAAATGAACTTTGCCAGCCAGTTTCTATAATTATGAATTTACTTCTGTGTGGACGCGTTCATGTGCCGGAATTCTGTCGTCCTTTTTCTTTTGACTTCCCCTGACCTCAATTTACCTGCTGCTGCTCCTAAATGTGGGGTCATTCTATGCAAGCAACCACTAAAACACAGGTGATGCATGCTTGTTTTAGTCAGTGTGTGTGTGTGGTGAAAAGAGGTGAGAGGGTTTGAAAAGTTTCTTTGTGTGTGTTGTTAGATTTCATTTGCTTCACTTTGACTTTCTGCACAAAGTCACTCTGTACAGTGCTGCTTCTCCCTCCGTCTCTCTGCACGTCTCGCCCTCTCTCGTTCGGTCACTGAAAGCTGTCAGGTCGCATATGCCAACTGATGACACTCTGATGTGTGTGTGTGTGTGTGTGTGTGTGTGGCTCCTATAACCTATGGCAGCTCAGAGTGGGTCTTTCGTTTAGGGTGTAGATGGCCCGATTTGTCTTCCACTTGCCAATTCCAGCTTCCCTTGGGAGAAAGATTGAGGTAAGAGAAACAATAACAGTTTGAATCCAAAATGGAAAAAGTGAAAACTTTGCCAGCTGCAGCTTTATGCAGTCTTGAAACTCAGGATATTTACAGACATCTTGTCTGGTGTGAAAGCGGAGCATGTTAGCATGGTGATATTACTCATTAACTGAAGAAAAATATAAATCTTTGAGCTCTAAAGTGAGGGGCATTTGCACAACTCCACGGCAAATTAAACCTAATCGGGAGCATTATTGGAAAATTACACTGAAAAATGAGGATTTATAAGTAATGTCACGGATGTGAAACAATACACAAGACCCAAACAAAACGCCTCTGGTTAGTATTCAGACAGCGTTCGTTACTGCTGATAAAGTACACAATGGTGTAAACTTCAGTCGCCAATGAGGAAGAAAATAAACTAAACACATGAAAAAAGGCACCTGTTTGTGTTTATTTCTAAAGAAATGTTCTAGACATCTCGCTCACTGTTATCTGATTTTTAAATAATTAAAAGTAGGAAGGAATGCATATTACCACCTTTCATTCCAAGGTTTTAAAGGGACACTAGTTAGTTTTGGCTTGTTTTTACCACCCCCTAGTGTTCGTTGGTGAAACTGAAAGTGAAACTTATCTCCTCGCTGTGCGTTCCTCTTTTTAACACCTTAATCTAACAGCTGAAATGTCTCCTCAGCCTTCATTAGTGTCTACAGGAGCGGTTCATCACTAAATCAAACAAATCAGCTGCATTCATGATCTAAAACATGCAGGAAACATGCTGGAAGCAGACTGCAGATCCAGGTAGGTCAAGCTCAATTTTTCTTAGGCCCAAACGACCGGACTGGCAACCATGAAGTTGCAAGTGGAATATTCTGGCCACAGGGGGTGACAGGGGCTGGGTGACCTTTCATTCACCCTGTAAAGGGTCATTTTAGCACATACTGACTCAAGAAAATGATTTAAAAATATGAAAAAGTTGCAAAATGTCCCTTTAAATCAGGACCGTCTCATGTTAAAAAATATTGCTAATTTGGTCAAATCTTGAAAAATAACATTATGCAAGATGTCAAGAAATATTGTCCTACCTTGTGCAAGCTAATAGTACGTCTTGTGAAGGACTTTTACTGCACTAAAGCTTTACTCAATATCTGTGAAACAGACTGAGGCCCAGTCCCAAAACTCGCACTTCCACCCTTGCATCCCTCAGTTGCGCGTTCCATTCCTGGGGTGCGAGTCTGTAGGGCAGGCCTATTCAAATGGCGGCTCACGGGCCAGCTGACCCACCTGACCCTATCCCCCATCCACCAACAGAAAAAACCCAGTTGAAATACAGTTTTTGCATGCGAGTTTCAAAATTCCCACACTGATACACTTGAACACAACACCATCTTAGCAATCACAGACATATATACGTAGACACCCCGTGGACTGGCGCTGCTTATTGGAGCTGCTGTAGTGTGGCGTCTACGTATTCATGTCTATGTTAGCAGTGACCCAGCCCTGCCTGAAGGATTCACCGGCAAGAAGATGTCACTGACTGGTCAGAAACGCAAAATTGACAGGGAAAATAGGCGATTTAATCCAACTTGGATGGACAAATATGTGTTTATTTTGCATAGCTGCTATGCTAATATTGTTAATTTTCATTTAGTAGCTGCGGTTGAGTAAATGTTGTCAGTAAAATACATAATAAAGATTTGGGTATCCGGCCCAAAGCTGATCCGCGATTTTGAAATCTGGCCCAGTAGAGAAAGTAGATTGAATAGGCCTGCCATAGGTTGTCCTAGTTCTGAAATGTGGCCCTTGACCACGCCCCCTCGCACCCCACAATCCAGTGCTGCATTGAAATTTGAAACCATTCTAAATCTGCTCCTTTTTTGGTCATTTACTCATACCAAACAGAGTGTGTGTGTTCACACATAATGCAAAAATTATTCATAACCACACAAACCACGACACGTGCCAGGACAGATTTCATGGTGCTCGTCACGTTGGAAGCTTTTGTGGGATTTTGGCTCAAACTTTTAGTAATCTGTGGGAGTGCAACCAGGTAAAACAGAGAGACACGCCGCCAAACACTTTTGTTTGGAACGACGGAAGAAAGAACACAAATTCAAATCCAGTTCTGTTGAGAAGATGCAATTTGTGCTAACCATCTACTTTTAGTCCCAAAAGCAAGAAGAATTTAGCCTTCGTCTTATTTCTGCACACACTGAATCATGCTGTTGAATATATGTGTGTGTTTATGTGTGTGTGATAGAGTGCAGGATTAATTGTGTTTCCATTGTTATGGTGTCAACAGCTCATGGTGTGCTACTTGTTTGCATATTGTTAATTTCCCCCACTCACTGTGTCTGGCTGCGTATCGCTGCATGTTTCCGTGTTATTTGTGTCACCGTCTGTGGATGTTTGTGCGCGCGTCAGTGTGTGTCCTGCCAGACCGAGAGAGTTGCCTACACAGTGACGCTCGGCTTGACAGGCCTGCTGACACGCTAGCATTTAGCCCTGCAAGCGTAGATGTGCATGTGTGTGAGAGAGGGGTGTGTGTGTGTGTGTGTGTGTGTGTGTGTGTGTGTGTGTGTTGGGGGGGTATGAGTGACAAGGTGTGACACAGTAGCATTTGTCTCCTAAATGCCAGAACAGAGAACTGACACTAAAGGGCAGAGAGACGGCCAGAAAAGAAACATTTGCACGAGGAGGAACAAATGCATAGGGAATGGAAGTTGGAACAAAAAGAAGGTTTGGGCGTGTTTTATTTTATTCGATGCATTTAAAACTCACATCGGCCTGCTTTCTGCTAACTCGTGTTAACGACTTGTTTTTCTGACTAGGAGGCAATGTCACACATCATTTCTGATGCCACCATGAAGGAAAAAACTTATATTTCTGCTGAGAGGATGAAGAAAATATGTGTTTAAAAGAGCAGGTTCACTGAGGCCTTGTCCACACGTAGCCGGGTATTTTTAAAAACGAATATCCGTCCTCCCAAAAAGTAGCGTCCACACTGCCTCGTTTTTAGAAAAAACTCCATCCACACGGAACCGCATAAGTGCATTGTTAAGCACATTCATAGACATGCCAGACCTGTAGGTGGCAGTGGTTCCCCTGAATCCTATCCATTTAGTCTTCCTGCTCAACTTCAACAAAACATGAAACATGGCGCCTAGCTCACTTGTGTGGACCAATAAGGAGGTAGAATTGTTCTTAAATGTAGTTTTGGAGTATAAAGTCAAAAAACGTCAAAAGGCGCTTGCATGATTGATAACGCAAGCACAGCTCTGAGGGCGTCCATGTTGTAGTGTAAACACAGGTCGCACAAGGGCCGTCAGCAGTTTTGTGACAGACGGCGACGTGAAACCTAAAATTCCGGTTATTTCTGTCCACACAGAAACACTGAAAATGGAGAAAACGCAAATCTTCACTTTGGCCGGAGTTTTTAAAAAGATTTGTTTCATTGCGCAAATCTGCGTTTTCGTGTGGATGACAGGCCGAATCGTAGAAAAATATCTTCGTTTTGGGAGATACCCAGCTACGTGTGGACAGGACCTGAGAAACCATTTTTACTTATGTGAAAATGGTCTTCTACCCCTAGCTCCTGCATTAGCTTCTGATAGAAAATAAGTGAAAAAACACTCAGTTCAAAAAAGTCTGACAGATCTACGTCACACTGTCACTTAACATTCATGGACTCACCCATCTTGACTCACGACGGGGAAGGCTGTTGTTGGTTTAGCGTCCAGGAAACAGCAGAAAACGTCTCGGCTAGTAGAAGCTAACCGTTAGCATTAGCAACTCCACCACACAGCAGAACTCCTCCAGGCTTGTGTTATTTGTGGAGATAAAACATTAACGTTGCAGAGCAAACAGAGTCAGTGGTAGAGTCGTGTTGCTGTTAGCCAATCAGAGGAGAGATGTCCACATATCAGGAAATAAGACTCCAGATCCTGCCGTCTGAAGCTCAGCTGTGATGTGGCTCAATTCTAGTTCCTGAAAATGGTGTACCAGTGTTTTTCTTCCCCAGAGTATGATTTACAAAGCATTCATTCCTACTAGAGACCACTGCAAATGCATTGATTAAACGAGTGTTCAGCACCTTTAAAACTTTTAGTAGTTTTTAAATAAATTCAACAGAAGAAAGTTGCTAGTGATGGATGCCGTTCATCTATTCACCATTTTATTGAAAGAAAAGAAGAAACAGAAATCTAGTTCTTCTCAGCTCCACCTGCACACTCGCTGTTTAGAGGCCAAATTAACTGCACGGCGGCGGTCCCAGGAAGCTGCACGGCTGACCTGAAGCTGCTACTGAACAATAAGAAAGAAGGCCTTTAGGAGAGGAGACAGGAATTCATTGAAGAGAGCAATGAGGTGTAAAGGAAAAAGCTGGACAACAAGATCCAAGCGAACAAAACACAGGATGTGTGTTCAGGGATGAAAAGGTCACAGGCTTCAAGGAGAAGAAGTCCTCCACGTGTTGATTTAATACTGGTTTCTTTTGCTTTTTACAGTGCAGATATTTGATTTAAAAAAAAAGCTTCTTGCATTTATATTTGTGTTTTGTAGATTCCGTCTTCTACCCAAATGAGCAAAATATGGTTATTTCTTTGCAATGAGACGTTTGAATAGAATACTTTATGAAAAGAATTTTCCTTTTAAATCCAACCTTCTCCAATAAATGTGTGAAACATTTGAAATGGAACAAGTTTAGCTTTGGAGAAAAAGTTGTGGATCTCCATTTTTTAAACAAACATTTGCAATCTTTTTGACCCTTTTCTGCCTCTCCACAGAGTCGGTATTACGAGTTTGTGTTGAACCATCTCAGTCGGTGATGAATTCATTTGAAGTGGAGCCTGTTAGATCTCAGCCTTGGAGCACACATGCGTGCTATGTGTTGTCATTTTGCTGGCACTGATTCATTAAAACGAGTTATTTCCCACGTCGCGCGGGGAGCTAACCGGAGTAGATGCAGTCTCTCACTTTGGGACTCGGTCTCATTAAATTATAATAGCACTTGTGCCATGTAGAGTCTCAGCAGAATCACCCCGCGACCCATGTAGAGCTTTTGATTATGAGAAAGAAATAATGTTTCTACCTGTGATGGACGTGTTTCACTTCAGTACAACACAAATATAACACACCATTCCCATTCTTACTGCTGGCAATGACTCAAAACCGGAATTGATTCTTTTGTTTTAAATCGAGCTTCATATGTTTCTTGTTTTTAGCCATTTGTAGTTATGAACTTAAAGAAGAAAAAGAATAAATCAAGCGCCAAATAAGTCAAGACCAGGCCCTTTGATACGGGCTGTTAGGTTCCTGTATGACCGGTGTCAGAGCTTGGTTCGTATTGCTGGCAGTAAGTCGGGCTCGGTGAGAGTTGGACTCCGCCAAGGCTGCCCTTTGTCACCGATTCAGTTCATAACATTCATGGACAGGATTTCTAGGTGCAGCCAAGGTGTTGAGGGGATCTGTTTTGGTGGCCTGAGGATCAGGTCTCTGCTTTTTGTAGATAATGTGGTCCTGTTGGCTTCATCAGACCGTGATCTCCAGCTTTCATTGGAGCGGTTTGCAGCCAAGTGTGAAGCAGCTGGGATGAGAATCAGCTCCTCTAAATCCGAGACCATGGTCTTGAGTTGGAAAAGGGTAGAATGCCTTCTCCAGGTCAGGGACGAGGTCCTGCCTCAAGTGGAGGAGTTCAAGTATCTCGGGGTATTGTTCACGAGCGAGGGAAAGATGGAGAGCAAGATCGATAGGAAGTTTTGAGGTCAAAGTTCAGGTTGTCTTTAATCTCTGAGGGCTAAGTCCAAGCCAAGTCTCAGGTTTTTGAGGTGCCAAGTCTAAGTAAAGCCCGAGTTATACTTCTCCATGAGCTCTGCGGGCTAGAGACGCATACGCGTTCATGGAGACGTTTTATGTGTACACATCCCCGCCTGGACAGCAGAGAGCGTAGCACTTTACCGGGGTATGCTGCCGCCAAACAGCCACGTATCTGGTCTACGATAGTGTATTTACTACTGTGTTCTGTTTTAATGTACTTTAGAGAGTTTTTAACACGGACGAATTTGTCCCTCATTATCCTCCTCCTCTTCATGCGGTCGGCACCTCTAAACCCACGTTTCTCGTCATTTCCGTCCACGAATAAAACACTCGCTGCGTATCTTTGTACTCCTTCAGTCACGGGTGAATAAACTTTCATATTTTCAAACTTTTTCCGCGAGGCGTTCTTCTGCTCCGTGTCTGCAGCTAAATATCTTCAGCTCTCTTTATTTATTGAGTCGGCAGTGGCGGTGCTGTTGACGTATTTCAAGGGAGCGGCATCCTGACCAATCACAAGCTTGCGCTCTCCGTGGCTCTTGACGGACAGTTATTTTTGGAGGCATGTCTCCATCACCCTCCGCGAGCTCGCCGAGAGCCCTTGCGTCGACGCAAAAGGGCGCTGCGTGTCTCCGTACTGACACAGACGGACAAGTATAAATTAGGCTTAAGGTCTGAAGTCATAGAGGGTCAAGTCAAAGTCAAATCTTGAATTTTTCCAAGAGTCAACTCCAAGTCAATTTAAGGGCCAAGTCCAAGGCAAGTCTTGAATTTTGTTTGTGAGCCTTGCGTGCAACTCAAACTCCAGCCTCAGACTTGAATCCCCATCTCTAACTCATAAAAATCAATTGCTATAATATAAAATTTTGTAATTACTCTTTTTAAGAATTCTCATTAGCATGCTTTGTCCCTACAAGTATAGGAAAACTCTGTCATGTAACACCAACAAAAGTGGAATGGTGCCCAAAGACTATGAAGTAGGTAAAATCACTGGTGAAGGTTCTCAGTCATCCAGGTCTTGGTAATCCAAAGGGGGTTCCACTGAAGGCAACTGGACATCTTTGGTTTCTTGAAGACGTTTTGCTTCTCATCTGAGGAGCTTTGTCAATTCTGACTGGAATATGGGAGGGTCAAGCTTATAAACTGTAGGCTGTCGAGCAAAGGTAAAGTCATATTTTCACTACTTAGAACAAAGGCTAACATTTTATAAAAGTAAACAGTTTAGTTAAATAATGATGTTTCCTCTTCAACCTGAATGCTCATGACTTGTTCAAGTCCTCTTGTCTCCTGGTCATTGATGTAATTTTTATGTGAAGAATCATCATTAATACAGCTACTCAAAAATCTGGTAGGATTTGGATATTCTTCAAACTTTGTTGCCTAATATGAATAAAAGATTCACGTATCTTGACAAATGTTGCTGCTGAAAGGCCAAGAGCTTAAAGCCAAGCTAAAGGCCAGTGATGACTCAGCAGTATTTTTTATTCACAGGTAATAGAACCATGTGACTTTAGTTTGCTGCAGAAAGAAAGTACAATTTATTAATAATGTGTATCCACGCATATTAGTTAATGCTAAAACACAAAAAATAATATAAACACTTTCAGGAATTGCTACAACTATTCCCTGATACCATCATAGAAAGCTGGATGAATGATTGGTTCAGAGTTTTGACAAATGCACAGCAAGTACTCTTGACAAAAAATAATGTCAAGTCTCATATTGGGTGTTTTTTTTGCTCGGATACCAGATTTCGGATGCACAATCACTGTATGTTACATTTCTGCTGTCATTTTAATATTAGCATTTAACTTGGGTTGTAATTATGGCTCTTCGGATGCTTTAAAAGTGGCTTTTCCAACCTCCGGTTTTGAGGTTTTTTGTTGAATACCAACACCATATGCGTGCATACGTGCACACACACACGCACACACACACAGTTTACATGTGCTTTTTATCTGTGGAGTTTTATTTCTGGTTTACCAAAGAATATAATCAATTCAGTGGCATTCAGAGTTTCATCAAAAAATCCTGTTTCCTCCCTTTTTTGTGTGTTTGTTTGTCCTATATATCTATCCTTTGCATTCTCAAGACAAAAAGCCTTTGTGTTCTTGTGTATCTCATTGTTTTACGGAAACACGGAACAAAGATGACAAATGGCTTTCAAAACTCACAATGACACACAGTGCACCCCAGATGAGCGTTGTGTGTTTTTATGTGTGTACAGGGTAAAGCAGACTGAGCCTGCATGTTTTTTTACTGCGACATTATGTTGCAAGGACTCCTGGTTATCTGAAACCAGAGGACCGCTGTTCACAAAGTTCGTTTTACGGGGAATGTTTTTTGAATTCTCTTAAATCTCAGGTGTGCACCAACAGGTCCGTTTTATAATCTTTGTCTTTATGAGGACCATTTGAAGAAATACTCTAACATTTATCAGGAGTGTTCTAACAGAGGTAGCAGCAGTGATTTAGAGTTATCTGGAAAGTGAGATGTTGTATTATTACTGTTTTTGGAAATTGCTCATGGCAGAAAAATACTCACTGTCTTAAAGCCCCAGTGTGTAATATTTGTACCTGTTTACTACCAAATTCTGTGTATCCAGTGCACAAACTTGTCCTTTTTCATTAATATTTCTCACCAACATCAATTCTAAATATTGCTCTCAGCTTCAAATTTTACATTTTTAATACATAAATTGTGGTCGACGCTCCATGGTCATCCTCCATCTTGAAATACGGTAGCTATTTAGGGACATACGAGCTCTGAGTGTCACAACCTCCTCCCGTCGCAGCTCCCAGGGACACGGCTCTTCTACCTAGTGGACTCCATTTCCCAGCATCCCTCTCTCTGGACTTCCCCTCCACGTCATCACCGCGCCTATATACGGAATTGCCCCACTTCCGCTAGCTGTTCAGTCAGCGAATCACTTGTGACGATCCTGATCTAACTAAAGCTTCCAAGCTTCCCAAACCACAGCTTCCTAGCTGAACTACTCTTCATCAGCCTGACAACTCCAAGTAAGTCAGCTTGTCTTAACTCTGGAACGCCGGCCAGACTCGTTCCCTTTCGAGCTCTGCCCGCCGTTCCCATAGTAACCGCGTGTTACTCTCGCTCAGCGCTAGTTCTCCGCGCCTGGGTCGTAAAACACGCTACAGCCGAACTCACTGCTAGTCTTCGGTTCTTCTACTCGTCCTAGTCTTGACACTGAGTTACGCGTTTGCACTATGACTGTAACCTGAAAGAAACAGCAGAGGGCAGCAGTGCGCCGTGGAAGCATGGCGTCTGACAATTCAACTAAGAAGAGACGAGACTAGCTGCTACACGTTGCTGTAACTTTGTTAGTTTGAATAACAAACAATGAAATCAAAAGACACATCAAATATGTCAGGTCTTATTGATTTCCAACACTCAGCAGCCGCATATGATGAGAACCCCGCCCGCAACAGCTAGACACCAAGTGTTGTTCCTGACTTACCTCAGCTGATCATTTCTTTTCTTCATAATAAAGCTCCCAATCCGGTCCCAACATATCAGTTCCAAAGTCCTTCTTCAAGAAAGTTCCTTCTAAGTCTCCTCTCTTACCGCAGCCTGCCGTGTCTCTCCCAACACGCTTCAGCGGTGGTCCGCTAGCCGGTAGCCACATTAGCATTAGTTACCGGTACTTTATTTCCACAGCGTGTCCCCGGCTCCAGCCAAACCTCATCGGCTATCCGATCGCTAAACAGCCAGTGGTTGATGTTAGCTCCATCTCGATCTTCACTGCGGCTCATACCGTGTGCCACGATTAGCTGATGGCTAACCGG
This sequence comes from Aphyosemion australe, assembly GCA_006937985.1. Taxonomy (NCBI): domain Eukaryota; kingdom Metazoa; phylum Chordata; class Actinopteri; order Cyprinodontiformes; family Nothobranchiidae; genus Aphyosemion; species Aphyosemion australe. The sequence continues at coordinate 2,626,031 of SSNS01000031.1, read as the reverse complement.
CAGACTCTTGTTTACTCCGCTGCTCTGATCCACATGACACCGGACGCCACAGCTGATGCCTTCCCTCCTCCGTGTGTGAATCGGTGGCAGCTACGCTAGCTTCCTTCAGGACTGGTAGGTTGATACAACAGCTAACAGCAGTGTTTCCCCTAGAAATGTTTACAGCCGTGATGCTTGTTGACTGAGGGGGGTGGCGGATCGCGCCGCCTCGTCGCGGCGGGGGGTGGGGTGGGGTGCGCGCGCATCGTCTAGTCGGGGGAGGGGTGGGCTACGCGTGGCATTATGCATTAAGACTGAACAGTCATTAAAAAATGTTTTTTGCCTGCTTGAGTAGTTATATGCTTTGTGTGGGTTAGGCTACAGAGATTAGAAATAAATCAATCTCATGCTTTTTATAAAAAACGAACCAGATGGCTGGAGTGAATGCTGGAGTTGTTGCCTTTTTGAGTGGGCCACCGTAGCTGCAATACTTACTCTGAACTGCATGGCGCTAAAGAGTTGCAATTTTTACCATGATTTCTATGAATATCCCACATAGCACCTTTAAATGTATCCACTATGAAAAAAATGAGGAAATAAAGTAAGAAAAAATTGCAAAAAATAAAAAAGCAACACAAGTGATAGATTCAATCCAAATGTGCATGTATGAATAGCCATTTTTAAGGTTTATTTATACTTCCCCCGTCAACTGCTCAAAGTGAGGCTGTTTTAAGCCCAAACTGAGGCTGACCTTAGCTTAAACTCAGGCTGACTTTAGCTCAAACTGCAGCTGATTTTAGCTCACACTCAGGCTGACTTTTGCTCAAACTACAGCTGATTTTAGCTCATACTCAGGCTGACTTTAGCTCAAACTGAGGCTGACCTTAGCTCAAACTCAGGCTGACTTTAACTCAAATTCAGGGTAACTTTAGCTCAAACTGAGGTTGACTTAAACCCAAACTCAAGCTGACTTTAGCCCAACTGAGGTTGACTTTAAGCTCAAACTGAAGCTGACTTCAGCTCAAACCAACTGCAGCTGATTTTAGCTCATACTCAAGCTGACTTTTGCTCAAACTGAGGCTGACCTTAGCCCAAACTCAGGCTGACTTTAACTCAAATTTAGGGTAACTTTAGCTCAAACTGAGGTTGACTTAAGCCCAAACTCAAGCTGACTTTAGCTCAACTGAGGTTGACTTTAAGCTCAAACTGAAGCTGACTTCAGCTCAAACCAACTGCAGCTGATTTTAGCTTATACTCAGGCTGACTTTTGCTCAAACTGCAGCTGATTTTAGCTCATACTCAGGCTAACTTTAGCTCAAACTGAGGCTGACCTTAGCTCAAACTCAGGCTGACTTTAACTCAAATTCAGGGTAACTTTAGCTCAAACTGAGGTTGACTTAAGCCCAAACTCAAGCTGACTTTAGCTCAAACTGATACTGACTTTAGCTCAAACTGAAGCTGACTTCAGCTGAAACTAAAGCTGAGTTACGCTCAAAGTCAGGCTAAATTTAGCTCAAACTGAAGTTGACTTTAGCGCAAACTCAAGCTGCAGTCAGGCCAAAGTGAGGCTGGTGTTAAACATGTCTGAAGGTAAAATTAGTTTCTCAATCCAGTCAGAATTTAACTTATTTCTTCATATTGAGGGTGTTCAAATCATTATTCACAACAGGTAATACTTGTCAATAGCTTTTTCACAGAATCACACCTCCAAAGATTCGTTAACTCAACCATAATAGCATTCTGGGCTCCTGTTACTATTTATAATGTACAAATACCACATTTATCTGTTCTGTAAAGGCAGCAAAAACTGTTATGAATTTGAACATGGCTTCATGTTCGTGGGAAAAAAAATACTAAAAGAAGTTTGCATGATACCTCAGTTTCAGCATATCTGTAACACAACATTGGCTCCTTAAAACTATATTTATCAGGGGAGGTTTAAGACTCTGCACACGCACAAAGAAGTGCACAAGCTGCTGAAGAAGAGAAGACAATTTCTTATCTTCAAACAATGTGGCTTCCACTCCTTGGAGATTCTTGTGGCGCCTGTGTGTGTAAGTGTGTACAATGACAAAGGATTCTTTTTGTATATGAGTGTCGTCATGTGTGCGTCTTCTTGTGTGTGCAAGTTTTCTGATGTGGTTTTGTTGAACAGAAAAACAACCCTTTAAGTTTAACAGATAAAATCCTCAAATCCCCAAATGGACTGATAATTACAAACAGGACGAGGTTTATACGCGAGTGTCTATGTGCCTTTGTGTTGCAGGGGCTGAGGCCGAACATGTTTTATGAGTTTCGAAGGCAAAATAATTACAAATTCCTACCATAGCTCAAAGAGAGGGCGAGAGTCAAAGACAGGGAAACAGATAGTCTGAGATTTACATCATGAGACAAGCAGAAGCCAAACGAAAAAATAATAACTGCTGAATGGAGAGAGAGGAAAAGAGAAAGAAAGACCATGAGAAACATGCAGAAAGATGATGTAGAGAGAAGATGCATGGTTTCTGTTTGGTCTTTTTACAAAGTTTCTCAACAGTAAAACATCTTTAAATCAAAAGTTCAGTATTTTTACTGCATTGTCACACCCAATTTATATTCAAATGTGCCATAGTGTGTCACCTTCAAGTAGTTTTGAGAAAGTCTTTTATTTTGACCCAATTTTGGGGATTTTTGATGTGAATTCAGTGTGTCTATAAGTTAGTGGGTAACACTTTACAATGCGGGTCCCTTTATTAACGTTACTTAGTGCATTATTAAGCATTAATGAACTATTAACAACTGCTTAAAATTAATGTTAATATTAAGCATTACTAAGCAGACACCCCCCAGCACTTTGGCCTAACCTCAAGGACACTTAATAGTTAACAATATCAGGAACTTTCATAAAGGGACCCTTTGTTTAATAATGCATAATAATGCACTAAGTAACGTTAATAAAGGGACCTGCATTGTAAAGTGTTACCATTAAGTGAATATTATTTGTAACACTATCAAGTTTTTTTTTAAAGCTGATTAACTTAAATGTTAAAAACCTACGTCAGTTTCTGTCTACGAATGTTCGCTACTGGCTTTTTTTACCAATATCCAATATACCGGTGTAGTCTAACTCGTTCTGATACAAATATATGTGGCGTGCCTTCCTGTTAAAAAAAAGAAAAACTAAGTAATTGTAAGAAAATTACATCATATATCTCCTATCGGTCATGCTTTAAACTGCAATAGCAAATCTACAAAACAAGCTTTTAAACACAAACACGGTCACCGAACATAGAGGAAGAACAAATTTATTTTTATCTGAAACAGAGTTTTGTTTGCTAAGCTCCAACATTTAAGTGTGACTAAAAAAATAAATAAATCTGCAAGGGGAAATCATTTTTCATAGCACAATTAGACAAGTTGGGTGGATTCAATAGCCATATATCTATGTTTGGCATTCACTGTCTGTGATTGCTATACTGATATTTTTTAGGTATATTGTGCAACGCTAACCCGGAAATGACATGCCAGAATTTGTGATTATGTGTGAAATAAGAATTACAAAATACTGACATAACATCATTAAAGATAATAATAAAAGTAAAGTTTATAAAGTTTAAAAAAGGTGATGCAAATTTTATTTTTTAATGCACTTTAGGTCCTTTTGCACTGACAGGTTAAAAATTATTTTTAGATGATTTTAAAATGTTTTTCCTTCGATTAAAAACATATATTTCTTTTTCCTTTGAATGATATTCTCGTCTCATGCTCTGTAAAAAAAAATGAACAAAAACTAGATATATGGCAAACAAAGTTGTTCTGCACAATTCTTACATGCCTAATAAACAATTTATCGCCGCAAACTTAAATTAAAATCCTGACAGGAGCTGCAGACAAATAAAAAAGGACGTTCGTTAGGTCGAAGGAGAACGTGCAGTCGCTGCATTTCAGAGTTTGCCAGTCTTGACTTGGAATGTGTGAGTGTGTGTCTGCAGCTCTGCCATCATTTTTATCATTTTCAGCCACTTGAGGCAGCACTAGCTCACACATATATGCCTCCTTCCTCCTTTACTCAAACACACACACACACACACACACACACACACACGCTCCTGGACACACAAAACCATCCATCAAGTGTGTGAAAGACCCTTAAGGCCTAAACATTACTCTTGTTTGGTGTGATAGAGTGCTGGACAACTCTGTCTCATTCTCTCATTCCCTCCCAGTTTTTCACTCTTTTATTCTCTTGTTCGCCTCCTCTATGTCTCTTAATCTCCAACTCTCACCCTAAATCTCTGTGGTCTCCCTCTCCCAGTTCATACCTCTCAATCCTTCTCTCCTTCACTGCCCCGCTTGTCTCTCATAACATACTATGTCACATATATAGAGACACGTTTACCCCACAGGTATCCGTCAGGGTGATAATCATCTGTATTTGTCTAACAGTAACATCAAAAGGCCTGTCACGAATGCACAGACTCATAACTCTTCATTTTTAGGTAGTTAATTGATCAAACGTTCATGTTTTTGGTCTGCGGCAGAAACCCGGAGACTCCGGTGAAAACCCACATTTGCACAGAGGGAAGGTGCAAATTCCAAACAGACAGGTTACTACTTAGATTTTAATTGCAACCTTTTTGTTGTCAGCTGAAAGTTTTATATTCACACCTAGTTCCCAAATAGAGAAATAGACATAAGGGCTATGGTAAATATGTTTACTGAAAATGGCAGAAAAGGGAAAAGTTATTTTAGTTTTGTGTGAAAATTCGTAAAGGACTACATCTGCTTGTCTCATAAATTTCCGTAATCAAACAGTCAAGGAGAACAAGGAGAAGAAAAATGTTTTTGAATTTAGCGAGCTGCATCCTTCTTCCAGGACGAAAGGAGCATTAAACATGAAGAAAACCACTATAAATTTGGCCATGTGGTAAGTGGGTGAAGTCATATATGCGACTTCTGATTAGGGTTAGGTCATTTAAATTACAAATTTTTTCAAGCAGATAAATCTCAAAATACATGACAGACAGTCAAAACACATATAATTGTTTATCATTTTAATTGAAGTACAACAAATGTGTGATTCAGGGCATAAGGCAAAGCGGACCATGAAAATAACTTTGAAAACTCATTCGCGTACATTCTTTATTTTTTTGTTCAGATAGCCGACTGGAAGGGGAGCAGATTTAGGCTCCCTATATATAGCCACCATAAAAGCTCAACCCATGCTCCATGCATCATGGCATGATCGGATCATTTCAGTTAGTGTCCATGTAAACAGAGATTTGGGATTTCCGATCAACCAAGATTTGAATCAGATTGGGGAAATTTGGCGCATGTAAACGTAGCTATAGTTCCACTAGAGTAACTCAATAGGAAAAATAATGTGCAACATCCCTAGTTATACAGAACATGTTCCATTGTTTTTCTACATTTATCATTCTGTATGCAGATTTCTCACCTGTCCTATCAGACGGGGTCCTTCATCACTACACCGACTGTAGTAGATGGTATGGACCCAGTGGGTATATACCTTTAAATTCAATAACCTGTCAGCCTTTAGAGGTGGTCCTGCCTTTTAACCTTTAGTTTCAGCTAGAGGCTACACAGCAAATTGCTGTCAACTAATATTTTGTTGAAGATACAAATCTATTATAATCCTAGCTGCTTTCAAAGTATCCCTACATTCTAAAGAAACATGGGACATTAAAGGTGAAGGTTTGATACACATGAAGCTGTGTTGACTTTCTAGGTGTCTCCAGACTGTTGAGAAGTGCTCACTTGGAAGTAAGCCTTTGGTTCCCTTTGTTGTGACCCCAGCCAAAGTTTTTCCACTTCCAACCTCCAAAGCCAAGGCTTCTCACCAGAGACAAAGCTATCAACTTTAGAATTAGAACAACTTTTACCAAAACTTGCACCTGTTGTGGGAATTCTGCAGCATGCCGCGCCGAAGGATGCCCCATCTCAGACAGTATCTTCAGTTGTCATATTAGGGCCCAATCATGGGAGCCCACCTCCCTAGTTCAGGGTTCTGCTGTGATGCTGCCAGTCCAGGAATCTGTTCCCACATGTCTAGGTTCGTGTGCCTGCAAAAACTCTGCACATCCAATTTTACGAGTGTGCAGACATCAAGCCAGGATTTGGCAAGGATTTTGCAGGCATTTCACCAGTCAGCTGACATTTCGCCAATCCTGGAGTCAACTGACTTCGTGCCTGGTCCAGATTCTGCAGACGTCCCATCTGGTTCAAAGCCTACAAAATGTCCCACCAGTCCTGGGACCCCTGGAGGGTCTTGTTTTTTCCACTCTAGCCTGTCACGCCTGCCTTCTCCAGCCTCTGCTTCCCTGCAACCCACCAGTCTGCCAGGCCTGCTCCACAGAGCCCTGTAACCTGTCAAAGAGTGCAATTTTATTCTGAAGAAAAAATTGGATCGGTAGTGGCAATTTGATTATTAGATTTAGATTATTCTTTTTCTTTATCATTCACAAACAAGAAGCCCTCCATTAAAACCCAGCAACACTCTCGATGTAAATATTCACAGCTTGGTGCCTTCATTTCTGAGGTTATGCCTTTGGTATTGGAAAATTTAGATTTCGTCTGTTTTTTACTTTTATTTATTTGTTATGAAAGTAGCAAAACAAGCCACAAAAAGTGTTAAAGTAAAGAAGTCGTGGTGGGAAATGAAGAAGAAAATAGGAAAAACGTAGATGGGGGAAAATAAGACAGAAAAGACAAGAAAAATTGAGTTATCTGTTAAGTTGTGATGGATGCTGCATAAGTGCAACCTGGGATTGATTTAAGGCTAGCTTCCTGTCAACAATCCAACCTGAGAAAGGAAACGGGTATCTGGAGTGAAGATTGATTACCACGGTAACATCCAGTGGTAATCTGGTAAGTAAGTGAAGGAGTGTAGAAGTGCCACATTGATGCGATGTTGGGACATATCGTGTGCATGTTCTCTGTGTTTGAAAGATTTGAATCTTTTTCATTTTTAGAACAAAATATCTTTAATTTCACATCTTTGAAGCAGTTTTCAGCTTCTGTTGTGTCCATCTATAGCTGAAGTTGATTTAAATAGCAGAAAATGTTACATATTCGTTTCATTGTAACCCTGTTGCTAAGGACTTAGGGTCCTGCTGGTGTTCATTCCAGTCAGAGACATCTGGCACGAGTCACATGTGGCACAGCAGATAAATGGAGTTAACCAGGAGTTTTGATAGAAACTCTGCACTCGGGCAGTAATTTAATTCATATTTTTTCCCCTCTTTGAACGTATCAACCATGCTGAGTAGGTTGGAGTAGTTCCATGGCCGTACCTGGCTGACCTCTGATTCCAACTCTTCATTAATGATAAATTTACTGCAGTGCAATGATGCACAAACTGCACCAGCCCTCTCCCTGCACTGTGCATGTATCTAATCAAATAAACTAAAAACTACACTTCTTTCATTATATGACTCTAAAGGCCAGATTATTCAAATGGACTTGTTATTGCTCACTGCCAGAAGGCAGTGTTGGGTGTAAACTATTAAAGCCTGATGTGATAAGAGCTGAGAGTCATCCCATCACTTATTGATTGTTAGAGATTGTTAGAGATTTTTGTTTGAGTCAACCCTTTCTAACCCCAGCTTTCCACGGAGGCTTAGAGCAACTGTCTGTAAAGCGCAATACGCAGCTGACATCTTCTGTTGTAGTCAATGGGTTTGTTTCCACCAGGCGCTTATGTGTGTCCTGGAAATATATTGTTGTACTGCTTAAAACTGATTGACCCAATTCATATGGCTGTTGAAGTGTGACCAAAATGGCCATTTTAATATTATTTCTCAACATAAGATGATCTTGGTTTCAAAGTATAGCATGAACGACATCAGTGGATGTACACTCATTGATGGAATGCTTGGCCTTTGATTGATTTAGTGATTTTACCATAAATGGTTCCTGATTCGCAGCTTTTACCCACTTGTGGAGCGATTGAGAATGATATTATTGGTTTTTCGTGTCTTGCTCATGTGACCCACACAGAGTCGATGCTGAAAAGCTAGTTGGCCGTTTATTATATTTGACAAAAAATAATCTCGAAGCTGTCAGACTAACAATAACAGACGAGGCTTGGCAGTCGGGTGATGACTTGATGCATCTGATCTGATCTTTTATGACTCTATAAAAAGGTGTGCTGATGTTGCCATGCTCCAATCTGATGAGTGAAGGCCCATCTGATTGCCGCGGTGTTTTGTGCCTGACAGAAGAGTGACAGTGATAAGACGTTTTTATTCTCAGATACAGGAGAACATCCATCCATCTTTTTCCAGAGCAAAGTATGTTGGTGAATGGGAATTTTATACATCTGGCAACTGATGTTTTCATGTGTCCAAAGGATGAGCAGCTTTTGTGTTTTCTCACTTTCATGGAGCCAGAGGGGTGACGGTAAGATTGTTATCTTGAGCAGCTCAACCCTGTAGAAAAATAGTGAAATATGTCCAATAAACAAAGTATGAGGAAAGCTAACATTCTGTTAGCTTGGCAGTGATACTGATCTCTACCTTTATAAACCATCTGGGTGAGATCTTGAGGCTGTGTAGCCAGTTCCAGTACTGAAATGATAGAACGCAGTCTAGTTGTAATTCAAGATTTACTCTACTGTGTAAACTCCTAGCTCCTAATGGAGAAACTGCTAAAGCCACTCCTCCCAGCTGCCAACTTGAACATAAACTTGGTTTATTTTGGGTCAAATTTACAAGGAGCCAGCTAGTGGTTCTAAAGTTGCAGGTAAGACCCCTGGTGTAGACTTTTAAGCCTTCCTTCTACCAAACGTGAAAGCATTGCAAAACGGCTGCAAAACGTACTTCGCAGTAATTAGCCGCCGTTGCAGTGAAATGCATTTAATTTAAAGAGATAACCCATGACATAAATAAAACTGGAACTATTTAAAGATGCTCTCTGGAGTATTTCTTTTATCTGATGGCACCATCTAGTGGCTGACAAGCGTATCACACCAATAGTCGAGGAGCGAACTCCTCCATCTCTACCACCCTCCTCGTGCTCTTAGGTCTGAAGATCAGCTCCTCCTAACCGTCCCTAAGGCATGTTTGAAGACCCGTGGGGAAAGGGCTTTTTCTGTCTGTGCCCCAAAACTCTGGAACTCATTACCTCTTCAGGTTAGGCAAGCACCCTCTATCGCCGTTTTTAAATCACGCCTGAAAACCCACTACTTCTCCCTGGCCTTCAACTCCCAAACCACAAAGCATTAACTCATCCTTAAGTTCTTCGACCTTGTTGATTTTAAATTTGTGTTTTTATACTTTGGTTTTAATCGTTCTATTGATTTTAGTTTGTTGTTCTTTTAACTCTTTTAACTTTTTAGATTTTTCTTATGATATATATGACTATTTTAGCTTGTGTTTTTTACCTGTTTTTATGTGCAGCGCTTTGGTCGGTTGTAATGCCGTGTTGAAAGCGCTCTACAAATAAAGTGGTATGGTATGGTATGGTAATAGTCGGTCGACTCTGTAATTTAAGATGGCGACTGCACGTTTCTTGTTTATGAATGTGCTTATGTAGTTGACAAACAGAGCTAAAACACGTTGTTTTACAATTATTATTCTCATGTCATGTTGTGTTTTCATATATTTATATTTTAAAGACTTACTTGTCCATGAAAAGTTCATCAACGCTGCATCAGCCGAGGTGCTTCCTTAAATTTGAAGCACGTAAGCGGTAGTCTAACGCTATTGGTTAGTTTTACTCGGCGGTCAGTTTCCTATTGCATGGATTTTACGGGGCAGGGGGCGTGCTTAGCAAAAAAAGGAAAAAGACATATCGCTTACATTGTATCACACTACATGATAAGACAATCACTTTTACGGATTTCTGAAAAATCATACATAATTCCTGAAAGGGGAAAACTCCGAATTGCTGCTTTAAGCCAAGTTAAATTGACCAATACCAGACTTAGAACTGGTTTAAATAAAACCAGTTTAGAATTGACAGTCAGATGGTCTGTGAACTTTTAGATCCTTAGTCAGATGTTTTATTGCGAAACCATACATAAAATGGGCGGGATTTGAAGCTTTTACTGCAGCCAGACACTAGAGGCCACTTGTCTTGTTATGGATAATTGGGAAGTTTATGATGTAGGAACTGGAAAGTCGTCTCCAAAAGATGGGATGTCTCTCAGGTGAGTCCACATAACAGGAATGTAGAAAGCAACTTCTTTGATGTGTCTAGTTTCATTTTATTAAAGGCAGATTTAAGTGTCAGCATCTCAGCATGATTATTTATGTTAATGTCGAATTACATGCATCCCACCTTAAGTGCAGAATTCAAAAAGGAGTCTCAGAATAAGTCAGACTTGCAGGCGATGTAAAATAGCAACCAAAAGAGAGCAAAAGGGGGGAAAAAATCCTAATTTACAACCCGGTCCAAGCTCTAATTCAGGAAAAAAAATCTGTAGATCTTGGATGATAAGTCCTGGCAAGCTCAGAACATTTTCTGCATCTCCACGCTGTATCCATTTGTGTGTTTGCATTCCTCCGTGAGCCTGAGTTACATCTCGTGTAGAGAAACAGAATTGAAACCATTTAAATCAGAGGCAGAATATTGACAAGAGTGGGCCGAATGGAGGGAAACGTCTTTTTATGTTTAAGGTGACGCATTAAAAGAGTCAAAGTGGATTGACCACTCTGCGCTTGCTGTTTGTTTTTCTCGCACTTCGCACCCCCTAAATCTCCTACTTTTGGTCGCTTTTTCAGATGCCTCTTTAAATTTCCTTTCCCGTCTCTATGACATGTTATCTGAACTCCCATCAACCTCTCCGCTCCTTATTTACAGCACTTATGTTAATGAAAATAGATTTTGTGCTGCTGATGAGATTTCACTGCAAACTTTTCAGGCTGTTTCAGCAACAAAAATGTAAAAAAATAAATAAAAAAAAAATCCTTGGGGTCTCGGTGACATTTACCTTAAACATAAATAGGCTCAAAGTTATAGAAGGTTAGTTTTATTTTACTTTGTGTAATTAAAAAGTGCAAGAAAAAACTAAATCTTAGAGAAAACCTAAGATTAGAGAAAAAGCTGCAGATTCAGTGAAATACCTTCACAGAAATTATTAAAATTCCATCTAATGTCAGTGTGCAGGCAGAAAATGAATAGGTACAGTGCTGTAAAAAAGTGTTTACCCTGCTTTTTGTCTCATTTTATAGTTTCAGATGAGCTGGGTAAATACAAAAGGCAGTTTTCAAATGAGCATTTAATTTATTAAAGGAAAAAAGGCTATCCAAAACAACCGGGCTTCATGTAGAACAATAACTGCCTCCCTTGTTAAATCATGAATCACTGGCCGCACCCAGCTAAACGATCTCAAAAAGCAACACATCAGTGCACAATTGCAATCCATAGGAAAGTTCCAGAGCCAAAAGAAGCCAAAGACCCGTTTCATGTATACCAAAACACATCTTGATGATCCCCAGTATTTTTGGGGAAGTGTTCAGTGGACCAATGTGACAAAAATAGACCTATTTGGAAGGTGCATGTCCCATGACACCTGGTTTAAAATTAACTCTGCATTTCAGATTATAGACCATCATACCAACAGTCAGACATGGAGGTAGTGTGATGGTCTGGGGTTGCTTTGCTGCTACAGGAACACTGTACTATGATTGTTGAAACAATGAATTCTTCTCTTTAGCAGAAAATCATGAAGGAAATTGTCTGACTTTTGACCTCAAATGGGCCATTCGTGATGGAAATCCCTAGCCTGACAAGCCATCCATTTAAATGCGAGTATATAGTCTGGCCATGACCCGCAGTGGGGTGGAATATTTGGTTGTCTTTCAAACTGTCTCCAAACACAATTGGACAGCGCTAGGACCAATCAAAGCAATGAACAACATAAAGTGTTCATTGTTACGGCAATCAGTCAATGGGGCACTCCGCTATACACCATTGAGAAGAAACAACTAGCCAGCATACATAGGTGGGCCCCATATGTAATATATATGGGCAAGCCGTATGGGTCCCAAGAGGGTTTGTCCGCAGTTTCCTTGGTTGCCACACGGGGTTTTGCCCGCATAGATTTTAACAAACCCTACATGGGTTTTTAGAGGGTTTGACATGGACCCATTAAAATATTTGTGGGCAAAGCCCTCTGGGGCCACCATGGAAATCGCAGACAAACCCTGTTGGGACCAATATGGCTTGCCCATATATTCCATATGGGGCCCACCTATGTATCCTGGCTGGGAGTTCATTTTCAAAATAAATGACTGAAGTACCTTTATCGGTCCATGTCTGAAAGAAAAGCCCAAGTCTAAATAGTCCAAAGTTGATACCAAATCCATTTCAAACAAACCATCGTCGTCTTTTTCCTTTCTCTCCATTGCAGCTCTGGTGCAAAGCCCGCCCAACAAACATAGAACACTGTGATTGGCAAGACACAAAACTGTTTGGTCCAATGGTAGACCTGCTGAGGCTATAATGGAGCATGACTAGACCGACCTGCAGAGCAGAATCTTTTAGCTACCGCTGCGGTTGGTCTAGATTTCTAGGCTAGGGAACCCCTCAAATGTGACTGAATTTAAACAACTTTATTAAAAAAGAGATGGACACAATAGTGTAAGAGAATCGTTACCAATTTTCACAACCACTAAGAGTGTTTCATGCATTTTCACACTGAGCCATATTAGTTTGAATTGTTTTTTATCCCTTAATGAATCAAGGCATCGTTTGAAAACGACATTTCATCAGTTTATCTCTGCGATTTTTGTTTTCTGATCTAGAACATTTAAGTGTGACCCAAAAAAGTAGAAACAGAAGAAATCTGTTTGAGGGCAAAAATACTTTTTCACATCATCGCTGTATTTCTCCCAGACTTAACGCCCTGTGAAGGGATTCATGTGACCGTGGATAAAATAACAGCCCCGTGTGTGAACGAGAGCGAGCTGGCATGCTAACTTCAGTCTTTCTGTGACTCGCCCATGATGGAGAGTGCTGTGGAAAATCCATCCATACCTAATGACATCACACACACACACACACACACACACACACACACACACACACACACACACACACACACACACACACACACACACACTGCAGAACCGTTTTATTTTCAGATCTAAACTGGAAATAAAACTAAACTCACTGAACTGAGAGGGAGGGAGAAAAGAAGCAGAAAGATGTGGAAAGGAGACAAGAGAAGAGATGAAACAGAGGAGGAATGGAAAAGCAGATAGCTGTAAAGAGTGACAGATCTTCTTTTTACAAACACACACACACACACACACACACACCTAATCAGTCTAGAAATGACCACCCTGATCCCCGTTTCTGCTCATACATAAATATCAAACCGCATAATGCAGGTACAACTAATCCCTCGTGTGTGTGTGTGTGTGTGTGTGTGTGTGTGTGTGTGTGTAAGCGGGACTGGACTGTGGGGTGTGGTTATGTGTGCCTGTGTGTGTGGGAGGGGGTGTGTGGGGTTCTGGCAAAGCATGGTAGTCATTTCCCTTCTAGACTCAACATCTCTAACACACACACACACACACACAGACACACAGACATGTACACGCTTACAAATGGCAAGCGTTGGAATATCATTACGGTAAGAGCTGCAGTGAGCAGGCCCCTGACACAAGCGGCCCTTTGTTTGAACGCAGACACACACACACACACACACACACACGCACCCACACTGCAGACCCAGACTCCGGCCCTCCATATCGCCAATATAATTACAGCTATTACATCTGACTCAAATATAACTTTACATCTCGATCTCCGCTCTCTTCCCTCCTTCCATTTTTTTATTTCTGAGCGCCCACGACGGAGACATGTGTGTGTGTGTGTGTGTGTGTGTGTGTGTGTGTGTGTGTGTGTGTGGGACGGCATAATGCTACATAAACATTACCTCAACTAACGAGCGGTAACCGTTCTGCGCCAAATTGTGTGTGTGTGTGTGTGTGTGTGTGTGTGTGTGTGTGTGTGAGAATGTGGTCTAACTTAATGACCTGTACAGTCACTTTTTTGTTCGGAGACATTTTGACTCTTTGCTTTGGTCTGATTGAAACTGGACACGCAGTAAAACTTACCAGCCAGGAAAAAAAAAAACTTCTGGTTAAATAACATCAATTATTTTTTACAATTAATTAAGAAATTAAAATTACAAATTGGAACAATTTGTGACTGTCTACCTGTCAATATTTCCTTGGAAAATGAATTATTTTTGGTGTATTATTGTATTTGTGTCGTATCTTACCATGTGATCCTTGCTGTATTCCTTGTAAACGAACACATTTCCTCCTGGGTCACTCACTGCCTCAGACCCACCCTCCCGGTCTGACAGGTAACGCGTCCTAGTGGAATGTTTTTCAAACAGGAAATGTGGGTGACGTAAGACTCTGGTAGGGGGTGACTTACTCTTTAAATGTATTCATGTGTTCATCAGCCTTTGAATGTTTCTCCTGCTGCACCTTCTGCACTGTAACTTCTCACCCTTTAACTTTGTCTTTTTTCTGATTGTTAAATCTGAAATGTATTTGATCTAAATTAATTTGTGTATTTTAATTGTGCTGTCGTGCTTTTTTAATGTTCGTGGTATTCTCGCTACTGGAAAGCACATCAAATTGCCTCTGTGTATGAAATGTGATATACAAATAAAGCTGCCTTGCCTAAATACAATTAGGCAGCAGCACCGGACTGCCCACGGTTGTGCCTGATTTTAAATCGGCTCTACTAAACAGGTACATTGGTTGGATATTCCATTGAACCGATTTATCGGTCTATCCTCACGGACAAGTTCTACTTTTCTCTGAAGCGTTCTAGTTACATATAATATCTATATCAGGGTGCTCAATCCTGGTCCTGAAGGGCCGGTATCCAGCAGGTTTTAGTTGTAACTCTGCTTCAACACACCTGATTTCAATTAGCAAGTGATTAGCAGGCTTCAGCAGAGCTTGATGAGCTGCTGCACAGGTGATTCAACCACTGAATCAAGTGTGTTTGAGCAGAGAAACCACAAAACCTGCTGGATAGCGGCCCTCCAGGACCAGGATTGGGCACCCCTGATCTATATGTTTGAGGGGGAAGGTTTTGTTGTGGTGGAGGCGGAGCATAAGAGTAAAATGTACTCATGTACACGTGTTTGATGCAATCACAGAAAATCCCCAAAACAAATGTACATTCATCATAGATGTATTGTCATATGTTCTTAAAACTGATTTTTTGTTGTGCTTTATTGATTTCTTGGCAGTTTTTCCTTATAAGTGAATGTCCACCCTAACGAGTGTTTGGGTTAAACGTGCATCCCTGTTCTTCTGAAAGGGGAAAACTGGTTTAACAGTTAGAATAACAGTCTGGTTGTGTTGTATTTCTACATATTTGTTTTCCTCCGTGTTTACGTTGTGGGATCCTGCGCTCTTGGAAACTTTCTGTCTGTTGAACTTTCTCCAGAGTGTGTCGGCTTATGTAGCTCAGAGCGATAAAATTTTAACAAATTGGGAACACACACGCGCTGATTTAATGCAGAAAAGTGAGAGCTGCACTAAATTATTCTTTATTAGCAACAGGTGAGTGTGTGTGTGTGTGGGGGGGGGGGCAGCTAAGTGCTTGTTGCTGTATTTAAATGAGCAGTATGTTGCTGACATTTATTAAACTGAAAACAGGTGTGTAACATTGATATCATTATAGGCCAAAGATAATAGCTGATGTCTTTCTACATCTGTCCACCTGGGCTAGAGGACAGTGTTTACTCTGGGATTTCTACTGTATATTAACTAAAACTTTAATTCAAATAAGACAATACTGTATTTACAATAGGACATCATTAGTAATTTACTGAGTTCAAGATTTATGATTTCCAAAAGAGTTAAAGCTGCTATAGCAAATTTACAGAACAAGCTAGGTTTTGAACGCAAACACGGTCATGGAACACTCACCCCTCCTCTTGGGTATCTTTTCCACCGGAACTGGAAACCCGCATTTCCAGAGGAAACGAGAGAGCGCTAAACACCAGTCACTATTTTCTACGTCCAAACGTCTCTTGTTGTCTGTGACTTCAAATGGTGTTTTTCTTTTTGGGACTCTGGTAGTTTGTCCTAAAGTTGAAGTGGTAGCAGCTGTTTCTCCTTCTCTGATATTATTGAGTGGAGAACCTCTCACACCAGTGGTGTTCTGTTGTTAAATACGTGAGTAATGAGTGGAGGACCCAGGGAAGTGCGGCGGTTCGGCGAGACCGACAACCGGATGGTCCAATGGTTGCTTTCGGTCAGAAACGTGTTATTGGCGGAGGATTTTAGACAAATGCGAGAGAACCGCTTCATTTTTTTTATCTCCATAATATATTTATAGCTATTAGGGGTGTAACAATATCCAAATCTCACGATACGATATTGTCACGATATGAACCTCACGATACAATATTTATTGCAATATTGTGGGGAGGCTCACGATAATAAGACTCACAACATAAAATACATTGACTGGAATCCTCCGTGCTGCGTTCACCGCTGTAGCCTCTATCCTCCATGTTTGTTTTTCTTTGCTGTGTGGGCTGCATGCACTCCCATTGGCGAATTGGCCGATGACTTGGAAGCAAAGGATCATGGTCTATGTAGTTTACTTTGCTATGCTCCGGTGGAGCAGACTGAAAAGTGTTATTTTTACCTCAAGACGTACTGTACAATATTGTGACAAGACCGCAATGATATTGTGGCCATTTTACTACAACGATATCACGACATTGCCAATATTGTTACAGCCCTAATAGGTATACGATGTAGAACGTTGTTAAGAGGCATGAAAAAAATGTTTTAAGCTAATTTGTTTTCCAAATTTGCTGTTGCAGCTTTAATGTATAATATTTGCATGGAATAAGGCTGGGCAATAAATAAAAAATTTATCGTTATTAAAATTTCCGACTAACCGATATAATTTTTCCCATGTCAATAAATTTGATAATTAAAAAAATGAAAAGATGTGTAGGTTGGCGACATTCATGTCCCTTTAAGAAGCTGTACCACCTCGAGTCACATGACAACATGACTCAACGTAATACACGTGACAGCCCCATCTAGTGGACAACATTTGTTTTTGCGCATATGTAGTTATCGTCCGTTTATCGTTATCGAGGTGAACTCCTCAATATACCATGATATTGATTTTAGGCCATATCGCCCTGCCCTAGCATGGTATGTAAAAGTTGCGTCATTGAAAGAGAGAAAACGATAATTCCAATATTAATTTAATGGATGTAATGTTGCCTTTAGCTCTTAGCAGTTAAATAATCAAACACCGGATAGAAAAAAAATCAGATTGACTAACAGAATTCCACTCAGATAAATTATCTAATGAGAGCTTAAGGGTTCAGAGTGACAAGACTAGCCTCAAAAGTTCTCTATATCTACAATAAAATTAAGAAGTCAATAAAAATAAGAAAATAAACCATAAAACCACAAAAAGAGCAATACACACATTATAAAATAGTTACTCAATACAGAAAAAGAAGTCAGGATTTGGTGTTTAAAAATATATATTTTACCATTTTTACATCCATCTTAAAATTAGAGATGGAAAAACTCCTTATATTTAGTTATTCGCTTCATGTTCCATCTTGTAAAACAAGCACCACCCCCACAAGTCATAAACATCTGATTTGTGATGCAAAACGAACCAAATAAGACAAAAACGAGAGTCAGAGTCAGCCCCATTCTGCTGCGCTAAAGAGCGTAACTTTTACTGTCAGACTCAGATGAGGTCTCGCAGCGGGAGTCCAACACACAACTTGCATATTTAGAAAAAAAATAATAAAAACACAGCTGGAGAGCTGTGGGCAAAAACAAGCTCCATTTTTTTCTCTCATTCAAAATAGTATCCTATAAGCAGCCGAGTGATACAGAACATTAATTAGCAGAGTACTAAGAGAGCGATGAAGAGTTACTAATTTAGTTGTAAATGCAGATTAATTTTAATGAGTCTGTAATTTGTAATTTGAGCTAAAGGTGTATTTTTTATAGTTTACAGCCAAAACACATGAAGCTTTTGGTCATTTTTGGTCAATGTTTTTGGTAAATTTAACACATGTTCTATTTCTGCCTTTTAATACAGTTTATTTAGGTTTTCACAATTATTTACTCAATAAGTACCTGAATAAATCTTGTGACAATCTGCCAACATAACACTTTACAATAAGGATTCCTTTATTAACATTACTTGGTGCATTATTAAGCATTAATAAACAAAGGATCACTTAATCAATGTCCCTGGTATTGTTAACAATTAAGTGTCCTTAAAGGTTGCTTTCGGTCTGAGCCGTGTTATTGGCAGAGGATTTTAAACAAATGTGAGAGAACCACTTTATTTCATTTTTTCTTTTTTTTAATCTCACAATATATTTATAGCTATATTATGTCAGAATGTTGTTAAAGCAACATTCCGCAAATTTTACACCTTAAAATTTTGCTTTTTTGTAAAGTTTTGGCATCATACTATCATCTATTTTGTTAATTTTCTTACCTGTGATAGTGTTGGGGGGTCCCACGTCTGTTTACCACACTATACAGTTTTTGAGCTCGGGTCGCTACCGGAAGTACTGACTGGGTGTTGCTTTACGGCACAATATGGCAAGCCAAAGGGATAAAAAGAGTGAGCGTTATGTCTGCCAAAATGAGCGTCTTGAACGCGAGTTTTGATGCCAAAAGGGGCAAAAACTTGCGTGTTCTAAAAGCAAGCATTATGTCATATTATGACATAATGCGAGTTTAGAACGCGCAATTTTTTTTATCTCTTTGGCTTGCCATAATTGTATAACGTCGACTCGTGGTTTAGCAGTGGCAGATTCACCAAAGAAAGCTAGAAATCCCGTATCAGAGGATTCTAGGAAAAGAAAAAGAACGTGATAGAGCAAGAGCAAAGACCAGAGTTAATTTTGGGCCGTCTTTTCCTCGCTGGAGAGCTCTTTTAGAAAGAACAGCATGAACTACGGCAGTGGTACTCACTCCTGGTCCTGGAGAGCCGGTATCCAGCAGGTTTTAGTTTTAACTCTGCTTCAACACACCTGATTTCAATCAGCAGGTGATCAACAGGCTCTTGAAGAGCTTGATGAGCTGCTGCACAGGTGATTCAACCACTGAATTAGGTGTGTTGGAGTAGAGAAACAAGGAAAACATGCTGGATACCGGCTCTCCAGGACCAGGAGTGAGTACCACTGAACTACGGACTCTGACCTAGCCGTGCTGCTAATGGATAGGTAAGTAATAAATGATTTCACCAGGGTTATTGTGTTTGGTCAGGCATAAAGTTGTTATACAGTCCTGATAAAACTATTTATTCAATGTGTGGAGGTGGAAAAGTTTGTTTTCGTTATTTTGCCTGATATTAGGAATGTAAACTCTTATGCCCAAGAGAGAGATGTGATTTTACGACAGTGACGTTACGCAGCAAGCCTTGAGAGGGCGACAAAGAGCATATATCCACAAAGTTAAGGAATGGGGCCTTAAGAGGTATGAAAAAAAATGTTTTAGGCTAGCTTGGTTTCCAAATTTGCTAATCGTAGCTTTAAAGGTTGTTACTGTTTGTTTTTTTTTAGGTTTTGCAAATCTCTTACTTGCATTGATATCAGTTTTGTGTGATTTTATTTGAAGAACTATGTTTAAAGAGTTTCTTAAAATTTCTAAAAACTTAAAATATTTAAATCTGGAGATAAAATGTTCACATGGAAGATCTGTTATGGTTGGGAATTAGCACTTAGTGATGGTAAATTCGTGGACCAGGAAAAAGGTCAGATTCTGAAATTACTGCTTGTATTCACAGACTAAAAAAATAAGATTTTTGAGTTTCAGATATCACAGATGTCCTACCGCACGTTGGTTTTCCATGAATTTTTAAAAATCAAATCATCTGAATGTTTTTTGTAGCTTTAACATCCCAAGCCCCACGCCTTCCAAGTCCAAATCATGTAATAAACTGTATTGTATCAGAATTTATCGGATTTAGTTTAGTTTTTTCACAGGTTTTAAGTTTAATTTTTCCTAAAGTTAAAAACAAAAGAAGTTCAGGGTCTTAGGAAATATGCTGGAAAATATAATTTTTTGCAAAACATCCGAATGAGGTCCTTCAGGAGCTAATTTACAGTGAGCTTCGACCAAGATGAATGATAATGTTTGTTTTGTGTAAGTGTTAGCGTGGGCATGTTTGTGTGTGTGTGTGTGTGTGTGTGTGTGTGTGTGTGTGTGTGTGTGTGTGTGTGTGTGTGTGTGTGTGTGTGTGTGTGTGTGTGTGTGTGTGTGCGTGTGTGCGTGTGTGTGTGTGTGGTTCTCTGCAGGGAATGCTGTTTAACACACACACCATCTGGAATTTTTTAAACACAGCATCAATCTCTGGTCCACTGTGTGTGTCTGATATATTTTGTATAAAAATCAACTTTTTCTCTGCGTGTTGAACAATGGATTGATTGCATTTTCTTCATGTCTAATGTGTATTTTGGGTGTGTGGTTGTTTACTGTAACACTGAAGTTAGAGTTTTGGTTAACCACATCTTTTACTTCTCAAAGGTTTAACTATTGAACTTTAAATTGGTTATTTTCCAGCTCCGGTGGCCTAGTGGTAGAGTGTCTGCCCCGGGACTGGGAGATCAGGGTTCGATTCCTGGTCGGGTCATACCAAAGACTTTGAAAAAATGGGACCCAATGCCTCCTCGCTTGACACTCAGCACTAAGGGGTTGAAACCACCAAATAGTTCCCGAGCGCGACCACAGCTGCAGCTCACCGCTCCCCACCATGGGGATGGGTCAAATGCAGAGATGTAATTTCACCAGTGTGTGATGAATACTTGGGACTTTAACTTTAACTTTACATGTAAACCAAAATAAGGATGCATTTGCGTTTTTTTCGACAAAGTATAACGAACTGCCCCGTTGACTGACGTTCGTAGCGGTGAGTGCGTTCCAAAAGACAACTGTAGACTCTGCCCCACGAGTGATCTCTGTCTTCGGGTCGTAGACAGACTATATATTCACATATATAAGATGGTATGTCAGGCTATAAAAAAGGAATAGCCTACTCAAACAATTTTAGGAACTTTCTTTGCTATCTCGCTTCACACCTACAGTATATCTGATTAGATAGTAGATTAGAGGTAATGTGATCTCCTGCTGATTCCCACGTCAACAGTCAGTAGAAATTAATACTTATTAGTGTTCTTCCCTTTTACTCTAATTGCACCTTTTAATGTACATCCTAACCTACATTACCTCATTGTTATTGCTATTAGGCACTCTGATGTTATTATGCACATTACGCCACTTCCCACAGCAGGTGATCAAATCTCCCATTTCCATTTTCTCGATGAGTTTCTACTTATTGTTGCGCGGCTGAAGCCATTACACACCTTCGCTTCCATCCGTTCAAAATAAAGACTCAGCGATTCACTTCCTCTCAAAGGAGACGACGGTATCACCAAATACAGAACGGTGCCAACGCACGTGGAGGTCCCCCCTTTGCATGCTGTAAATATTGTTTAAACCAAGCAGGCAGTCATAACGAGTCGATCACCGTGTCGATCTGCTATCCAGACTAGTGCTCGGTCAGGCAGTAAAACTGGTGGCCACACAGATTGCCAGCAAACTAAATGGTAAATTACCAGTTTGAGCAATCAGCCAAAAGAACTACAGAGAGAGAGGGAGAGTAAAAAAAAAGAAAACAGCAGCCAGTCAGACAGAGAGGGAGAAGTGTAATCAGTGATAAGTGATTAGGATGTTCCAGTCATTTAGAATGAACAACTGCATTTCGCAATTAGAGCTTCTCTCGTTCCCTCTCTGTCTCCGCTCTCCGCCTTGTTCAATACATTTTGCTCTCCAGTTACTGTTGAGTGTGTAGTCACACACACACACACACACACACACACACACACACACACACACACACACACACACACACACACACACACACACACACACGGAAACATTAGGATTCTGCTTTTTGCTGCACTTAGAGAAACTTCCACTAAGGATCCATTTGTGGTCTAAAAAGCACTCATACTAATTATGAAAATAAATTCACCCATGTTCTCTGATACTGTGTTCTGGTACACAAAAACTTTATTTATTTTAAAAAAATAACAAAAATTTCACATGTTAACTCAAAGCAGTCATTTTCAAAGTTCTAATGCAACAAACACTGTAAGAAACATTTGTTCCGTTTGTGTTCATAAAACCATCAGAGCCCTTCGACCAAAAGCAAAAATGAAAGTAATTTATGATTTTGTTTTGTGGAATTCATTAAAACATGTTTCTGTGCTTTTAGAGCCAAATTTAACTACTTACTTACAGGTGTGACAATTTATTTTACAAAAGATATATCAATAAAGATAAATGAAGGTTGTCAGAATATATTTACAAGGTGCAAAAAACATTATTTTAACATGCAAGTTATTTTGTATAATGTGCAAAATAAATTATATTGAAAAATTTAATGTAGATTCAACATAAACATATTCACTAAAATCTAGTTGCTCCTAGGAGCCAGCTCTCAAGAGTAGAAAAACCAGTAAACCTTTGCTGGTGGAGATGGAATAGGTCAGTTACTGCAGAACTTCCTCTAAATGGAACGCAGCCCTCGTTATAACACCCGCTTCTTTTTCTACTCTTTCAAGTCAAGATGTCCGCTGTGAAATAGACGTATACCTTTTTTTAACTCAAGGACTTTCCTAGATTTTCTTTTCCCATTTTTCCTCCATTCTCATCTCTCTGTTCTCTGATTATGCTTTTCTGTGAACCTCTTAACCCTCCAGAGAAAGCAGAGAGGCTCTGATATTGGGTTTCTGCTGCTAATGGGACACGTTTAAGAAGAGCCATCAGAAGATGACTCTTCTTCCCTCGTTTTTACTCGTGCATCATGACGGTCTTCAATTTCCTCTGTTTTCATGTCTCCATTAATTCTAAGCCTCTGTGGCGGCGACAGCCATGGCCAAAAGCCTTTTTTTGCAAATAGTTGGGATATCCATCCCACTCACACTAACGGGATATCTCAGAAATGCTTGAAAGAAATTTCTTCTAATTTAAAACAAACGTCCACTTAGCCTTATGAATACACTGATAAGATAAATATGGTGGTTAAAGACATAAAGCCACAAACACATAAAATAACTTTTACAATATGTTTCCATTTTTGTTTCTCAGTAGACTAATTACCTACAATAATCTGTAAATGCATTACAATTAGCTGCAACTTCAATAAAATAAATACATTTGTACTTGCATGTAAAAAAATTACAAATGTTTAATGATTTTTTATTTATGTGCACTAAAACATCAAGTAGGAATGTTTGATATCGGCATTTTTACCAATATCCGATATACCGATGTGGTCTGACTCTTGATTTCTGATACCGATATTAACCGATATCAATATATGCTCTTATAAATAAAAAAAACTAAATCATTTTAGGTATCTCACATCACATATCTCATGCCTACTTATCTGTGCAAAATATGACAACTATGT
This sequence comes from Aphyosemion australe, assembly GCA_006937985.1. Classification (NCBI taxonomy): domain Eukaryota; kingdom Metazoa; phylum Chordata; class Actinopteri; order Cyprinodontiformes; family Nothobranchiidae; genus Aphyosemion; species Aphyosemion australe. The sequence goes on along the minus strand of SSNS01000031.1, from coordinate 2,602,580 downwards.
CAATTTAAGTTAGGCCAGTAGTGCCAAACAAACATAAATATCTCAAAAACTAGACCTCGGATCTGTTATATTTTGACATACTGAGTGAAAGGAGAAGTTGCTGAGAAGTTTGATGTATATTATGTGCATAAAGGTTGTGGCATTGAAAGAGTGTAAACAAATACCAATTGTTTCTGATAATACATTTTAATACCAAAATCAGGTAATATTGGGAATCCCTAATTAAACGTTTGTGTTAATCAAGCTACTTATGGTTTTACAGCATTGCATATTTAATGTTCAGATAAATATATTTATTCAATAAGCTTAAATAAATCAATAAATTAAGACATTAGACTTCACCAAATGTTTTTGGATAGAAAAACCAGGAGATCCCGGACAAGCCCCCTCAGGGTGGTTCAGTATTAACGAACAAACAGACAAACAGGCTTTCTCCTTGACATTGACTTATTCTGTTACAGTGTGGTTCATAAATCTGTGCATAATGGTCTCCATATGAGAACCAACTAGATTTAAAGGATTGATGGTTTTGTTAGCAGGTGCATTCCTTCTAAGGAGTCTGTCAGTAAACCAACAAGCAATATTTGCAACTGAAAGGTGTCAAATAAAGCAGGGAAAATATACTTTAATAAACAGGAATTTTGTTATTTTAGACGATGACTGGTTAAATCAGACCTAAAAGAATTCCTGTTGGGAAACTGGGGTGAGATATTTCAGTGTAGCGTTAGCATGTTCTCCACGTTCAGGCTTCGGTTTTCTCCTAGAGGCAAAAAGCATACCTGTTAGACGGGATTCATTGATGAACTCTTAGTGATCCTCAGATATGCCTGAAGGGTTACAATATTTACTTTAAAACATTGAAATGAGCAACATTTCATTATATTTTTCTTTAGTTTTTATTTTTTCGGTAAATTGAAGTTCAGAAAAGTCCCCACGGTGAGCTAAACCATCTTTATCTTAAAAATAATGTTTAATTTCCACACACAAAAAAATTAAAAACAAACCTTTATCTTCAACAATTTTTTGTATTTATTTTGGGAAATAAGACAATAAGGTTCACATTTTTCAACAAGAAATCAGTTGACCAGAAACTCAATGGGTTAAATGTTGCTATTTTAATCATTTAAATCAAACAGCACAATTTACCTGCTCACACACCAAAATCTAAAATAATAAATTAAATTGATATAAAATCTCTTATCCTTGCTTTGTCCAAATTAATACAGGTCAATATTAATTATTCATGTCTTTGATTTTCTCTGTTGTCAAAAGAACAATACATATCAAATGTGACCAAAGTGACCTTGAGAAGGCCATGCATGCATTTGTCAGCTCCAGGATCGACTATTGCAATGCTCTTTACTTCGGTGTCTCACAGGCGACCCTTAGCAGGTTGCAGCTGATCCAAAACACGGCTGCTCGAATTTTAACTGACACCCCTAGACGTGAGCACATCACTCCAACTTTGTCTGCCCTCCATTGGCTGCCTGTTCGCTTTCGAATCGATTTTAAGCTTTTATTGTTTGTTTTTAATGCTCTTAATGGTTTGGCCCCATCCTACATCTCAGATTTGCTGAGTTTCAGCACTAGCGGTAGATCCCTACGGTCTTCTTCCCAGTTTCTACTACACATTCCAAGGACAAGATATAAACACTGGGGTGACCGGGCTTTCTGTGTAGCAGCACCTCGACTGTGGAACCAGCTCCCTCTGGACTTACGCTCCATCTCTGACCCTGGCCTTTTTAAATCTAAACTCAAAACCTTCTTTTATAGAAAAGCCTTCAATACACAGTAATGTGGATTTTTTATTAATGGTTTTCTCTTATTTGCTTTTTTATCTGAATTGAGTGTTTTTTTGCTTTTATGCGACCTGTTAAGCACTTTGGCTGTCTAGTTGACTGTTTTAAAGGGCTATACAACCAATAAATGAATGAATGAATGAATATCACATTTTAGAGGCAGTCTCCAACCAGAAACACACATTGTACCAATCATGTCAACTCCTCTACACAGACTTGCCACAAAACATGTCTTTTGTCTCGACAAAAACCTACAGGAAGTCCAAACTGAGTCAGCAGAGGAAGCAGATTTGCACCAGACAAAACTGTAATGCGATTAAAACAATGATGCATGAAATCAGTTATTAATTATTATTTACAGAAGGCAGCCGGAAAGGTAGGAGACGAGAGGGCACATGGCACGCCGCGAGTCCTGATGCAAATTTGATCACTGGCACATGGCCTGATCTGTCAACAGACTATCCATAAAGATTAGACATCCACTTGTTATTCTCATGTATCCAAATACGATAATCTTGTAATGATAGAGCATGAATTAAGTCATTTTCACTCAGACCTTTTGTGTGTCTGGAAAGATCCATTGTCAGTGCCACAATATACAGAGCTTTATCTTCCACCATTTTAGTTCTTAAACACCTTTCTCAACATCTGACAAAGTCCTTAGATTAAAACAGTATTCTCTTGACCTTTTGCAAAGGATTGATAACGTTTTGAAGCATACACAGGTGTGTGCTACAGGTGGTTTACATATTTGCTCATGCTAATCATTTGTAGGTAGAAAATAGTGATAAAAAAATTCTTCCCCACATGTTAGAATTGGCCTCAAACTTGTGTTCTCAATGCAAAACTAAACACTTTGGTGCCAACGAATAACACATGGAATCATCTCAGCTCCTTGTAAATCTTCTCTGTTGTCTGCACAGATTTGTGCTCTGAAGGAACAGGACATACAGTCATAGGGGGAAAACAGAAAAGGGCAAAAGGAGCAAAGAAAAAAGCTGAATCATACAGTAACTGGGTCATAAATAAAATTGTTAGCAGTAAATGATCCACATCGTGAGATGACTCGGCAGTTCTTGGATCATTTCAGTGACTGCTAGTGTCACTCTATATCTACAAGACAGGTCGGAGCAACTTCACCAGAGTTTTGTTAACTGGTATCATTGCAGGATTAAGTCAGGATCTCACTGGACTGCGACTTTTAGCGAATCTGGACACAGCCAACGTGTTCAGAGCTCAAAGACGTGGCCAAAGTAAGGAAAGCTGAAATCTGACCACCACTGAACAAGACTTAAACTGAAACATCAAGACTTGACTAAAAAGTACCTGAACACTAGACTAGAAATGTAGACCGGCCTGCATGTTGGTCTAGCCATGCTCCATAGGAGCCTCAGCAGGCCCAAACAGTCTTTTGTCTTGCCAATGACGGCGCTTTATTGGTTTGGTGGTGGTGGTGGTGGGGAGTGGGGTGTTACTGCTACTGAGCTAAAAAACAAAGATGGTGATTACTTGTTTGAAATAGCTTTGGCATCAACGTTGGACTATTTAGACTTGGGCTTATCTTTGGGTCAAAAGTAGATAGAGGTACTTAAGTCCTTTTTTAGAAAAAAGATGTATTTGCGTCTTCTTCAACAGTGTACAGCGGACTGTCCCGTTGACTGACATAAGTAGCGATGAGTATGTCATGTTGTTGGTCGTCCAATAGCATATGAAAGACAGTTTGAAAAACAACCGTAGTTTCTGCCCCACGATTGAGCTTTCTCTATGGTTGGATGACAGACTATATATTCACATATACAGGATGGCTTGCCAGGCTACCTGAGCACAGATTTTTGTGTGAACTGATGAGATTGGAGTGACACTTGATGGACTGGATGGATGGGCCAGTGGCTGGATCACTGAAGCCCTGTTCACAGGCCAATTTTCAAAGAATGAGAGACCCCACACATGGTGATAAAAAAAAATCACAGATAAAATTATTTTGGTCCTACAGTGAGTGCAGCAACTCGAGCAAAACTACTGTAGTTTTGCCCGAGTTGCTGCACTCACTGAGTGCCTCATTCAGATCTCACAAGATCAAATATGACTTTGGAGTAAACAGCGTGCTACCTCACTTTTTGATTGGCTACACGTCACAATCAACAAGCAGCACATTTGTTTGCCTTCTAAAATCAGAACAAGACAATCCAACATGTTTGAAAGCCTGCATTTCCAACCAGAGTGGTCCCTATGTCCTTCCAAGTGGACCAGAGTGCTCATAACACACCATGCAAGGTTGGATTATCTGAAAAGGTTATCTTTAGAGCCATCATTTTAATCGTGTGCATCCTGCCAGGAGGGGAGGAGCAGGTCAAAAATTGGCATGATTATCCTGCCGTGTGAACCGGGCTCAGTACTTTTTGGGGTTGAAGATGGACTCAAATTTATGTGTCGTCTCATTTTATTCTCGCCTCACCAAATGTAAATAAACAAGGGAGATTGGAAAATGTAAGTTTTTGATCTAGTTCCATAATAATTCTGCACACTAATAGTTGTCTAATAATCGAGCTCACCCGTGTACGACATTCACACTCAGGCGTTTCCTTTGAAAAACATTCAAGCTTCAGGTTTGTTAACATTTTGGGTTGACTGATGCCAAATAATTTGTTTCAATGTTAAAATAATCCCCAAAAGTGCAACTTGCCTCATTATTGTGCAGACGGTGAATGCCAAGCATCTAATGAATTAAGAGTGGGATCCAGAAAAAACAATCAGAACGTAACTAGGTCCGGTTGTATAAAGTTTTGTGTGATCTGAGTTCTACCTAAGCATGAATAATTCATGAGCAAAGTGGAAAAACCTTTGGGACTTGTTACAGTTTAGACCGGGCCACGTCCCAATTACCCCCCTCAAGTTAAGGAACTTGTCTCTCTCCGTGTTGGATTTCATGCCACAACTCCGTAGGGAGACATTTTGAGGACACCTTCTTGAAACCCACCTGGCAGATTTTCACCCACTTAGGTTAACGGGAAGTATTCGACACAGGTGAGTTTGTGATGACTGACCCTAGTCATTACCTTTATGATGTTTGAATTGTCTATGCTTTATATGTAGATCGTGCTTCAAACTACAAATAATTAATTATCTCTTCCTTGTATTTTCAAGCGTCTCTCTTCTTTTTGAATCTCCGTCCATGCGGCCATGCCTCGGTCCTGTGTTCTCCTCCCTCGCTCTTCGTGCATATGCTGCGAATCAGAATGCGATTCCACAGGGGAACGGCTCTGAATATTATCTTAAAATTTTCATTCCTCATCTCTGCTGCTAGTTTCACTCTCAATTTGTTGCCCAGAGCCAAAAAGCAACATGGGATTCGCGAAACGTGCAGACACCACAGAAAATGCGATTATGGCCTATCCATCTCTCTTTCCATCCCGTTTTTTTTCTCTCCTCACAATCCCAAAACAACTTGGGACTTGTGAAACGTGCTCGCACCTCAGTCTGAAGAAGTTCTCTCTGTTTTGTGTCCCGTTTCTCTACCCCCCTCCCATTTTTCTTGCCATCCTTCCATCCTTTTGTTTCACTTCCTTCTTACTAAACTCTCGTCATATTATCATCCCGTCTTTCACCCAGCTCAGTGTCCCTTTGCCTTTCTCTCTGTCTATATTTCACTCCCTGATGCTCAGAGGTAATTCTCTCCCTCTTCTCTGGAGCCTTATTCATCATCATCATCATCATCATCCATTTTTACACACACACACACACGGTATTCCTATCAACATGCACAAACTCAGTCTGCATATCGGTGTCACCGCCTCTGACCAATAGACAGGATGATGGCATCGAGGAAAAGTAAAAGAACAGAGAAAAGGGACGAAGAAGAAAAAAGAAGAGTAAAATTTCACACAAGAAAACAACTAAACTAAAATAGCAACTAATATTTAGCCTGTGACACGATTCTGCAAGACATAAAGTTTTAGAGCCAATGTCATTTATTTACATATTTATTTAGATTTTTCATGATTCTGATGTTTTAAGTTTCAAAATAACAAAATAAAGGCACTTGGTCGGTAATTAGACAAGCATCCCAGCTTGTAAAAGATTGTTTTTGTCACCATGCGAGAATCATTCCGTTCTGCAAGTAGACAAAGATTTATTCTAATACTGTTTTTTTTTCTACACATTTTTCTTATTGTAGTTGCAAATGTACAATTTTTATTTCAGCTTCCTTATTTGAAGGGATTTCGAACTCCGGTCCTCGAGGGCTGCAATCCAGGCTGTTTTAGTTGTTTCCCTGCTTAAACACACCTGATTTGAATCAGCAGGTGATTTAACAGGCAGAACAGGTGATTCGACCATTGAATTAAGTGTGTTGGAACATTAATTTAAAGGAAATAATAGACATCCCTATATGTTTTAGACTTTTTTTAGTTTAGCATTTTTTCCCCCAGGGAAGTTTAGCTCACATTTCATGACACTATAGAGACTAAAATAACTCAACTCAAATTTATTTATAATGCACTTTACACACAACTTGATTGACTAGGTTGTCGCTGGAAAATTGATCCCAGAGGGAGCAAATACAAATAAAACAGTATTAGGCCCAGGATGGAACCTTGTGGGACTCCACAGGACAGAGGTGCACAAGAACATTCATAATCCCCTAAACAAACCAAAAGGGTTCTGTCTTTTAAATACGACCTAAGCCTTTTCAAAACCTCAGCTTTTATTCCCACACAATGTTCCAAATGTGAGATTAAAATGTCAAGGTCAACAGTGTCGAATGCAGCAGTTAAATACGAACCGATTAATATAGGAACCACACTGTCACCAGAATCTCACGATTAAAGAATATTTTTAAAAACTCTTAAAAGCGCTGATTCCGTAATGTCTATTGCTTTAAAATCAGATTGAAAAATGTCCTTGACATGAAAACAAGCTCTAACAAGTGTAACAACCTGCCTGCTGAAGGGTTATTATAGATGAGGAGCAGGAAGATGAGAAACTAGGAGCTAAATACACAAGCTAGAATACATGACATGGAAAACTGCGGGAAGTAATGAAATTCCATTTCAGCCAATCAATCATTTAGAGATTAGCTTCCTATATTTATGTAAATGATCAAATATTTGTCTTTGCTCGCAAAATCAGCCTCACGCTAGTTTTATTGCTCTTGATTTGATCATATTGACTGAGTTATTAAATATGCATCGTTAAAAGCATTTCAAAAAGAACAATTAGCTGCACAAAGAGGAGAGAAATGAGGCCTAGAAAACAAAAGAACGAGTGGAAGGGGTTTGATGGAAAGTCTTTCTACAAAGGGTTGGGATGATGATGGTCACATGAATCACAGCTTCTTTTTGAATTAGTAAAATATGGTTTAGTCAGAGAGAAAACACAGAAGCGGAGTGCAAGACACTTAGGAAAAAGAAACAAAAATTCTAAGAAATTATTCTTTTCCTTCATGTCAAAAACCAAAAGTCTAATTCTCCATCTCCATTGTAACAAAGCGCCACATTATCATTTTAATGAAGGATGCTATTAAAGTGTCAAAATGTTGTCAGCTGAGGTCTTAAACATTTTCTGACAACAGAATGGAAATGTTGGGCTTTTTAAAAAGGTGGATAAATCAGCTGGAACTATTACATTTTATTCAGTTTTATTTAATTTTTTTTAATATTTCAGTTCATGTACAGTCTGTTTTTGGTGAGTTTTTATTCTACAGCTATTGTTTTATTCACTTTTTGGACTCTCATGAGGGGAGGTGGAGCAGTTTCTTTTTAAAAATCACAAAACAAAAGTATTGGATATTAGCTTCAGAATAAAAAAATGTTACTTTGTTTTTTAAAAGGTGCATGAAGTAAGAACGACATCATGTGGTCAAATGTGGGTACTGCAGTCCATGTTTCAAAACAAGTCCACTCTGAGGAACTGCTGCCACCTACGCATCAGCGCCAGAAGATTCTATGATGAGCGAAGACGAGTCATACACAGTAAGCTGATATGTAGATAAACACATTTCACTGTAACATAGAGTTGCTGGTAACTGAAAAATGTAGCTTGAGATATTTTTAGAGCAGCCAATTTTATTCTAATACACTGTTAGCATTGTTAGCTTAACGTTTGCGTATAGACTGCTTCATCTGATATTAGAGTAAAAAGATGTCATGGCTTCTTAGGGGTACAAGAAATAACTTCTGAGCTGCTTATTTACTGGCTAACATTCTTTCCACAACGCTGCTGCTCCTTGCGTCTGGTGCCGAAATACAAATGCCAGCGTAGCAGCATTTGCTGGAGCAGACTTGGCAACCCCGGAGGCTCACATATAATTTGCTAAGGAACCAGGAAGTGAGGAGGTGGGACAGATTGTAAACAATGATTGCGTCTTTTTTAAAAGGAGAAAAACTAACAACCTCCGAGCCAACTGAGAAGGAAATCTGTTTCAATGTAACCTTCCTTCCAACATGATTAAGACATTAGACTGTTTTGTGATTATTTTACTGCAGAAATATTACTTATTGTACCTTTAAATAATTCTAGCAACAAAAAAAAATCAAACAGTTCCTTCTGATGAAATAGTTGAACCAAAAACAAGCTTGTAAAAAGTTTGTGTAAGAACTGTAATTTTATTTTTCTTCATTTAATCAATAAACGTGAACACAAATCAACTCACAGCAAAGGCACATTCGTGTATTACCCAAATTAGAAATGTCTTACACAATTTTACGACACAGTAATGTCATAATAAAAGAAGGACGCCGCATACTGAGACATCGAGAGCTGGAATTCATAAATCGAGCTCTCACACACACACACACACTCACACACGCATACACACACACACACACTGGGGAGGAGTGATAAATTAAAATCATGTGTCGTCAAACACATTTTACTCCTATGACATTAGCTAAGATGATGGATGAGGGAGTTTTGGAGACAAAAACATGTCTTTGTGTTTGCATAAGCCTGCGTGAAACCAACAAATCCTTTAGCAACTTTGTGTTTTAGTTTGGTAACTTCAAAATGTGTTTGATTTTTTTTTCACTTTTAAAGGGATTTTTTTCATGCTTGTGGATGTAAGCTTAGGTGAATTCATCACAACTGCATAGAACAATAAGAAGAAAGTTTTTATTGAATCAGATTAAAGCTGTTATGGTGAATCTACAGAACAAGCTAGGTTTTGAACGCAAACACGGTCACGGAACACTCACCCCTCCCCTCGGTTATCTTCCCTGAGACGTTTCTGTCGAAATCGGAAACCCACGATGCTGAAGGAAACGAGATAGCGCTAAACACTGGTTGTGTTTTCTAAGTCCAAACGTCTTTTGTTGTCCATGACTTCAAATGGTGTTTGTCTTTTTGGGACTCTGGTAGTTTGTCCTAAAGTTGAAGTGGTAGCAGCCAGCTGTTTCTCCTTCTCTGATATTATTGAGCGGAGAACCTCTCACACCAGTGTTGTTCTGATGATAAATACGTGAGTGTGTGATGAATGGAGGACCCAGGGAAGTGTGGCGGTTCGGCGAGACCGACAACCGGATGGTCCAATCATTGCTTTCGGTCCAAAACGTGTTATTGGCGGAGGTTTTTAGACAAATGCGACAGAACCACTTTATTGATCTTTTTCGTATTTATTTTCTATCTATGTTAGAACTTTATTAAGACGCATGAAAAAAAATTTAAGCTAATTTGTTTTCCAAATTTACTGTTGAAGCTTTAAAACAGTGAATTACGTTTGCAGAGGGCTTAGAGAAAACAACTGACACATGTACTTAAAATAAAAAAGGCAGATTTAAACAGTGTTTGATGTGTTTATTGCTACACTGGGAAAAGCAGGCGAGTTTTTTTTTCTCTCCTGAACATCACAGCTGCAGCTGAGTTGAATAACTGAGCAGCTTTTGATCTTGTTCTCTGCTGTGATTTCAGATGACAACAGGGACAGTGGTGGGGCAGGCCTCGGGGGACTTTTGGGTCTTATGGGACACTAACTCTTATCAACCTGTCGTCCACAGAGAGATCCGATTGGTGGCTCTTTGCAAAAGCCTCTGATTTACCGGGAATCTGCTGACACTTTAAAGGATTTACTGCAGTCCTCCCAGTCAAGGACACTTCTTCAGGGTGTGAGGATGTGGATGGATGTGGGGCTCTAAAAGCTTGAGTTTTTAACAGATACGTGAAGCCTTATTGTAAAAAGAACTTTTGATTTTTAGAATGGTCAAAAGAGACTAAATGACCCATAATAAATCCCCATTTTGCATTTTGCAAAGGTTTTTTTTTAGCCCAAAAATCACTGTTATTGTATAAATGAGTTTACCACACTAGAATGGAATTAATGATTGGATTTTACCTTTAGGTTATTAAAACAATCTCCACTGGAGTCCCACATGGCCTGTAGTTTGGGTCTTATTTTTTTTGGGAAAGCAGTTTGTATGTTTTACTGTAAAGCCTATTGATGTTACGTGAAGAGAAATAAGTGCCGGTACTCACCTCCATGTTAATCTGTCAGAGTGGGGATGGAGGGTACTTGGTGTTCAGACAAGTTGGAAACTAAAGCCTCCCTCGGATTGAGACAGAGACACAGACTAAGACAGTGTACACACGTAGTCTGGTTTTTCTAGAAAACGAATATCCTCTCCCGCCCATCTAGGAAACAAAGTTGGGTTCACACCTCAGATATGAAGTTCATGATGCCTATTCTTTTATACTTATCTCGTGAAGTCTTCTTCATGAGTTGACATCTGGACCACCTCTTTTTCTGCAAAGAAATCCAGTGCATTGCAAAGCAAATTCAGAAGCATGCCAGGCCTGTAGGTGGCAGTAGTTCCCCAAATCGCCAGCGTCTTTGTCAAAAGACATTTTTTGGATGTGGAATGACAATGTGGAGGGCAAAAACCATCCTTAATGTCTTCCTTTGTCTGTGTTATGCTACATATAGCAGTAATTGAGCTTGTAAAAATAAGCAATTGAGCATAAACACAGGTCGCACACGTGACGTAAAAATATTTTTGTCACAGGCAAAACCTAAAACCCCGGTTATTTACGTCGACAAGTAAATGCTAACAATAGAGTACTTGCAAATCTCCACTTTGGTTGAAGTTTTTGAAATAATTATTTTTGGAGCCATTTATCTTCAATTTTGTCTTGATGACAAGCCAAACCGTAGGAAAATATCTTTGTTTGTGGGATACCTGGCTACGTATAGAGAGGGTCTAAGACAGTTAGACATTTCAACTGATAAATTGCCAGAACAAGTCCCAGTCGGCACTAGAAAAAACACCCAGGTACGCTGAGAGGTCAAATTGGAAGTCATGTAAATTCCACAGTTCAGAGAGAATAGCTGCAATTGTGTTTTATTCAAGCAGACGCTTCATCAATTTCTGATTTTTTTCTTTTTTTAAATTTATTTGGATTTATGTATTTATAATTTGGGTAAATTTATGCAGGCAACATAAAACAACTGTATAAAATTTATAACTGTTCATGCGAAACATAGTTGGGCTGCTCAATTAAAAAAATTCATAACAGAAATTATTTTGGTCGCTGTTGACATTTTGATAATTAACACAATAACTATTGAGTTGGAAAGAACATTGCATTTATGGCTCTTTAGCTGAAATTACCCATCATGCTTCAGTGCAGGTTGTTAAAACCACAGACATCATATATGTAGGTGCCCCGTAGACTGGCGCTGCCTATTGGAGCTGCTATAGTGGCCGGCCGCCATCTTGGATGGGTCTCCATTCGCCCCCAGTGAATTTATTTGTACTGAGGAAAGTGCTTAGCCAGCTAAAAAACACATTTTATGAAGCTTTTTCACAAAATCAGACACATGGTATGGCATGATAATTAAAATATGAATATAATTAAACAAAATAAAAAAAGAAATAAAACACTAACTTCTGATTTTCAATAGTTCCAAACTGATAAAAATACAAAAAAAAAAACCCACAAGAATTAACTTTATTCAGCCTCGGCGATGGAACTTCAGAAATTTGCTGAAACGAGAGAAAGTGTTTGGACGTCTGGACTCGATCCCACAGAAATGGCTTTGATAGGAATGTGCAAAAGTAGACGCTGGTAGCGTGTAGACAGTTGGCACCATGAGACAGACGAAGACAGAGAAAAGGCGACAAATCGACAGCAAGAGGCAAAGAGAGAGAGACACATTGTGGTTTTTCTTCTCATGGATATATAATCAGTTTAAGAGGAAGTTTTTTCCCCTCAGCTTTGCTTTGATGCACAATCAGATTTCGACCCGCACTGTAATTCTGTCTCTCTGTCTGTCCCTCTAATAGTCTCTCTCGGTGGCGTTTGATGTGGTGGCACCCTGGCATTGTTCTTGCTATTGTGCCAGTGTGGAATTAAAAAAACAAAAAACAAACTAAAAAACACAGGAGGAGGGACAGAGATAGATGAAGGGCTGCTGTTGCTGTATTGATGTGGCATTGAGGCCCCAGTCAAGTTGAAAATCTGGATATAATTGACAGCGACGCTGGTAGATCTGGGATTCCCATCAGAGCGGTGGAATGTTCTGCAGTGTTCCAAAGTGACCTCCGAGAACTCACTGAAAAGGCCGGCGAGCAGCAGCGCTCGTGCATCATCATATCATCTCAAATACCAAACTGTAATGTTTCCAATTACTCCGTCTGCTCTTTGTTTATCTTCCATTACACTCCTCTTATCTCTCCTTTGTGTGTGTGTGTGTGTGTGTGTGTGTGTGTGTGTGTGTGTGTGTGTGTTTCTGGAAAGGCCCACTGATGACAGGACTAAAAAGTTTTAGGATTTATAGATGGTATCAAACACTGAAAATGATTGAGGGCATCAACGTTTCCCATACTCGTTAAGTAACGCCAACTGAGGGAAAAAAAAGTGTATACAAATATTAAAACATCAGGAATCAGAAGTAAAATCAAAGTTCAAATCCTCTAAAGTGAGTTTCTATGAAAAGATTAAGAAAATCTGATATGAATAGCCTCAGTTTGGAGAAACAAATTAGTCCTGATTTGATTGATATGCTAAAGGCTAGTCAAAAGGTTTAATTCCTGGACCCTCATGTAGCTCCACAGCCTGTTAGCTTAAAGTGACACAAACATGAGTACTGTATATAGTTTAATTGATGATAAATTATTTTACTGTGCGTACAGCATCACGTTATGCTAGATCTACAGTTAGCTTAAAATGCTATCATTAAATTTCAGTTTAATTGAACTCGTAGTTTGTTAAATTACTTCATACTTTGGCTAGTAAAAATCTCACAACACAAACTGTAGTAATAAGTATATAATGTATTTACTAACTTTCTTTAAATGCAGGTTCACTGAGAAACGGCGTTAATTTTGATTTAATTTTAATCTTTTGACTAACATTCTTTTTAATTTTACTCACAATTTAGTCGTCCAGTTTGTTTTAAATTTAGTCGACTAAAATAAACGTATATTTCTTCTGATGCATTCATTTTTAACTTCTGTAAAGGAAATGCTAACCCACACCTCCTTGAAACTGTGAAGCAATATGAAAAATTCATATTTCACACTTTGGATCAATTAAACTCTATATTTGTAATTGAGAAATAAAATTGGCCCTCGCCATCTGTGTATCGTACACCAGGGGGCGGTAGACACATATAGGACTGGATATGGCAGGTTTTTATGTAGGTACTGATCCTAAAACTCAATCTGGATGCTTTAAGAGCTGAACTGGTTTGATGTGAATTTTTTGCAATAACCTGCATGAGGCCAATTTTCCAGAACTAATTCATAAGGAACTTTCAAATATATTTTTTTATAAAAGACATTGTACCAAAGCTGAAAATTAAAATCAAGCAATTCAAATGCTAATAATTGAGGTTGTTTATAGTTTTACTGTAAACAACACCGATGTGTTTTCCCATCCAGAGAAAACGTGGAAAAAGTTGAAAAAGTCACCTGTAACTGTGAGTCGTGTTGTGTGAGAAACTCAATGGCTGGGTGGCAAATTCAAAAGAGGAAACAAAGCATGTGTGAAAAAGGCCGTTGATGAAAGAGTGCACAAGAAAAGAAAAGAGAGAGAGAGAGAGGGGGAGAGAGAGAGAGAGAGAGAGAGAGAGAGAGAGAGAGAGAGAGAGAGAGAGAGAAGGGCAGTGGGCGATGAAACTAAGAAAATGAATGAACCAAAAAAAAAGCACGAAAGGAGGAAATGGAGGTGAGATGAGGGAGACCGAGAGATGATTGATGGAGCCAAAATGCCGATTTCTTGCTTCATCTGATCTGCATTACTCTGCAATCAGCAGACACACACACACACACACCTTGCAATCAGCCCACATGCACACTCTCAGCATCCCTCTCTCAGACTATTAATCTGCAATCAACACACAGAAGACTGATCAGCAGTTGTCTTCACCAACACACAGTGCATACATGCAGACACACACACACACACACACACACACACACACACACACACACACACACACACACACACACGCACACACACACTTCACAGAATCACAGGAAAAGCTCTACCATCTTTGACATCCTCTTCAGGTTTTGTGTTTTGAACCTTACCTCCTTTTGTTTTAGAAGTTCTTTAATGATCCCCGAAGGACAGATCCATCGTCTTTGCTTGTCTCCTCAACAGGAAGGTCAAACTCTGGTGTTAGCAACACTAGCGCTATGCTAATGTTCCCCTGGAGTTTGTGGGATAGAAGACTGCAGTGAGTTTGGGATTTCTGTCGAGAAAAATGTTTGCTAATCTGTTGCACGCTCTACAAATCAGAAGTTCTATCAAGAAAAAAAGTCTTGTTTATTGAACAGTTTGTCGTTCCCCATTGATTTACTTTTGGAATCAACCTGATTCAAGATGGCTGCCACAGCTAAAGAATGTTAGTGGTGGACTCATAGATATCATATATATCACTAGATGCCTTACCCGCGCTCTTCGTCGATTGGACGAACGTCCCTACGCGGCGGCCATCTTACCTCGGACAGCTGCCCCCTTTCGTAACATTGGTGTCAATGGTGCATGTACTATTTAAATAACTCTAACTTGCTCAATTTTCAACTGAATTTCAAATAGTTTGGTTTTTTATAAACGCCAGAGATGTGGCTCTAAAATATGACGGATCTGGCCCATTAATTTAAAAATGTTAAAGTATGTCCTATCAAGCCTATGTGCTATACGGTTTGTAATAATGCAACCCGCTTGTAAATCCGTTAATATTTAATCACATTAAGAGTGTTTTTGTTTAAGTTGTTCACTCACCTTCCATCTGCTACCATTGAGAACGGAACGTAAGCTGTCCGAGGTAAGATGGCCGCCGTGTAGGGATGCTGTCGACTCCCAGTTAAGGAGTTGTCCTCATCAACAGGGCGATGGTGGCAGAGGAGTTAAGTTGCCGCCTTGCAATCGGAAGGTCGCAGGTTTCATCTGTCCCAGGAGCCCTGATACAGGCCATTCTAAACCCCTAAACCAGCCTTGCTGTGAAAAGAGCTGTTTGCCCCTCCCACTCGGCCAGGACATGACTATGATAATGAGCTGCTTGCTGATTGGTTGGTTTCCCCAGAAGGCCTCAGACACTGGAGACATGCAGGTTTGAGGAGGAGGGCCCCCCCCTTATGACGTGTTAAGGAAGTTTTTCTCTCGCCTTTTTCAACTTTCTAATTTACATAAAAAGTAGGTCACACACGGCTTTGACTTTTTGGCATGCTACTGTTGACCACCCAAGCTGTCTTTATTCAACAACAACAAGGAAAATGTTGGTTTACATTCTAGGTCCTCTTTAACTTTTGTGGCCAGAGTTTCTTAACTTTAAAAGGATTTTAAAATTCAAAACCATGTTAATCTTGTTGAATATAAGCAGCTTTAGGTTTAAATATACCGTAGCTTTCCCATCTCCAACTTGCTATCCTATGCAAATTAATAATGTTGTAATGTGTCCTGCATTTGCATTTCCCAACCTGCTTCTACATCAGCTATATATAAATGTTGGGTGGTGGTAGAAACAGTAAAACAATGCTAGCCCAAGCTACTTCTAACGTTAGCCTGATCATCTGCTAATGTTCCGGTTAGGTTGGATACCAGGTAGAGCCCTAGCTTTCGTATTGAGTTATCCAGATACTGCACACGGCTCTTCAGGCAGCATCATAGAGCCATCGGGGTAAACCGGCCAATCAGCACACAGCTCTTTTATTATTCATGTCCTGACCAAGTGGGCGGGGAAAATCAGTCTTTCCATTGTAGGGCTTTACTATGGGGTTGTGTTTGGCCATTTATTAGGGCTCCTGCGCCATTTTGAGCCCCAACAATGTTTGAAATGTTATATGGAGGCTCAAAGAACATTTTCCACTGTTAACAAAAAACATTGTTCTAGAACTCCATTCACAAACACAAAAATTGCTACACCTCATCTAGTTTAACAGATTTGGAGCTAAAATTAGGTGCCCAGCCAGCACACACATGTAGGCCCCATATGGGATTTATATGGGAAAGCCATATGGGTCCCAACAGGGTTTGTCTACGGTTTCCACGGTGGCCCCATGGGGGTTTACCCAGAAATATTTTTGCCCACATAGGTTTTAACAGGCCCTACATGGGTTTTCAGAGGGTTTGACTCAAACACCGGCAAACCCCTGTGGGGCCACCATGGAAACTGCGGACAAACCCTGTTGGGACCCATATGGCTTGCCCATATAGATCCCATATGGGGCCCATTTGTGTGTGCTGGCTGGGTGTGAGAGTCATTCACAACACGTACATCCCAAATAGGCAATAACTCCAGTTTTCTTCTGAATAAGATGATCTTAGTTTAAAACTCTCCATGAAGAGATGATGTTCATTCTGTCAAGGAGTTTATTAAAAATGCATTTGGTATTTAAACCCAGAAAAGACCCCACAAACCCCTCAGCATTTCACTTATTACAGATGCCCCAAATTAGCATACAAATGGACGGCCATAAAAACATTTCAACGTCAATGAAACCACCACCTCTGTCTCTATGCCGACACGAACACACACACACACACACACACACACATCTATGGAAGACTTGTTAGAGAACTAATGTATGAGCGGTCTTTAAAAGCAAATGCATGCAAAGAGAAGCACATACAGGCCATGCGGATGAGTGATTAGTAACTTAATGTTACTGAAGCGTCATCGTTTTTCAGCTGAGTGCTGGAGGTTTGTTGTGATAAAATATGACCTCTGGAATGCCGCTGCACCACTCTCTCTATTTCCCCCCATCCAGCTCCCCATCCTTCTGCATGTTTGTGTGTTTCCCCCTCTTCCTCATCGCTCTCGTCTCTGCCTGCCTGATCATCATAATCAGATATGATTCATTGTGACACACACATGCAAGCGTGCACGCAAAGTTGTACACAAAGATCATTGATCAGATATTTGTCTGCAGAGAGCTATCATCGTTCTGATGATAATATGATTTCTGGAGTAAAAAAAACAGCAGAAACACACACAAACACACACACCCCTAACTTTGTATTCACATCAGTAGATCTAAAATGATTAATTTTATGAGCGTAGACAATGCACATGAAAACACCCGTCCTTAATCTCTGTCATTATCTCCTCGTCCTGCTCCCACCTCGTTCATCCTGATGCGCCACACATTTTGTACGCTGATGTAAAAATGCTAAATGATATCGTAATGTACTAATAGGATTTATGTCACAGGAATGCTAATGAATGTTGGTTGCTAATGTTAAAGGTGCAATCAGTAATATATCTGAAGGCTTTCCACAAAGTGGTTGTAATTTATGACCGAAAGAGACTTGCAAACGTTTATGATCAACGCCAGAAGCTCGGCGGCCTCGAAGGAAACGCAAAAGCTTTCAATCTTTCAGCGCTGATGAGCTTCTGCTTCTGATTTTGAAAGTAATGAGCTAAAAGTAGATTAACACAATGACTTTTAGAGGAAAAGTTAAAAGCTAATAAATAACCATCTTAATAATTTGCTTGGACTTCTTCAGTGAGTCCTACTTGTTGTGGCTAAAGGGTATGCTAACAACTCTATACAAACTGATTTTGAGGCTGTTTGTTTGTGGTAGCTAGAAAGATTTACTCATTTTTTTCTATCAAAAGAAATTGTTGAGCAGCAGCAATTAAAAAGCAAAATAAAATCAGAACCAGAGCTTCCCTGACCCGGGTTTTCTACCGAATGCGTTAGTGGCACGTTGCGTTAGTGGCACGTTGCGTTAGTGGCACGTTGCGTTAGTGGCACGTTGCGTTAGCGGCGCGTTGCTTGGGTGGCATGTAGCGTGGGTGTTACATAGCGTAGGTGGCACGTAGTGTAGGCGGCGCATTTTCCCCATGTGTTCAGCGGCACGTCCCTTCCTACTGGGAGCGTATTAGGGGCAGAATATACTTGCTGTTTAGCGGTTTGGCTACACTGTGATTTCTTAGTAGAAGTTCTATTTAGTAAGAGAAACTTTATTGTCTTTATCTGAGTGAATCTATAATTAATTCAATAGGTGAACTAATAGTAGCACATTCTATGTTAAAGAAAGTAAGATGTAATATCAGGAGAGGGAGAATGTTAGGTGGTTGGCAGCAGTGTGCCAGCCGATGGCCCCCTCCATGAGGCCACCACAGCTCAGCAGAACGCCAGTGTAGCTTCTTCTGGGGAGAAAAACACTTAGAGAGAAAATAAAGTTAACAGCTGAAATAACAGGAAATAATGCAATTAGAGAGTGATGGTAGAAGAGAGTAGCAGAGTGTGGAAAGTGGTCAGTATGTCCTCCAGCAGTCTAAGCCTATAGCAGCATAACTACAGAGATAACTCAGGATAACCTAGCC